>JAJIBD010024617.1:0-21753 GCA_021461705.1 Cryptotis parvus | reverse complement strand
AAGCAATAACATGGAGTTATATAACCTCTCTGATAAGGAATTTCAAATATTAAAAATGTGGCAGGTGAAATAAAAAATTCACTGGAAGGACTCCATACTAGAGTAACAACTGCTGAAGGTAGAAATATGATCTCCAAGACGAGGTGCAGAGACTCTAAGCAACAGCAGAAAATGGGGAAAAAACTCACAATAAACAAATAGACAAGAGATAACCAGAAATGAGTCAAAGGAATAACATAAAGCATCATTGGAGTCCCAGAAAAACAGGAAGTACACCCTGATGATGAAGCAACTGTCAAAATTATCATAGCTGAACAGTTCCCAGAACTATAGAATGCTTGTTCCCAGATTCAGGAGGCCCAAGGGGTACTGGCTAAAAGAAATACAAATAAGATTACTCCAAGACACATCCAATTAGAATAAAAAACCACAGATAGAGAATACTGAAATCAGCAAGATCAAAGAAGGAAATCACATACAAAGGAGCATCCCTAAGATTTACAGCATACTTTTCAGAAGAAACACTCCGATTGTGTGGCCTGTCCCACCCAGGTAAAGTTGTGCTGGAGCTTTGCACAAAGCCCTGTAAATTCTCCTTGTAAGTTTTGCAGTGGTGGCAGCTTACGTGACCCTCAAGTTAATCTTCCCTTCCATATTGCATTAAAACAACATCTTGGACTCTTCTATCGAACTCATAGAACTTCAGCCTTGCTGCCTGAGCAACATTGGGCTGTGTTGTACAATACAATGTAAGCCTAAAACTCACAAAAATAATGGTGAACACAGAATCAGTACCATCCTAATCTAAAATTAGCAGCAAGTTCAATAATAAAAGCATGTCTTCTGAATCAGTGCTACAGCCTCCATGCAAGTCACACAGGAACACCCAAGAAGGAAGGTAATATATTTGAAAAGGAAAAAGGAGATCTGAACCTCTTCAGAGTCATACCTGGCAGTGAGAAGTGGGGCAGATCTTCAGAAGGACCCACCACCAGACTACAACAGCATCATGGTGAAACAATGCAGATCCCCAACCATGAAGAGTGTAAGAAGAAAAAGATCTCTGAAATCTCAACTAGGAATACCCACATACATAATCTCTATGACTGAGAATTCAGAAAACAGTAGAGGATATCCAATAAAATACAGGATGATATGCAAAAAACAGTGGAATGTGCAGCCTATAGATTACAGGAGGAAATAAGAGCAGGAAGAAGAAAACTACAAATAGATATATAATCAATAAAATCTCAGTAGATGAAATTAAAAACACAATTAGTGCCCTCAAGAGTAGAAAAACAGCAGCAAGGAACAGAATCAGCAGGAAGAAGTATGATCTGCAGAAAGTTCTTAGGCAAATACAGAAGATAAAGACCAGAAAATAGCTCAGCAGTGGGCTAGAGAACATTAGGATGAATTAAAGAAGAAAAGCAGAAGAATCATTAGCATCCCAGAGGACCAGGAGTCAATACCAATGAAGTAGAAACAGTTAAAGACATCATTGCTGAAAAGTTCTCAGCTAGAGGATGCATCAAGATCCAAGAAGACCAAAGGGTAGAGCTAAAAGAGACCCTACCCTAATAACAAGACTTCAAGACGATATAATCTATTCAAAATGATGAATGACTTAGAGACACAACACTGCAAGTGGCAAGATCAAAGAAGGAAATTTCATACAAAGTAGCATCCCTTAGATTTACATACAGCAGAACTATCAGAGGAAACTCTCTGAGTACAAAGAGAGTGGTAATATATAGTTAAAAAACTCAATAAAATGAAGGCCTCATCAAGAATTCTTTAACTGACTAGACTATTATTCAGATTTGAAGGAACAAAACACAACTTCATGGATAACAAACAGCTCAGGAACTTCATAGATTCAAAACCAACTTTAAGAGACGGGCTAAAATAGCTACAGTAATACAAGACAAACCAAAAAGCATAACAAACTTATAGAGAAAGATGGTACAAATTCCATGACTATAATCTCTCTCAAAGTTAATGGTCTAGGGGCCAGAGCAATAGCACAGCGGGTAGGGCATTTGCCTTGCAAGCAGCTGACCCAGGTTCGATCCCCAGAATCCCATATGGTCCCCTGAGTACTGCCAGGAGTTATTCCTGAGTGCAGAGCCAAGAATAACCCCTGAGCATCGCTAGGTGTGACCCAAAAAGCAAGAAAAAAATGTTAATGGTCTAAATACACCAGTGAAGAGACAGAGTGGTAAAAAGAAAAAATATATATAAACCCAAATTTCTGCTGCCTTCAAGAAATGCATATGAACAGTCAGGGAAAAGACTTACAGTCAATGACTAGAAGACAATTCTTTTTGGAAATATTTTATCATACCACAGTGAGATTACAAATTGTTCATGTTTGGTTTTCAGTCATAAAGTGTTCTAGCACCCATCCCTCTGCCAGTGCCCATTTCCCACCACCATCGTCTCCAATGGTAAGACAATGGTGAGAGACTCACAGACATGGGGCAGAGCTGCTACTGGCTCTCCCTGTGCCCAGCCGCTCACAAGGCACCCGGGAAGGATGGCGGGTTCTAGCCCTGGCCCGCCACCTCAGCAGAGCCTGGCAACAAGCAAGGCGACCCCCACTCCATGAGGGCCGCCATTTTCCACATCCGGACTTCCCTCTCATTAGAATTCCACCCAGAAGAGCCTATTACAGCCCGGCTCAGGCAGCCGTAAGCGGCCAGTGGCTCATCAATAAATGCTGGATTTATAGGTGACTACAAGAGAATGCCACCCACATGGCAGAGCCTGACAAGCAACCCGTGTCATATTTGATATGCCAAATACCAGTAACAATTATAGACCTCATTCCCATGACCTGATGTAATGGTTTGAAGCTCTTTATGCTCCTGGAGTGAGCAGATGCCTTTTGGCTCTACTAGCATGAGATAGGACATATGGAGACATTACTGGTGCCTGCTCGAGCAAATCAATGATGAACAGGAAGACAGTGATACAGTGATTGATATATATATGTATATATATATATGTGTGTGTGTGTGTGTGCTGTGCACAGTATGTGTTCGGGTGTCTGTGTGTATATATTTTATATAGCACATTAAATAGATGCAATAAATGCAGTCATCTATATTTGTCCTTTTCCTTCTGGCTAATTTTACTCACTATGATTCTCTCTATGTCCATCCATTTATAGGCAAATTTCATAACTTCGTTTTCCTAACAGCTGCATAGTATTCCATTGTGTAGATGTACCAAAGCTTCTTTATTCAGTTGTCTGTTCTTGGGCATTCTGGTTGTTTCCAGATTCTGGCTATTGTGAATAGTGCTGCTATGAAAATTAAAATGCATATGGTGTTTGTGCTGTGTATTTTTGGGACTCCCAGGGTATATTCCCAGGAGTGGTATGGCTGGGTCACGTGGAAGCTCAATTTCTAGTTTTTGAAGAAATGTCCATATTGTTTTCTCTCTTTCCCTTTCCTTATGAGTCTTGCAAGTGGTTTTTCTATCTTGCTTATTTTTTCAAAGAACCAGCTCTTGGTTTCATTAATCTTTTGGATTTTTTTAGCTCATTGATTTCCACTCTAATTATTTTATTTACTTCTTTCTGACTGGGCTGGGCTCCTTTTATTGGTCTTTTTCTAAGATTTTGAGCTGTGAAGTCAAGTTATTTATGTGAGCCCTTTCTTCTTTTTTGATAAATGCATGCAGAGCTATGAATTTTCCTCTTAAACTGCTTTTGTATGAAGTAAAAACTTTATACAAAGTTTTTATACTTTTTGTCTTCACTATCATTTGTTTCCAGGAATCCTTGTATTTCTCCTTTGATTTCTTCTATATCTTACTAGTTTTTTCATCAGTGAGCTATAAACACTTTCCAGGTGTTTGCTTTCACTCTCTGTTTTTGTGTGTGGTTATCTTCATTATTTTTGTATCATAGTCTGAAAAAATAGTTGACACAATTTCTATCTTCTTGATTTTATAGAGGTATGTTTTATGGCTCAGCATGTGATCTGTCTTGGAGTATGTTCCATGTGCACTGGAGAAAAACGGGTATTTGGCTTTTTGGGATGAAAAGCCCTATATATATCTACCAGCCCTCTTTCTTCCATTTCTTCCTTCAGCACTGTGCCAGTATTTCCTGGGTGATTTTCAGTCTTTTCAATCTATCGAGAGTTGATAGAGCAGTGTTGAAGTCTCCAACTACAATTGTGTACTGTCAATGTCTTGTTTGAAGTATTATCAGTTGACTTACATATTTTTCTGGCCCCTTTTGGGTTCATATAGGTTTAAGAGTGTGATTTACTCCTGATACATATATCCCTTATTAATAAGAATGACCTTCACTTTCCTGTCTAACCTTTTTAAGCTTGAAGTCTATGTTTTAAGATACTAGTATGGGCACCCTGGTTTTTTCGGAGGAGTTGTTTGCTTGGAGACTTGGTTTTCAGCCTTTGACTTTGAGTCTGTGTTTGTTCTGATTATTTAGATGCATTTCTTGTTGGCAGCAGAATGTTGAATTCAGTTTTTTTAATCCATATTGCCACTCTGTCTCTTAATTGGTGCTTTTAAGCCATTGACATGGAGAGAGATTAATTCCATGGGATTTTGTGCCATCTTCCTGATTAAGGTTGTAGTGCTTTCGGGATTTGTCTTATAGTAGGTCCTCCAGTCCTACATCTAAAGTTGATTTCGAGTCTATGAAGTTCCTGAGCTGTTGCTTTTCCATGAAGTTGTGTATGTTTCCTCCCTAAAGTATTATACAGATTCAATGCAGTCCCTGTGAGATACCTATGACATTTTTCAAAGAAATTGACCAAACAGTTTTGAAATCCATATAGAACAGGAGACCCCCACCGATAGCTAAAGCAATCCTTGTGAAAAAGAAGATGGGAGGC
This sequence comes from Cryptotis parvus, assembly GCA_021461705.1. Classification (NCBI taxonomy): domain Eukaryota; kingdom Metazoa; phylum Chordata; class Mammalia; order Eulipotyphla; family Soricidae; genus Cryptotis; species Cryptotis parvus. The sequence continues at coordinate 16,876 of JAJIBD010024617.1, read as the reverse complement.
ATCAGTGTTTCCCAATTTCAACTTCAAACAAAGTGGTAGTAATTAAAACAGCATGGTATTAGAATAAAAGCATCCCTGTTGGCCTATGGAACAAAGGTGAACATCCCAACACAGTCCTCAAATATATGATTACTTAATTTTTAATAAAGGAGCAAAAAATACAAAGTGGAGCAAGGAAAGCCCTTCAACCAGTGATGCTTGGAAAACTGGGCAGCTATATGCAAAAAACTGAACTCAAACCTCTTTTTAATGCCACGCACAAAAGTCAAATAAAAATGGATTAAAAATATCAATATCAGACCTGAATCCATAAAGTACATAGAAAAAAACATAGGCAAAATTCTTCATGATATTGAAGCATCTTCAAGATGAAACTGACAAAGCAAGCAGAAGAATAGGTAAACCAGTGGAACTGAACACATGAAAGTAAGACTCTTCTGTGAATAGTAATGCAATGAATATAGAAGTGCATATGGTGTTTCTGTTGTGTGTTTTTTGGTATCCAGGGTATATTGCCAGGAGTGCCATTTTTGTGTGAAATGGGAGCTCAATAACTAGTGATTGGAGGAATGCCTATGCTGTTTTCCAAAAGAACTGGACAGTAAATATTCCCACCAACAATGGATGAGAGTCCCTTTTTCCTCGCATCATGCCAGCAAAGGTTGTTCTTGCTCCTTTGGATGTGTCCTAATCTTTGTGGGGTGAGATGATATTTCAATGTTGTTTTGATTGCATCTCCCTAATGATTAATGATGAAGAGTACTTTTTCATATGCCTTTTAGTCATTTGAATTTCTTCTTTGAGAAAATTTCTGTTCATTGTCCCAATTTCTTTTTTTTTAAATTTTCATATTTTATTATGCCACCATAAGATATACCATTACAAAGATGTTCATAAGATGTTCATATATGGGTTTCGGGTCATACAGTGTTCCAGCCCCCATCCCTCCACCAGTGCCCATTTCTCATCACCAATGTCCTCAATTGCCTTCCCCCTCTCCTAGCCTGCCTCTATGGCAGGTTGTTTATCTTTCTCTTTCTCTCTTTCTCTCTTCCCTTACACATTGTGGATTACAATACATACACTTAGAGGTTGTCAGGTGTATCTTTTTGCCTGTATTTAATGCTCAGTTCTAGGTTGGTATTAGCAATTTCAACAATTATTAGCACACTGTTCCATTCTCTGTCTTACCTAACCTCTGACTCCCACACATTTGTGATAATTTCCACCTTTGACAAGACCTCCTGATCCATGTTTCGCCTGACCTTGGATATTGGTGTATATGTACATGTATATATTTATGTCAAGCAAATAAATGCAGTCATTCTATGTCTGTGTCCTTCTGTCTAATTTCACTCAACATGATCCTCTTCATGTCCATCCATTTATAGACAAATTTCATAACTTAACTTTTACTAACAGCTGCATAGTATTCCATTGTCTAGGTGTTCCAAAGTTTCTTTATCCAGACATCAGTTCTTGGGCACAATGGTTGTTTCCAGATTCTGGCTATTGTGAATAGTGTTGCTATGAAAATAAAAGTGAAGATGGGTTTCCGCTGTGTGTTTTTGGCTTCCCAGGGTATATCCCAGGAATGGTATGTCTGGGTTAAATGGGAGCTCAATTTGTAGTCTTTGGAGGACTGTCCATATTGTTTTCCAAAAAGGCTGTACCAGTAGACATTTCCACCAACAGGGGATGAGAGTTCCCATTTTCCTGCATCCACACCAGCACTTGCTTTTCTTGCTCTTTTAGATATGTGCCAGTCTCTGTGTTGTGAGATGATATCTCTTTGCTGTTTTGATTTGCATATCTCTGATGATTAATGATGATGAGCATTTTTTCATATGTCTTTGGCCATTCGAATTTCTTTCTTATTGAAGTTTCTATTCATTTCTTCTCCCCATTTTATATGGTTGGTTGTTTTCTTCTTGAAAAGTTCTACCAGTGCCTAATATACCTTGGATATTAACCCCTTACCAGATGAGTATTGGGTGAATATTCTTTCCCATTCTGTGGACTGTGTTTGCATCTTGGTCACTGTTTCTTATGAGGTAGAGAAGATTTTTAGTTTCATGTAGTCCCATATGTTTATCTTTTTTTTTCAGTTGCTTTATTAGTGGTGTTTCACCTTTGACAATACCTTTAGCTTCAATGTTGTGGAGGGTTTTTCCTATACTTTATTCAATGTACTTTATGAATTCAGGTCTGATGTTGAGATCTTTAATTAATTTTGATCTGATTTTTTGTACATGGTGTTAGACAGAGGTCCAAATTCATTTTTTTACATGTCGCTGCCTGGTTTTCCCAGCATCACTTATAGAAGAGGCTTTCCTTGCTCATTTCTGACTCTTTGCACCTTTATCAGAGATTAAATGATCATGTGTTTGAACATGGGTTTCAGGATACTCAATTCTATTCCATAGGTCCACAGGTGTGTGTGTGTGTGTGTGTGTATGTGTGTGTGAGATCCTTGAGTCTCCCACTGAACTAACCAGTCCCAGGGAAGGCCAGTACTTTTACCAATGGGACTGAGGCACACAGCTCCAGAACTGACCCAGACTACTTTTTACCAACGGGTCCGAGGCACACAGCCCCGGAACTGACCCGGACCACTTTTGCCCTGCTCCTCCGGGAATGCCTTCTGTCTCTTCTACAGGTGTGTGTGTGTGTGTGTGTGTGTGTGTGTGTCTTGCATCTCCCACAGAACTAATTAGTCCCAGGGAAGGCCGGAACTTTCACCAATGGAACCGAAGCACACAGCCCGGGAACTGACCCGGACCACTTTTGCCCTGCTCCTCTGGGAACACCTCCTGTCCCTTATACAGGTGTGTGTGTGTGATCCTTGTGTCCTCCATGGAACTAACCAGCCCCAGGGAAGGCCGGACCTTTCATTAACGGGACCGTGGCACACAGACCCAGAACTGACCCAGACGACTTTTGTCCTAATCCCCAGGAACGCCTCCAGTCTTTTCTACATGTGTATATATGTATATATACGTATATATACATATATACATATATATATGTTAGCCCCTCAGTGTATGTATTGCAAACCACAATGTGCAAGATAGAGGAAGAGAGAGGGAGAAATGAAAAGTGCCTGTCATAGAGGGAGGCAGGGAGTGGGACAATGGAGGGAAACTGGATCATTGGTGGTGAGAAAATTGCACTTGCGGAGGGATGGGTGTTGTGACATTCTATGACTGAAGCCCCATCATAAACAGCTTTGTAAATGTCTATCTCACAGTGTTATAATAAAATAGTCATCTTTAAAAAATAGGGAGAAAATAAACAAACAAGTAAACAAATAAATGAATGAATGAATGAATAAGTAGATAAATAGATAAATAGATAATTAGATAAATATATAAATAGATAAACGGATAGATGGATGGATGGATGGATGGATGGATGGATGGATGGATGGATAATGGGGAGAACAAATGAACAGAAACTTCCTCAATGAAGAAATTCAAATGGCCAAAAGGCATATGAAAAATCACTTATCAGTGTGGTTCCATGGTGCAATGGTTAGCATTCTGGACTCTGAAAAATCACTTGTCACCAGGGAGATCCAAATTAAAACAATAATGAAATATCATCTCACCCCACAAAGACTGGTACATATCCAAAAGAGCAGAAAGAACCAATGATGGCATGGATGTGGGGAGAATGGGAATTTCATTCATTGTTGATAGGAATGTTTACTGGCACAGCTTTTCTGGAAAATTATACGGATATTCCTCCAAAAACTAGATATTGAGCTGTCAGGGAAGGCCTCTGGAATCCCAAATAGTACCAGGAAGCTAGTTCCCTTCTACCTCCGAAGCCGGCTGGGAATGGATGAAAACTCAGGAATTTGATGCAGTTTTTAAAGGGCTTACTAATACAGGTTCCAATATACAATCCAAGAGCAGGGAAAACCTCCGGACTCTGGGTTCCCAGCTAGGCCCCAGCCAGGTGTAGGCCAAGATGGCTGCCACCACGTGTTGAGGCCCAACAGAGAATAGAGAGGATGGAGAAGCAAAATGCCAAAGGAAGCCAAAAAGGCAAAAAAGGGGGAAAAGGTGCTTCTTTCTTCTTGCAGCTTATTTTTATAGCTAAAAATCTGCCCAAACTTCCCAGCCTGGCCCATTCTGGGCTGGGCTATCTAGAGATGAAAACAGGAAAACAGCTCTATAGAAATGTAGCAACTTCAGGAGGCCTTCTGGCTGTTTACAAGAACCCAGAGCTCATTCAAAGCCTCCCTAGTGGAGCTGGGAGGAGCTGTAAGCTAAATGTAACTTCCCTGGCAGGGAGGGTCAAATACCCTCAGTTAATTTCTCCCAACACCTCACCTAATGTCTTGAGCCAAGATCTGCCTGGAAATTCCTTTAGAGGGTAGAGAAGGAAGTTTCTGAGACAGCATGTCTCTGTACCAAAGACTATACTAATGCCAGTTAAATATTTACCAAGCCTTCACAAGAGTCTCATCTTCATGGTATTTTTATATTTTAGTTGCTTCTGAATTATCAGGGGAGCCATGCTTGCTTGCTTGGAGGCAAACAATATTTCTCTCTAGTCTTTCTCTCTGGTCTAATTAGAGATCCAACGTGGCCAGGCAATTATGCTGGTAAGATCTAGTTAGTACCATGATGATTGTGGTAGCATGAGAGAATATTTATACCAGCCAGTACAGAATACATGGTAAGATAAACTGCCACATTAAAACTACCCCCTTATCTATGAAGAGATCTGCAGGATGAGATCCAGGGCAGATGCAGAGGCTCTTAGGTGTCCTGAAACATTGAGCCCCCAGTTTAACCAGCAACATGACTTCTGGGAATATACCCTGGGATGCCAAAACACACAGCAGAAACATTTTCTGTTCTTTTATATTCATCACAGAACTATTCACAAAATGGAATATGGAATCAACCTGAGTGCCCAAGAATAGACAACTGGATAGAAAAAGTATGGTACCTGGGGCCGGAGTGATAGTCCAGCGGGTAGGGCATTTGCCTTGTGCACAGCTGACCCGGGTTCGGTCCCCAGAATCCCATATGGTCCCCCGAGCACAGCCAGGAGTAATTCCTGAGTGCAAAGCCAGGAGTAACCCCTGAGCATTGCAGGGTGTGACCAAAAAAAGCAAAAAAAAAAAAAGTATGGACCTCTACACAGTGGAATACTATGCAGCTGTTTGGTAAAATGAAATAATGTTATTTGCCTTAAAAATGGATGGATATCAAAACTGTCCTGCTGAGACAAATTAGTCAGAAAGAAAAGGACACATATAGAATAACTGCATGCACTTGTGGGATATAAAAATTGTATGAGACTTATATCCAAGGTCAGGCAAAATGGGGACCAGGAGGACTTGTTAATGGTTAGAATCTACCACATGTGTGTAGGGGATAGAGAGTAGATAAGAAAGAAAAGGGACCAGTATGCCAATAGTTGTTGGAAATGTTAGTGCCAGACTAGAACTGTGCATTGAATATAGGTAAAGGGATGTACATGATAACCCCTAAATGTATGTATTTTAGAAAGTGAGAGACAGAGAGAGAGTGAGAGAGAGAAAGAAAAGTGCATGTCATAGAGAAAGGCTGGGATGGGGAGGGAATCTGGGGACATTGGTGTTGGGAAGGGTGTACTACTGGACAGATGGGTTCTGGAACATTGTATGACTGAAACTCAATCATGGACAACTTTGTAATTGGATATATCACAGTGATATCACTTGTCACTTGTCTTCCCGTTGTTTATAGATTTGCTCGAGCAGGCACCAGTATCGTCTCCATTCGTTGGGAATGAGGTCCATTATTATTACTGTTTTTGGCATATCGAATACACCATGAGAAGCTTGCCAGTCTCTACCATGGCTCTGGGTTTATCCCAAGGGGGCCCAGTCTTTTCTATGTCAGACCATCAACCATCCAGGGCTCACGGGGCAGAACCCTGGGTGTAGACAAGCCTGTCTCTTGTCTGCCACCTGCTGATGAAGCCAGGCACCACAGCCACACCTGCAACACTTTGAGGGGCAGATGATGGTGATATAATAAAAAAAATTAAAGACAAGATCAAAACACTATTAAAATAATTAAACAGTGGTGGTGTGGTTCCTATTAAAAAGACAGTGGGGGGGTGATGAGAGACAGAGCAGAGAAGGCATTTGGGGCTGAAAGATAGGAGGGCAGAGAAGGCACTTGCCTCTCATGCAGCTGACCCTGGTCCCATCCATAGTGCCATATATGCCCCCAGGCACCACTGGGAGTGATCCCCAGCAGAGTGCCAGGAGCAAGTCCTGAGCACTGCTGTTATGGCTCAAAGCAAAAAAATATTAAAATAAGACAAGATGTTTTGCACTTCTGTTGATGATATTTGTATTATGATTGGTTCATCTATTTTAAATAGCATATGATTCCAATGAAAAGTATCACAAATTCAGGAAACTGAGAAAAAGATAGTATATGGGAAATGTCATTTCATTTTTTATGGAGGGGAGGGGGAGGGGGTCAGTGTTTGGCCACATCTTGTTTTGCTCTGTGTTTATCCTAGCTCTGTGTTCAGGGATCACTTCTGGCTCTATACTCTGGGATTACTCTTGGCTCTATGCTCAGGGGTGATACCTGGAGGTGCTTAGTAGACCATGTATAGTGACTTGGTTTAAACCAGGGTCAGCCCTGTAAAAGGCACTTGGCACCATTTTTGTCTTTATTGAGGTTCTGTGATCTATAATACTGTCAGTAGTGTGCCATGCATACATCATTCCAATACCAAACAGGACAGCTGCCACACACTTCCCTTCACCAAAGTCCCAAAGGGCCCTCTTGTCACCCTTCTCAGCCTATAATCTTGTCACATAAACTCAGTACTATAAACTGACTCTCCAGTGTGTGGGCCACTCTCCAGTGCTGTGGATAGATTCTCCAGTGCTGTGGATTGATTCTACAGACTTGTGGGCTGACTCTTCCATCCTGTGAACTGATTCTCCAGTGCTGTTGGCACAGCCAGTGCCTTCACTCTTGAATTTTCTCTCCACTCTCAAAGAAACTGTAATTTCTAGGCAAAGTTTTTCTAGATGCTCTAAAATAGTCCAATAAACATCTTTATTTGGTTATATAAAATTAAAACTATATATAATAATAATAAACACATAAATATTTGTCAAGGTTGAGTAAGCAGAATAAGAACAGAATTCATTAATATTTTATGTTCATACAAGTGTCAATACTTGTATGAATGGCACTCTGAATAATGACACTGGACGTTAACTGTGCGAAGCTTTGGTATGCAAAAACTACCTCAGAACATCCAGCAAACTCATTGTGAACAATTGTTCAGATGTTTCAGCAGATTTGCTATTGACCAGATTTAAATATTTATTGCCTTTGATTTTGAGATCAAATTCATATTCAATAAAGCATTTCAGACCTTCAGTGTTCATTTTTTTCAATTTTGTTGACAGATGCAGAGACACTATAACTCTTTATCTGTCTCTATATAAAACCCAGGCCATGTTTTTATTTAGTTTATTTTGGGAATCATGCCTAGAGGACCTGGGGAATTTTTCCCTGCTCAGGGCTTAGGGCTTCTACCTTAGATGCTCAGGGGAAAGTGTGGTTCTAGGGACTGAAGCAAATCTCTTGCACCCCAAGCCTGTGCTCCAGCCCTTTGAACTATTCCCTGGTCCAATTCACAAGGTCACATCCTGCCACTGACTAGCCAGTCCTCTCACACCTGTTCCCATACAAGAACTTGCATCTGCCTCTGTGACCAAAACCCTCCAGAACAATGAACTCTCTCTACATTTGTTTTGTCAGAAGTTAGTTTTGCTAGAACTAGGTACACATATGTCCACTTTCTTTTGGGACTTTGCATAATAGCACCACAGAGAACATGCCCTTGCCCTTAGACCTGGATTTTTTCACTAGTGCGGTACCTAGGCATCACGCCCCGACATTTAAAGCCCTGAATTCATGTTCAGTAGGTTCATGTCTCCCTGCTGCAAACAAGCTATCCACAATCTGTCTGGTGCTTTCAGTAGGTCTGGAGTGAAGTCAAATGATGTGGGTTGGACTTATTCTGTGTGGGGAGAGGTAGGTGTTTTTCAGGTGCTTGCCATGGTTGCCTCTTGTTGCCAGGTTAGGGCTATTATCAAGCACATCCTGACTCCTCTACACAAGGCTGCACCACTGTCGCTCTCCCCAGCCTCTTAACTCAAGCCTTCTGGAAGCCAGTAGGTATGGCATCTACACAGGAGCAGGATCCTGACAAGCACTTAATGATTTTAATAGCGTGTCCTCTCTCTCCCTCCGCCAACTCACTCCCTCTTTTCTCCCTCTCTCCTTCCTCCCTCACACCCTATCCCTCCATCTCCTCTCCCTCCCTCTCTATCTCTTGTGCTTGCTCTCTCATTCTCCCTCTCCCTCCTTCTCCTTCTCTCCTTCAGAGATAACTCCTTATTGAAGAGACTGCTATACAACAGCCATTGCCAAGGAATATTTTATTACATTTGAAAATCTGCAAGAATATGCTTGTAATCTTCATTTTCTGTCTCATTACCTTAGGTAATTTTTCCCTAGCTAGCATGGTCACAGGTTTCTTATAAGCTGTCTTGGGGCTCATGAGGCCCCAACTTGGCAGGGAGTCAGTGTGATGCCCTACTGCGCCACCCTGTTGCTGACGGGGAAAGTTCAAGACAGTGCTCAAGAAAGTAGGGTGATGCTGGTGCTGGTGTCAATGTGACAATGCTGATGAGGACAGAACTGTCCTTCCCACATATCACTCATGTTCCTTGCTGGCTCTTCTCCATCTTTTGCCAGCCCCAGAGAAATGGGCTCTCTCCTCTATTCTCTTGGAACAAGGACTCATTGGGATCCATCGCTCTCTCCACGGGACCCCTAAGTCAGGTAGAGCTGCATGTTTCTGTTCACTCAGGGCTCAATACAGGCAGGCACCTCATGGGTAGACAGGGCAAAAATATAGGCTCGGCTCAGACTCCAAGTAGCTCAGGTACAGGCTCACTTCAGAAACCAGTCTTCTCACCCCAAACTGACTCCCAAAATATCTGCTCCCCCAAACTGGGGAGCAGATATTGCACCCTAACAAAATCCAGATGTAAGGTGACTCACAAGTTCATGGGCACTCTTTGCCCAGTTAATGTATGTTCATTTCCCAAAGTCACTTCAAGGAGCAAGCACTAACAAGTGGTTTCAGGATACATCCATCAGTAACCAGAGTCTGAGGAAGTCCAGCCATGTCCAGAGAGTCCCAGCTTTTTGAAAGGCAGTGATTTTCCCTAGCATGAGAAAGCAGAGATTGGGGAAACACACAACTCTCATGGGAATGGGTTGGGCACTACAAGACAGCATGTGTAGGTTGTGGAGATTCCCATGTTATCATGAAAATGGATTTTCCTCTTGCTTGTGGGTTCTTTTTTTTTCTTTTTGGGTCACACCCCTGCAATGCTCAGGGGTTACTCCTGGCTCCTGCACTTTGGAATTACTCCTGGAAGTGCTCAGGGGACCATATAGGATGCTGGGGTTCGAAACTGGATCGGCCACATGCCAGGCAAGCGCCCTTACTGCTGGACTATTGCTCCAGTCCAAAGGTTTTTGAGATTTGTATGAAATATTTGCGTGCAAAATTTGGAAGAAAGTTAGTTTATTGTACTTATGATTTCATCAGGTTCCTCCCCCAGATGTCTAGGCCTCTCTATTACTCATGAACGATGTCCTGGTCCTGTCCCTAATGCTGCCCGGTCCAGTGTATGACTTCCCTGTCCTGTTCCACACAGTATATTTGCCTCTGGGAACAATTTCCATTTTTCCTGTCCCTGCTCTCCTCTATCTTATATGCATTCCTGAAGATGGATATGGCTGCCCATGTGGGCCAGATCCCTTTGCTCTGCACCATTGCTGGGTCTACCAGCTGTACCCCAGTAGTTCCTATTGCCTAGTTCCAGGTTTCCTACTCTGTGGCCATGGTCCTGTGCTTGTGGGTGAGAGTCCCGGGTCCATCATTTTATCCCTTCCTGGGCATCCAAGCCCAGCCTGTACCTGAGCTACTTGGAGTCTGAGGCCCACCTCATACCCATGAGGTGCCTGCCTGTATTGAGCCCTGAATGAACAGAAACATGCAGCTCTACCTGACTTAGGGGTCCCGTGGAGAGAGCAATGGATCCCAATGAGTCCTTGTTCCAAGAGAATAGAGGAGAGAGCCCATTTCTCTGGGGCTAGCAAAAGATGGAGAAGAGCCAGATTCCCACCTTCCTCTCTCTGACCTTGAGTCTATAGTCAAAATCTCACCCCTACCATCCCCTTCTATGTCCTAATTGGTTACCTGTTTGAGGGGTGGATATTTAAAAGCGACCTGGTGCTCTATAACTCAACCTGCTGTAATACCTGCAAGCATGTGATGATGCTTAAGTAGATGCTTCTAGGGACTGATTGAGGCCACTAAACACCTGTAACCAAGCTTGGCCTCATCCATCTCCAGATAAAGATCTCTGCAGTGGGATAGAAGAGTGAGGGAACCCACGAGATTGGACTGAGATGAAATGCTTGTAGAATTCACTTTGAGATTAATTTTCATTTCATAACACAATGGAGAGGAAGATATATCTTTTCTACTTACTCTCTGCTCGAGGCATGCAAAGCACCCCTTGTTGTCAATAAACACTCATCCGGGATACTGTATTATTGCAGATGAACAAATACAGCTTCCTCAGAACCAGCCGAAGTTCACTATTTTCTAAGAGTTCGTGCTGATGTAGTGTTTGGTTCAGGTGGATATGCACTGTCACCCAGATATTCTCACCACCGGAGAAACACTTTGGTCCAATTACTTGTGGATTTCCCCAGTTCAACATGGACACCACTGATTTCTTTACTGCTGCCATATTTTGCCTTCCCCAGAAACTATACTGCTGGAACCACATAGTAAGCCACTTAGAGAGACTGGCTTTTTTCTCTTAGGAATATCTTTTAATTTTTTTTTAAATTTTACCACCTTGCAACACAATTACAATTACAAAACTTTGATGTTTGGGTTTCAGTCATACATTGTTCCATCATCCTCCCCTCCACCAGTGCCCTATTCTGACCAATGGCTCAAATTCCCTCCCACCTCTCCCAGCCTGTCTCTATAGGGAGGCACTTTTCCATTGGTGGTCAGAATAGGGCTCTGGTAGAGTGGAGGATGATGGAACAATGTATGACTAAAACAAATCATGAGCATTTTTTGTAATTGTGTATCGCATGGTGGTATAATAAAAAGTTTTTAAAAAATACTGAACCTATATTTCAAGTTGCTTTAGAATTGTTTAAAGTGTTCTGTACAGTTTTTTTCCCTTTATTTTTTTTTAATTTTTTTTATTATACCACCGTGAAACATGCAATTACAAAGGTGTTCATAATTGGTTCTTGGTAATACAGTATTCCAGCACCCATCCCTCCACCAGTGCCCCATTTCCACCACCAATGTACCCCTCCCCCTCCCCCCCCCCCAGGCCGCCTTAATAGCAGGTACCCCAGTTTCCTCTCTTTCTCTCTCTATCTCTCTCTCTCTGTCTCTGCATCTCTCTCCCTCTTATTTTACACATTGTGGCTAGCCCTGCAGATATTTAGAGTTTATCACTTAAGTCTCTTTGTGTATATTCAGTGGTGAGTTTTAATCTGCCATTACCATTTCCCATATTTAGTAAAACACTGGTATCTATTTATATCCTATTAATGAATGCAGTCATTCTATATCTGTCCTTTTCCTTCTGACTAATTTCACTCAGCATGATAGACTCCATGTCCATCCATTTGCAGGTAAATTTCATAATTTCATCTTTTCTGACAGCCGCATAGTATTCCATAGTGTGAGATGAACCACAGTTTCTTTAGCCAGTCCTCTGTTCTCGGGCATTTAGGTTGTTTCCAGATTCTAGCTATAGTGAATAGCGCAGAGATAAATAAAGAAGTACAGATAGTGTTTCTGCTATGTGTTTTTCGGTCTCTCGGGTATATTCCCAGGAGTGCTATTGCTGGATCAAATGGGAGCTCAATATCTAGCTTTCGGAGGAATGCCCATATTGTTTTCCAAAAGGGCTGGACCAGTCGGCACTCCCACCAGCAGTGGATGAGAGTCCCTTTTTCCCCACATCCACGCCAGTACCAGTTGTTCTTGCTGTTTTGGATGTGTGCCAGTCTCTGTGGGGTGAGATGGTAGCTCATTGTTGTTTTGATTTGCATCTCCCTGATGATTAAAGATGAAAGAGCACTTTTTCATATGCCTTTTGGCCATTCGAATTTCTTCTTTTTTGGAAGCTTCTGTTCATTTCTTCTCCCCATTTTTTGATGGGGTTGGCTGTTTTCTTCTTGTGGAGTGCTACCAGTGCCTGATATATCCTGGATATTAACCCCTTGTCAGATGGGTATTGGGTGAATATCCTTTCCCACTCTGTGGATTGTCTTTGTATCTTGGTCACCATTTCTTTTGAGGTGCAGAAGCTTTTCAATTTTATATAATCCCCTTTGTTTATCATTGCTTCCATTTGCTTGGTCAGTGGTGTGTCGTCTTTAAAGATACTTTTCGTTTCGATGTCGTAGAGCGTTTCTCCTATGTTTTCTTCGATGTACCTTATAGATTCATGTCTGATATCGAGATCTAGAATCCATTTTGATCTGACTTTTTGTGCATGGCGTTAGAAGGAGGTCTAAGTTCATTTTTTTACACGTAGCTGCCCAGTTTTCCCAGCACCATTTGTTGAAGAGGCTTTCTTTGCTCCACTTAATATTTTTTTGCTCCTTTATCGAAGATTAAGTGGTTGTATATTTGTGAGTGTGTTTCAGGATACTCAGTTCTATTCCATAGGTCTAGGGTCTGTCTCTATACCAATACCACACTGTCTTAATTACAACTGCTCTGTAGTAGAGGCTTGAGGTTGGGGAAAGTGATACCTCCCATCTTCTTTTTCCCAAGGATTGCTTTAGCTATTCGTGGGGTTTTTATTATTCCATACAAATTTCAGGAGTGTTTGTTCAATTTCTTTGAAGAACAGCATGGGTATTATCTTTATAGGGACCGCATTGAATCTGTATAAAGCTCTAGGGAGTATTACCATTTTGATAATGTTAATCCTTCCAATCCATGAGCAGGGAATGTGTCTCCATTTCCTCAGGTCTTCTTTTTATTTCCTGAAGTAACGTTTTGTAGTTTTCTTTGTAGAGATCCTTTACATTCTTTGTCAAACTGATTCCTAGGTATTTGATTTTCTGTGGTGCAATTGTGAATGGGATAGTTTCTTTAATGTCCCTTTCTTCTCTTTCGCTGTTTGCATATAGGAAGGCCATTGACTTTTGGGTATTGATTTTGTACCCTGCTACTCTGCTATAAGGAATGTATTATTTCTAGGAGCCTCTTGGTAGAGAGTTTTGGGTTTTCAGGTATAATATCATGTCATCTGCAAATAGTGATAACTTGGCTTCTTCCCTTCCTATCTGGATGCCCTTAATGTCTTTTTTCTTCCCTGATTGCTATGGCAAGTACTTCCAGTACTATATTGAATAGAAGTGGTGAGAGCGGGCAGCCTTGTCTTGTCCCTGATCTTAAGGGGAAGGCTTTCAGTTTTTCCCCATTGAGAATGATGCTCCCTGTGGGCTTGTAGTAGATGACCTGGATTATCTTGAGGAAGGTTCCTTCAATCCCCATTTACGGGAGAGCTTTCATCATGAGCGGGTGTTGAATCTTGTCAAATGCCTTCTCTGCATCTATTGATATGATCATATGGTTTTTATTTTTCTTTTTGTTGATATGATGTATTATGTTGATTGACTTGCGGATGTTGAACCATCCTAGCATTCCCGGAGATGAATCCCACTTGGTCATGGTGTACAATCTTTTTGATGACTCTTTGGATTCTATTTGCTAGTATTTTGTTGAAGATCTTAGCATCTGTGTTCATCAGGGAGATTGGTCTGTAGTTTCCTTTTTTGTGACATCTTTGTCTGCTTTGGGTATCAGGGTGATATGTGCCTCGTAAAAGCCATTTGGGAGTATTTCTGTTTCTTCAATTTGCCGGAAGAGCTTGAAAAGAATTTGGAGTAGGTCCTCTTTTTAATGATTTTGTAAAATTCACTGGTGAATCTATCTGGACCTGGGCTTTTGTGTTTGGGGGAGACTTTTGATTACCGATTCTATTTCCTCGATGGAGATAGGTTTGTTGAGGTATTCCAAATCTTCTTGTTGCAGACTTGGGAGGCTATAGGAATTCAGGAATTTGTCCATTTCTTCTAGGTTCTCTTGTTTCATGGCGTACAGGCTCTCATAGTAATCTCTGATGATCTTTTGAATTTCTGTGGTTTCAGTTGTGATGTCCCCGTTTTCATTTCTGATTCTATTTATTTGGGTTCTCTCTTTTCCTTTTCTTACAAGTCTTGCAAGTGGTTTGTCAATCTTGTTTATTTTTTCAAAGAACCAGCTTTTGGTTTCGTTGATCTTCTGGATTGTTTTTTGACATTCCATCTCATTGATTTCTGCTCTAAGTTTTGTTATTTCTTTCTTTCTGCTTGGGTTGGGCTCCTTTTTGTTGATCACTCTCTAAAATCTTAAGTTGGGAAGTCAGACTGTTTATGATGGCCTTTTCTTCTTTTCTGATGAATGCCTGAAGAGCTATGAACTTGCCTCTTAACACTGCTTTTGCTGTATCCCACAAGTTCTGGTAATTTGTGTCTTCAGTCTCATTTGTTTCAAGGAATCTTTGGATTTCCTCTTTGATTTCTTTTATGACTTGCTGGTTGTTCAGTAGTGAGCTGTTTAATTACCAGGTACTTGGTATTGGTCTCCGTTTTTGTGTACAATTAACTTCTATTTTCAGTGCTCATGGTCTGAAAAAATAGTTGGCAGAATTTCTATCTTCTTGATTTTATGGAGGTATGATTTATGGCTCAGCATGTGATCTATTTTCGGAGTATGTTCCATGTGCACTGGAGAAGAAAGTGTATTCAGCTTTTTGGGGGATGACGTGTCCTGTATATGTCTACCAGTCCTCTTTCTTCCATCTCTTCTTTTTAGGGCCAGTATTTCCTTGGTAAGTTTCAATCTTGTTGATATATCCAGGGTTGATAGAGCAGTGTTGAAGTCTCCAACTACAATTGTGTTGCTGTCAATGTCTTCTTTGAAGTCTATTAGTAGTTGTTTTAGGTATTTTGCTGGCCCCTCGTTGGGTGCATATATGTTTAATAGCGTGATTTCTTCCTGATATATGCATCCCTTGACTATTAACAAGTGACCTTCACTGTCCCTTCTGACCTTCTTCAGCCTGGAAGTCTTTGTTGTCAGTGCTTTTTGGATGGGTTGTTTGAGTGAAGGATTGTTTTCCAGCCTTTTATTTTGAGCCTGTCTTTGCTCCGATTGTTCAGGTGTGTTTCTTGAAGGCAGCAGAATGTCGGATTCAATTTTGTGATCCATTTTGCCACTCTGTGTCTCTTAACTGGTGCATTTAGACCATTGACATTGAGAGAGATTATTGTCATGGGATTTTGTGCCATCTTTCTGTATAGGTTGGTTGTTCTTTTGGGTTATGTCTCGTCTTATAGTAGATCATTCAGTCCTTCTTTTATGGTTGGTTTTGATTTTACAAAGTTCCTAAGCTGTTGTTTATCCAAGAAGTTGTATATCTTTCCTTCAAATCTGAGTGAGAGTTTAGCCGAGATAAAGAATTCTTGCTGAGGCATTCATTTCATTAAGTTTTTTTACTATATCCCACCACTGCCTTCGGGCTTGGAGGGTGTCTTCTGAGAAGTCTGCTGAAAGTCGAATGGATGCTCCTTTGTATACAATTTCCTTCTTTGATCTTGCTGCCTGAAGAATTATGTCTCTGTCTATGGCATCCATTACTTTGACTAGGATGTGTCTTGGGGTCTTTCTATTGGGGTCTCTTCTTGCTGGTACGCGTCGGGCTTCTTGGATCTGGATGCCTTCATCCTTTAACTTCGGGAACTTTTCAGCCAGGATGTTTTTAACTGTTTTAATTTCCTTGGGGTTACTTTCCTGTCCCTCTGGGACTCCTATGATTCTTATGTTGTTCCGCCTGGCTTCATCCCATTGTTCTCTGTTCCGTTGCTGATCCATTATCCGGTCTTTTTTCCATCTTATATAGTTCTCTGAATGCTTTCTGCAGCTCATCTTCAGTCTCACTGATTCTCTGTTCCGCTGCTGTCATCCTACTGTTGAGAGCCCCGATTGTGTTTTTTCATTTCATCTACTGAGTTTTTAAGTGATAATATTTCTATTTGCATGGTTCTCATTTCTGCTCTCATTTCCTCCCGTAGTTTATTGACTGCCCTTTCAACTGCTTCGTTTATGTTCTCCTGTATTTTATTGGACATCTGCTCAATTTTTTCGTTGAGCTCCTTAAACATCCTACCAATTTCTTCTCTAATTTCATTGTCAGAGTGATCATGCACATCTGTATTCTTTTTGATTCTTCACGGTCGATTCCTTCATCTGTTTTTCGAGGCTGGGGATCTGTGTTGTTTTCCCATGGTGTTGCAGTGTTCAGGGATAGATTCCTCTAGTGTACTGTTTCTTTTTTTCTTGAGGGTATTACCTTCCCTTGGTGTTGAATTTCCCAGTTTTAGTATTAATAAGCGGCGGCTAGCGGCCCCCGCCCGGCCAGCCGCACACCCCAGGGACGCTACCTGAGATGCAGACAGGCCGGGGTGAGGAGTTCAAAATGACGGTTTACTCCCGGTTCCGCTCGGACTTCTGGGGGTTGTAGTTCTACCTCCTGCTGAGACCTGGGGCTCTTCCACAGCCCCAGGTGCCCGATCGACCAGCTGCACACCCCAGGGACACTACCTGAGATGCAGACAGGCCGGGTGAGAGTTCAAAATGACGTTTT
>JAJIBD010024616.1:0-353762 GCA_021461705.1 Cryptotis parvus | reverse complement strand
TTATGATGGCCTTTTCTTCTCTCTGATGAATGCCTGAAGAGCTATGAACTTACCTCTCCACACTTGCTTTTGCTGTATCCCAAAGTTCTGGTAATTCGTGTCTTCAGTCTCATTTGTTTCAAGGTATCTTTGGGTTTCCTCTTTGATTTCTTTTTTATGACTTGCTGGTTGTTCAGCATTAGGCTGTTTAGTTTCCAGGTACTTGCTATTGGTCTCCGTTTGTGTGTACAATTAATTTCTATTTTCAGTGCATCATGGTCTGAAAAATAGTTAGCACAATTTCTATCTTCTTGATTTCATGGGAGGTAGATTTATGGCTCAGCATGTGATCTATTTTCGAGTATGTTCCATGTGCACTGGAGAAGAGAGTGTATTCAGCTTTTTGGGGGTTAAAATGTCCTGTATATGTCTACCAGCCCTCTTTCTTCCATCTCTTCTTTTGAGGACTAGTATTTCCTTGGTAAGTTTCAATCTTGTTGATATATCCAGGGTTTATAGAGCAGTGTTGAAGTCTCCAACTACAACTGTGTTGCTGTCAATGACTTCTTCGAAGTCTATTAGTAGTTGTTTTAGGTATTTTGCTTTGGCCCCTCATTGGGTGCCAAATATGTTTAATAGCTTGATTTCTTCCTGATATATGCATCTCTTAACTATTAACAAGTGACCTTCACTGTCCCTTCTGACCTTCTTCAGCCTGAAGTCTATGTTGTCAGATACCAGTATGGCTACCCCAGCCTTTTTGGATGGGTTGTTTGAGTGAAGGATTGTTTTCCAGCCTTTTATCTTGAGCCTGTCTTTGCTCCGATTGTTCAGGTGTGTTTCTTGAAGGCAGCAGAATATCGGATTCAATTGTGTGATCCATTTTGCCACTCTGTTTCTCTTAACTGGTGCATTTAGACCGTTGACATTGAGAGAATTTATTGTCATGGGATTGTGTGCCATCTTTCTGTATAGGTTGGTTGTTCTTTTGGGTTATGTCTCGTCTTAGAGTAGATCATTCAGTCCTTCTTTTTAAGGGTGGTTTTGATTTTACAAAGTTCCTAAGCTGTTGTTTATCCAAGAAGTTGTATATCTGTCCTTCAAATCTGAGTGAGAGTTTAGCTGGATAAAGAATTCTTGCTGAGGCGTTCATTTCATTAAGTTTTTTTACTATATCCCACCACTGCCTTCGGGTTTGGAGGGTGTCTTCTGAGAAGTCTGCTGAAAGTCAAATGGATGCTCCTTGGTATACAATTTCCTTCTTTGATCTTGCTGCCTGAAGAATTCTGTCTCTGTCTATGGCATCCATTACTTTGACTAGGATGTGTCTTGGGGTCTTTCTATTGGGGTCTCTTCTTGCTGGTAGCGTCGGGCTTCTTGGATCTGGATGCCTTCATCCTTTAACTTTCGGGAACTTTTCAGCCAGGATGTTTTTAACTGTTTTAATTTCCTTGGGGTTACTTTCCTGTCCCTCTGGGACTCGATGATTCTTATGTTGTTCCGCCTGGCTTCATCCCATTGTTCTCTGTTCCGTTGCTGATCCATTTTTCCGATCTTTTTCCATCTTATATAGTTCTCTGAGTGCTTTCTGCAGCTCATCTTAAGCCTCACTGATTCTCTCTTCCACTGCTGTCATCCTACTGTTGAGAGCCCGATTGTGTTTTTTTCATTTCATCTACTGAGTTTTTAAGCGATAGTATTTCTCTTTGCATGGTTCTCATTTCTGCTCTCATTTCCTCCGTAGTTTATTGACTGCCCTTTCAACTGCTTCGTTTATGTTCTCCTGTATTTTTATTGGACATCTGCTCAATTTTTCGTTGAGCTCCTTAAACATCCTACCAATTTCCTCTCTAATTTCATTGTCAGAATGATCATACACATCTGTATTCTCTTTTGATTCTTAAGGTGCTGGGGATCTGCGTTGTTTTCCCATGGTGTTGCACTGTTCAGGGATAGATTCCTCTAGTGTACTGTTTCTTTTTTTTTTTCTTGAGGGTATTACCTTCCCTTGGTGTTGAATTTCCTAGTTTTAGTATTAATAAGCGGCCAGTACCTGCCCGGCCAGCCACACACCCCAGGGACTCTACCTGAGATGCAGACAGGCGGGGTGAGAGTTCAAAATGACGGTTTACTTCGGTTCCGCTCGGACTTCTGGGGTTGTAGTTCCACCTTCTGCTGAGACCTGGGGCTCTACCACAGTCCCAGTCGCGCCCGAATACCATTATTTTAAAGAATCTCACAAGCCAATTATTTTATTCTCTGATAACTTATAAATAGCAAAGTATAAGGTTCATTAAATTTGTAATAACAATACTCATGAAAATCTGATTCAATAAAATATTACAATTTAAAATAAGGATGCAAGATTTTGGTTGATGTTAATAAATGTGTCTTACCTATAATGGGTTTTCAATGAATTTTCCTAAAACAAATCATGGGTCATCCTGATGGCCAATGTTATCTAAACCATGTATTGACACCATGATTAGGATCATTTCAGATTTTGACTGCTGTCAAG
The DNA here is from genome assembly GCA_021461705.1 of Cryptotis parvus. NCBI lineage: Eukaryota > Metazoa > Chordata > Mammalia > Eulipotyphla > Soricidae > Cryptotis > Cryptotis parvus. The sequence goes on along the minus strand of JAJIBD010024616.1, from coordinate 351,265 downwards.
ATTTTGCTGTGAAACTTCCAGTCAACTAATTGTGCATTGCTAGATATTACGTGCTTAAATATTCTGACCAATGTGGAACTGTTCTAATGTAGTGAATACAGTAAGTTCTAATGCAATTAGAAACTGCTTGGGACAATAGTTTCTTCCAAAGTTATGTCAGCAATGTGACCATATTAGAGAGTACCTGTATCCAACCCCACACCTGCCATTCTTTCTGTTGCTAGGTGTCAGATATATTGAATAACTTGAAAATTAAATCTGTTCAATTTGTTCCCCTTGGAATTTTCCATTTGTTATCCTAGAATAAAACTCTTGCACTATTTTCTCAGTATTCAACTAACAAACTCAAAAAAATAGGTGTTTTTCCTGAGTGTTAAGTATTACAACTTCCACAATTATTAATCAATTATTCAATTTAATATACAGTCAATTTATGTTAATTTTATATGTAAAACAAAATTGGAACCTAATGAAATTGTCTAAGCACTGATGAATCTTAACATTTATTTTTAAAAGGTTAATCAAAATTAATTCTTGTGTGCATAAAGTACATAAGTTATGATTCCTAGTTGCTATTGTAGAATTATTTTGCATCTGAGATGCATTTATATAGTAATATGAAAGTACAAGTAATCATAAGACTTATTTTGGAAATTGCACTTCTTTGTTAAATATTTTATAGGGTAATAGTTATTGAAACCTGTCCCTCAAAGTGTTGCAGGTGTGGCTGTTGTGTCCAGTTACATTAGTAGGTGGTAGACAGGAGACAATTGTCTATACCCAGGGCTCAGCACCGTGGGTCCTGGATGGTTGATGGTCTGACATAGGAAAAGACTGGGTCCCTAGGTTGAACCCAGAGCCACTGCAGAGCCTGGCCATCTACCTGTGGTGTATTTGATATGCCCAAATCAGTAACAATAATGGACCTCATTCACAACGAGTGGAGAAGTTACTGGTGCCCGCTTGAGCAAATAGATGAACAATGGGAAGACAAGTGACAAGTGACAAGTTATTGAAAAATAGTTTCTAAGACCTGATGAGATAGTAAAGTGAATAAGTGTCTTCTTGCATGCAGTTGAATGGCGTTCAATCTGAGATAGAAAAACGAACAAACAATAACATTGGAGAATGGTGGAATTTCATTAAAACTATTGCATGTCAATTGAAAATGTATTCTATTAGTAGCCTTATCTGGTGGGCTGTTTTATATTTCTTTTAACTTTATTCATAAGCCTTGGTATTGCACATGATAACCCTACTCTCTCTTAGGGTATCCAGTGTTCCAAATCTATTTTATCTCTATTGTGAAGAGTCCAATTTTATCTTGGCAGTAATGATCAATCATCTGGGTGACAATGTACCAGTAAATTTCTGCATTGCTGTTGATTCAGAGGCCTGAGGAGACCGAAGTTTTGGAATAGCTGTCTTAATTATTAGTTCAATAGAATCAGTAACTCCAACCGAAAAACTTTCTTACTTGTTGAAGTCAGACTCTAAGCAAAAATATACTAAGTCATTATAACTAGAATAAAAAATTTGCTAGTGAATCATAATGGTTGATCGAATGTGGTTTCAGCCATTAGCAATAGTCTATTAATCAGAATCAGTACATAGTAAACTTCTGATCATATCTCTTTCTAAGAATACTGGATAGCAATTAAGTACACTGCTTGAAACAGTCCAGTGTGAGGGTTTCCCTTCATTACTTTTCTTTCATCCAGAAATAACTATCATGTTAACCACAAGAATCTAGAGAAGTTTCTTTCAAGATACCTAATTTGGAGTAATTACCTTGGGCTTCAAAGCATATGGCACTGTCGGAAATGAGTTCTTGTTTTCCACAGCACTCTGTGTAATGTTTTCTTAAAACTAGTCTAATGATCACTATACCAAGTTTATGCATTTGGTCAGTGATGGAGGCGAATGATATTGGGCTACCATGCAGTGCTTGGGGACACAATCTTCTCTCCACTTTTGGGTTATATTCAGGGGTGCTCGGAGGGGTATGGGGTTCTATGTACCAAGTCCTGGGCTTTGCACACAACCAATCCATTGTTTTTAGTTCCACACTGAAGATTTTAAAAGAATATTTTCACTGTCTCTAAATTCTCATTTTATTTTTAGGTCTCTTTTTAATCACAATTTGGCTTTCTACACAAAAGTCAAATAAAAATATAAAAATGTGTTACTTTAACACATTCTTCTTTACTGATAGGGTTCAAAAAAGCTGAGCCACAAATAACTACTTCAAACTGGAAGTGAGATACATGTTCCTTTTTCTATCAATTTAGTTCTAGTCAAAAACACTAATGTTATTTTCTTTTTTTTTAGGTCAGCAATGTGATATAAACAAAAAAACAATGAGTTTATTTGATCTGCAGTTTTATTTATTCTCCCATAGACTTGCATTATTAGTAGTTTCTGTTTTGGTAGTCAATATTTCTCCTTTGTCTCTTACTGAGGAACACTCAATTATTTTTCCCCATTTTGTATGTCACAAGTTAGATATTGTGTAATAATAAATAACCCTAAAATGTAAACAAAACTGTATCTCTCTTGAAATTTATGATGCAAGATTCAAACTTTTTTCACCCTTAGAATTTGTTATTGCAGCACACATTACTTACCAGTTATCACTAGACAGAGAACAAAGCATGAAGAGACACATTGATCTGTAAATAGCTTAGAAGTGTACTGACATTCTTTACACACTCAGAAGTAGTTGCATGTTTGTTTGTGCAAGGGAGGCTGTGATAAATTAAGGGGATAGCAAAAAATATTGTGATAATTAAAATGCCATTTTGTTGAATTTCTTTCAACATATAATCAAACCCAATAACTCCCAAAGGCATAAAAATAGAGCCCTATTCATTTATTGCATTAGCAACAACTTCAAGACATTTAGCAATTGCATATATTTGTCAAGTCTCCCTTCTTATAGTCCCTCTTGATCTGAGGTGAATAAACACCTCCTATCCACAAATTCCAACTTGGGAATAAGGATAAAGCAATTTCAATGAATTTTTTTTTCTCAAAAAATTAAAGAATAGAATAAATTGCACAAAATATTCTGTGAAACATATCTCATAAATCTCAATGAAATAAACAAGCAAAACAATATCATGATGCGCACTATCATGGAAACAGGAATGGTTTTTGAAGAGCACCTACTCTCTTCTAAGGTATACTGTCTTATCCACTAATTTTAAACACCTTAGCTTTGCCCTCCGCCTTTTTAATTTCCATATTTTTACCTACATGTGAAATGAATGCTTAAAAGTTTATTTTAATTTCCAGAACTAATTATATTAGTTCTAGTCAACTTTACTGGTCATTAGCTTTTTACTTGTTATCTTGCTCATATTAAGCTGACTCGTGATACATTGGTTTATCCATATAGCTAATATGCTTAGCTTACTACTATAATCATTTACAATTTTTTTATTTTAGTTGTACAATTATTGTTGATTTTCTGTACAAGAATATATCATGCCCCCTCTATGTTTACAATAACAACCAATATTTTGACCTTTCATAAGGAAAATTTAAGAAAATTGCTTGGCTGTGTTTATAATAAAGCAATTACTTGTACCTCGATATTTCTTACTAAAAAGTAAGGAGCTATGGATTGCTATAAATATTGACTCTCTTTAAAAATAGGCCCATGTAGATAACCATCATATACACAAACAAAATTTCACTTCTTTTCATTCAATAATAATTGATGTTAAGTGTGATAAATTGGCTCTTAAAGAAGGATGTTCTTGAGAAGAGCCAGCTAGCACAATGGAAAGGCAGAACAAAATACAAAAATCTTACATATTTGTACCAAAGTTGATTCAAGCATTTAATTTTGGAAACTTCAGTCCCTAATTCTTTTTATTAGATGTAATTAATGTCCCTTAAGAATTAAACTAATGGTAAGTTGCTCGGTGTCTTGCCACAGGAAGTGTGCCTAATGAGCTCAAAAGTCACCTGCTTATCCTGATTTCAATTTCCACTAGTGAGAATTGTCCAGACATCACACAGTTTTATGTAATTCTTGTTCTGGCTGTTACCTCCTCCGGGATGTCAAGTCTATCTTTGTTCACTTAAAAAAAATAATTTTAAATGTTCTAAGATCAATTAAAACTAGAGGCATTAGTATGCTTCCCGTGTTGCTTAACCAGATCAAATTTGTCATCTCTCAAATTTTATCTATTAGATTTTTCAGTCCCAAAAGACATATCATAAAATAGCAGAAAATTTCCACACTCCTAAATTTTCAGTCACTTTCCTATTTTCAGTTATTTGACTTTAAGCAATCTATTTAATTTGTCTTCTCTTCTATGATATTACTCATTTACTCATCTTAAATGTGCTTGTTTTAATGTGTTCTGAAGAAAATTAAATCTTAGCTATGTCCTTCGCATTTTACAGGTTTATAAAGATCTCATTCAAATTTCACATGTAAAAAGTATACTGTAAAACCTACCAAATATGTTCTTAGGCTCACCCGCACTGCAGAGCCTGGCAAGTACCCATGTTTTATTTGATATGCTAAATACCAGTAACAATTATAGACCTCATTTCCATGACCTGAAGGAATGGGTTGAGGCACTTTATGTTCCTAGAGCTAGCAGATGCCCTTGGGCTATACTAGCATGTGACAGGGCGTATGGAGGCGTTACTGGTGCCCACTCCGAGCAAATGGATGATCAACTAGAAGACTAATAACTAGAGAATATTTTCTTATACAAAACTATTTTACTTATATAAAACTATTTCATTCTTATTAAATAGAATAAGAATTAAATATTTATGTAAATAAATATTATAATTAAAATACTTAGAATAATATACAGTATATGTAATACAGTATGCTTTTCTATTAACATTTAAGTAAACCCTGTTACTGAAAATGTTATTGATTTAATAATTTTCATATTTAGTTTTTTCAGTGTGTGGTTTCCATGCATTGAAAATAAATCTGCCATCACTGCATAATGTTTAAATCATCATATGAATTGTGTTTAAATTCCAAAACAATATATGACACAATGTGGAAAATGTTAAAAAAAACTTTAAGGCTTATTGTGCTGTTGTAATATTATTAAAATAGATTGTATTACTATTGTAATATTGAGGGGAAATAAAAGCTAACAGCAAATATCATTTTTATTGATAAAATGTTGACAAAATGGTACATAGAAACTTTCCAAAGAACAAAAACCAACAAAAAGCATTTTTATTAAATAACTTTCTAATTATTGACTTTTCTGCCATCATGGTATAGAAAATAACATGTCAGAAGTAATTATCATTGAGAGATAACTTATAATATAAATTTCAAGGGGACAAATAAAAAAGATGATAAAAAACGAATCCACTGCGATTTGACAAAGATGCAAAGAAGAGTAGATGCATATTTGTTATAAATTCTAAGGAAGAGTTGAATAGGGAAGGTTTAATTCACTTAGGAAGCATTAATTTAAATAAATTTTTCAGGAATTTTTACCGAGACACCATGATTTTCATATTTTTAATATAATAGAGTTTTTTTTTAGGAATAGATTCTAAACACCAATTCAATTCTATGTCATCTTCTCTCTCCCAATATCCCAGTTTCCCTAACACTCCAACCTATACCTGTGGCAGGCTTTGGACAACTTTATTTCATATTACTTGATCCAATACAATGTAAAGTAATGGCAAAAATAATTATAAGAAAAAAAATAACAACAAAAGTCAATGTGTGGTGATTAATTACTATAAATATTTAACCTTGCTTAATCTAGTAGAGGGGAAATCTTTTGCATTATAACTGCCATACTCAATGTCTTTACTGCCGTTTAAAAATACCTTCTTTAATGTTTCTTGCAAAATTGAATTCAAGGCTCTTAATTCAATAAACTTTTTTGCCTGTCCATGAAACTTTGTACAGTTTTTTCAAATCAGAATGACAATCCAGCAGGAAAGAGTAAATTTGGTTCAGAGTTCATTTTGTTGACTTTTTTTTTACTGTATCTTTCCATATTTCTGGCTGTACAGTAGCCTTTGATAAATCCACTGATGCGTTTTATGGATTTTTGCTTTGTATGTGAATTCCTTTGCTTATTTTGATCACTTGATCACTTGACATCCTGTTATTCATCGATTTCCTCAAGCGTGAACCAGTAACATTTCCATTTGACCTATCACGTGCCAGTGTAGCCCAATGGCATCTGCTTGCTACAGGAATACAAGAGCCTCAAACTGTTCATTCAGGGTCTTGATGAAGAAGTCTGACCATCTTGTAGGTGGGCGGCCACGTGATCTTTTGAAGTCCTGTGGGATCCAGTGCAGCAGTAAAGGCTACCTAGGTCCAGCACTCATATCCATATTGCATTACATGCCCAGCCCATCTGATTTTCCATGCCTTAGCAAACGAGACAGCGTCCCTGACACTGGATCGTCCACGGAGGTCGGAACTCTGGATTCCTTTTCTTACTTGAGTGAGGCGTGATATTCCAAGCATAGATCTTTTGATTCTTCTTTGGTAGACCCAAATAGTGTTCTCATCCTGCTTTTATAGGGCTCAGGTCTCTCAGGCATACGTTAATGTAGGGAGAATGGTGAAGTCAAAAATATGTGCCCAGAGTTGGAGCTTCTTTGTTCTTTTAGATATTTCTTCAATGCTCATGAGGGGTTCCATGGCACTCTCTTCCTCCTGTGCAGCTCAGGTTTTAGTTGTTCATCATGTTGAGTTCTCGACCTAGGTATACATAACTGCTGCATTCAGAGATGTTTGTTCCATTGAGAGTGAGCGGGACCTCTGGAACTAGTTTGTTTATCATGAACTTTGTTTGCTGTTTTTAGTGACTTCAATGTTCTGTCTCTATCTTTGAATTTTGTCATTTTGAGTATAAGTCAAAATGACATTTTAAATCCCAGAGTCTTCTCTATTTTCTCTCTTTTTAATGAGACCCTTTATATCTCTTGAATCTAAGTGCTATAATCTTCAACTCTGGAAATTATTATTGATGATTTCTTTAACCATTTTTTCATTGTATTGCCTTAATATTCTTTAGGGTTTTCAATGTTTCTTTTATTGTTCCTCTTAAACTTACCCCATAATTCTCCAGTGTGCTGTTTATTTCCTTTCGGACTGGTTCCCACCTTTTGTTTTCCTAGTGGTTTCCTCCTTCTCATCTTGGGAATTCTCAATCTGTTCAACTTCTATTATGCTTTTTAGCAATTTGTAATGAATTGTTTTAATATATCACCTACTATATTCTTCATCCAACAAGCATCCAACCTTTTCCTCTAGAGATTTCATCTCAGCATTTTCTGCTAACTTTAGTTTCTCTTCTTGCTCTTGCTTAGCTCATAATTTGGCTTCTATTTTGCTTTCTTTCTTCAAAATTTTTTTGGCAAAGTCATCTTTCTTAAAAAGTATTAGCAGGTCTGTATCTTTGTACTTCTGAACAGACATCTCAACAAATTTCTTGGCAGACTCAATGCAAACACAACAAATATCGATCCCTTAAATACTTTGTGCAATGTTCTTCTCATTTGAATATTTAATCCTTGACCTTTATTTTCTAGCCATTCTTTTATGTCATCAAGTATTGCATCTGTTGGGAAACCTTTAATGTAAACAGACCTGTTTTATATATCATTTTTATATTCATCAGTTACTTCAGGGGAGCGGTTTGTTTGCAGTCTTCAAATTTTAGTTTTGTCTTCACATATTTCCATGAGCTCTGCTTTAGATTTGCTCAATGCTTCAACTATTACATTAAAATCTGTTGTTAGACGATTTAACCTGTTGAATTTTATTATTATCTCCAAAGGAACCCAGCCTTCATCTAATTCGATCTGTTCATCTAAAAATTTGTCCCGAGGCATATTGAAGTCACCAAAATAATATTCTATCTGATGACAGGTTTTGCCTCCAAGGCAGCCACTTTTTCCATTATCACTATTTTCAGCCATGGTGGCTATCTTCAGGGTCCCAGTCCCTGGCCACAGGCATGCTAATAGCCACAGCAAAGGCTCAGGGTCCAGCACTGCCTGCTGGCCTAAACCGGGGATTTGGACAATCAGACTTGTAGAGAAGATTTGCACATACTTTTTTTCAAACCATGGTGAAATAAAATGGATAGACATTTTCAGAGGAGCAAAAGATGGAATAATTTTATTTAAGGAAAAAGCTAAAGATGCACTGGATGAAGTCAAAGATGCAAATAATGTAACCTACAATTAAGGAACAAAGAAGTGACATGGGAAATTCTGAAGGAGATGTGGAAAAGAAGCCCTGAAAAAAATCATAAAAGATCAGCAAGAATCCCTAAATAAATGGAAATCAAAAGGTTGAAGACTTAAAGGAAAGGAAAGGGAAATAAAGCCCAAGCTGGGTAGGCTAAAGTAAAAGTACAATTTCAGGGCAAGAAATCTAAATTTGCTGGTGATGAGGAATGTGATGGAAGTGGTGCAGCTGGACCAGGAAAAAGAGCAGAGAAGACACAGACAAAGACGGACCTGCATGCAAACAAAAGAAGACAGAAAATGCTGCTGGAAACCAGTAGTTTTAATAACCAAAATTCACTTTCTTTAGTAATTATGTGACTTCATCTTAAAAGACTTTTAAAAGGAAAACCGAATTAAGCCCACTTCAATGTCCACCTGTTAGAAAAAAAATTGTTGAAATTTTTTGTCAAAATGACTTTATGTATAGTTGTTTGTTGTTTCTGATACTCAAATATCAGAAAATTCTTCCCCTAAATTGCTTTTAAATACACTTTTGTAAAAGTGTATTACTATAAACTAATAAAAATATATACTGTATAAAAACCCAGGTATGCCTGATCCAGAGACTCACGGAGGCGGGCCCAGGGCCGTCATTCTAGCAGAGCGTCGCAAAGAAGCCAAAGGAACCCCCCACACCATGAGGGCTGCCATTATGTGCCCACTTGAGGTGTTGCAGGTGTGGCTGCAGTGCTTGGCTGCATTGACAGGTGGCAGACAGGAAACAAGTTTGGCTAAATCCAGGGCTCTGCTCTGCCCTGTGGGCCCTGTTGGTTGATGATCTGACATAGAAAAAGACTGGGCCCTCTGGCATGAAACCAGAGCCACGGCAGAGCCTGGCAAGCTACCCGTGGTATATTCGATATGCCAAAAACAGTAACAATAATGGACCTCATTCCCTATGAATGGAGACATTATTGGTACACGCTTCGAGCAAATCAATGATCAATGATCAGGGAAGCCAAGTGACACAAGTGATACAAGTGGTGATCTTCATTCCGTCATTTCTAATTCAGTATTTTTTTTCTGTCTCACCTATTTTCTTTACATTGCAGTCTACCTGTGCTACTGTTTCTTTGAAGTTCATGAACATTCTCATCATAGTTTCACTAAAGACACTCGCTTTCTGTCACTGTATCACTGTCTTCCCGTTCATCATAATTTCTCGGCGGGCCCCGTACATCTCCTTCTGCCTGGTGGTTCCGCATAAGAGCCTCAATCGAGGTTTATGTTTGTATATTAACGGGGTGGGGGGTGGGTTGGGTGTGGCCCCCTCCCGCTCGTCTTGGGGGGCGTCTGGGCGGGGGGTTGTGGCCTGGTGGTGGGGGCGAACCCCCCGGCCGGGCAGAGCTCTCCTTTTGGCGGGGTGGCGGCGGGGGTCGGGGGGGGCCTGGGGGGGGATTTACTGGTGTTATGTCGATGTTGATGTTGTTTTCCAGTCATTGAGCTTGTCAGACTTCTGTGTGCTTTCCCCATTGGTTTTGCTGTGCTGAGGATTAGTCTTCATAGTTAACACCACTGGAAGATGCTGGGGCACTAAGCTGAAGATTGGTCTCTGTCTTCTCTCCCATCCTCACAGAATCACTGGAAGAACAATACACCTCTGGGAACTCTTTCAGAGAGACTCTTGTTTATTTAGCAAGATACATTTGGTTTTGTAGATATCCATTCAAAGGGGGGGGAAAACAGTTGCATAAATAAACCAAAACTGACCTTCGTCATATTTCCAAGGGTAGGGGTGCTATGTACATCAAGAGTATTGTGTTCAATGCTATGCCATTTGGTCACTATTTGTGGCTTTCCATTCTTTGTCCCCATATTTCCATGCGAGATTCCAGATTCACAGGGCTGGTGGGTGCCATATAGCTGCAAGATTGTATGAGACTTCTGGAAATTGTCCTACCACAGTCCTGTCGTGGATCGGGTTTCTCTAGAAGTCTTTTCTGTTGTCCTAATGGAGTGGCCCCCATAAACATGAACAGGCTTTTTCTCTTTATTTTATAGTCCATGATGTTAAGCACAAAGTTTCAGTAAAATTTTCCCAAAATGTGAAAACCTAGGGCTTTGATTGCTCACTAAGTTTCCTCCCTACATAGCACAAATACCTTATCAACACTTTTTACCTTTTTCTACTTATTTTATGTATATTCACTTGACATCCCGTTATTCGTCGATTTGCTTGAGCGGGCACAGGTAACATTTCCATTTCAACCTATCACATGCCAATGTAGCCCAATGGCATCTGCTGGCTTCAGGAATACAAAGAGCCTCAAGCCATTCGTTCAGGGTCTTGACGATGAAGTCTGACCATCTTGTAGGTGGCGGCCACGTGAAATTTTAGACATCCTGTGGGATCCAGTCGGTAACAGCTCTAGTCCAGCGGTCATCTTCAAATCGAATTACATGTCCAGTCCATCTGATTTTCGATGCCTTGGCAAAGGAGACAGTGTCCCTGACTCTGGAACAGCAACGGAGGTCGGAACTCTGGATTCCTTCTCTCACTTGAGTGAGGCATGATATATATTACATACAACTTAATGTATTTTTATTCATTCACTGCCTCAAAGTTCCCTATCAAATATTTTGGAGACTTTCAATTATTTTCTCTAAATAATGCAAGATACCATGCCAGATATTATTTTTAATGTGATTTATGCTTCCTTCATGTGTTCATAGTCAAAAACGTAGTCCATTGTAAAATAAGTAATTTGTGCTTGAATTATATATTCACCAAATTGTATGTATCATTAATTTCCATTCAAATCATAAAAATAAGCAAATTCAACTTAATGCATTACTGCTGAATATGTTTTATATTAAAACTAATATTTTGACTGTTTAACATCCAGTGTGAAGATTTTATGAAATGGGATCTTCAAATGCTATTAGGGCCTGAATATGGTACTCACATGAATGTGCACAGTCCCTTGTAAAAGAGTTCCCTGAGGATTTTCTTCTATACTTTTTGACATACAATGATAACATGTCAAAGTCTATAACCTATAATCATTTTCTCACCAGTACTCAATCAATATGGGAATCTGATTTTGGACTTTGAGCCTCAGGATAAAAATGTGAGTAATAAATAGTTATTGTCTAAATTGTTATATGTAGTGCTATCGCCTAGGGTACCAAAGAAAGTAGAGTAAGGTGGAGAAATAAAATATACAATGAGACAATATATTCCAGTCAATGACTGAGCCACTACAAAACGTAAGTTGTAATAGCTATTGCAGAGAGACTAGGAGAATTTCTGAGTTAGTAAATCTATTATGGCACTTTATATTGAAAAAAAATGTGCAGCATGCATTTTGATTTGCTTTGATATTTTTTGCTATGGGTGAATGAGTGAAAATTATATATATACAAATATGTATACGGACTTAAATTATAAAATATCTTCCATGTACAAGTCATACCCTTTGTTGTTTTTGAAGCCAGGCCAAAAGAAACAGATTCCATATGAAAAACTGAAAAATGTATCTGAGTAGGGATAATTGAGAATGCTCACCTTATCTTGTCGTAAAGGCTGAAGGACAGAAACCGCCCAGAAATCAGTTTTATTTCCCATCACTAGAACTGTACCTCACTGCTTGAGAGACTTTTTTTTTATCTCTCTGGTGTCCTCCAGTTTGCAACCAGCCTTCCCAAATGTGCTTCTCTGTTCTGTTTTCATACAAAATTTGTTTTTTGCAATGACTCTGCTTACAAAATGACTACTTTGCTTACATTACTCCATTTTCCACTTGTAATGTGTTTATGGTAATATTCTTTTATTTTCTTTTTGATCCTTCATGGTGACTTTCATTTGATTAGTTTTCAAATGGCAGTTGATAGAGTCTAACCTTCATTCACAGTTCCAATTCTATCAGCTAATTATGTGTGTAGGAATCATATGTTTGGAGAAAGTGTCTTTCAAGACTAACATATTTCCTGGCAGTACATTTTCTATATAAACATAAAAAATGAAAGTCCTGGTGATGTACCTGTTTCATTTTTCACCATTTAGACCTAGTCTACCCAATAATAATATACATTTGATTGGGCCTTTGAGGTTGCAGCATCAAGAGTATACATAATAGATGTCACTGGAATTGATGAAACATGATCTGAGAAAATAAGGACCATATGGAAAGGAAAAATCATTGAAAGTTCTGCAGCAACAAAGCAATTTTAGGATACGATCACGGAAGGACATTAAATTCAATAACCACCTGTGCTGCAGATCAGCTGGTTCTATAATTGCTGAAATGACTTTCTCTAGGTATGTTTTCCTTGCTAGGGGAAAGACAATGGCTGTGTCCAATAGAGTTGTTTACAGATCAGTAGTGAAAGTCCCGGTTTGAGATTTTGTGAATAGGTGGGTGGGCAGAAACAACGTTCCTTCATTTAAAACTCAAAAAACGAGCAAGTCCTCTCGAAATCTTTTTTGTTTGAGAAGGATGACAAAACTGTGCTCCTACTTAATTACCTGTTGCAGCTAGTACCTCCTTGCCAAGACTGCATCCCCTTAGCTGGTTTCCATAGAAATACTGCCAAAACTGTTTCTTTCCCTTTTATTTTGCCTTGGCTCATTGAAACCCCCCCTGGCAGTAGGACAAGAGTACACATATGCTCTACCATAATGGTGCCAAGCTATTTTCCTCAGATCTTTGCCTTGTTACAAGGCATAGCAATAGGGCACACTAGGTTCCAAAGAGCCAGCCATTTTCAATCCAAGGTGAATGCTTATTTATACAGTTTTAGGAACCCCCTCCTCTTAGTGATCTTCACCCAAAAAGCTTATTTGAGTGTATTGCTTATTGTATTATTTTCTATATGGACATGAATTTAGAAATTTTTAGACTGAATCAGGTATTGTGAGCATTAAATAGCTAAGACTTTGAGAAGTCAGGTTGTATTAGATGTAATTTTTCCCCAAATAGATGAGAAAAAACATTTATTTGACATTAGTATTATGATATTTACATTTGTTTATTACAATCTGTGAAATTGTTGTGTGAAATTGTTTGTGTTCAAGAGGCACACCAAGGGCTCCCTTTCAGTGATAAGCTAGCTCCTAAGACCACAAAAGTATCTGATACTACCGATTAGCACCCAGATAATAGGAACTAATTATTTTTTCTCAGTAAGAACATATTTCTATCAAAACTGTTATTAATGTATAGCATATATGATGAATATCTATGTTCAAGAGATACAATTAGATGTAATAGTAAATGAGAATACAGTCATGTAACCAGAATTAGAATCAAGCTAGTTACTTAAGCTGTCACCTCAAAAAAATGTTTACCTTCTTTTCTTTTGATGATCCTGTGGTACTGTTCTCTCCATTGCTTATTTATTCACAAGGCATCCCCTGGCCTACATTTGCTTATTGCCTATAGATTTACATTTCTGAGTGTGAATGCTTGAGTCATAAAATATGCACATTTTGTGGTGGGATGCAGTGATTTTTTTTTCCACTTAATTTTGAGACCCTGCTGCTTTCAAAATTAAGTAAATAATAAATTATTTTTTATTTTGCATATGTTTTAATAATAAATTAATTTTATCATTTTAATAATAAATTAATGTTATCAATTTATTATTATGCATTATTAAAATTTACAATAAACATAAGTTCATTATACATTCATATATAAACTAATATGTAATAGATTAATTTTGTATCCTAATACTAAATTAATTTTTGTTTCTGATATGTGATCTCTACTGCCCTTGCCTCTCAAGGTGTTGCAGGTGTGATTGCGATGCTCAACTGTGTTGGCAGGTGGCAAACAGGAGACAGGCTTACCTACATCCAGGACTCTGCCCAGTGGGACCTGGATGGCTGATGGTCTAACATAGAAAAAGACTGGGTTCCCTGGGATGAACCCAGAGCCACGGCAGAGACTGGCAAGCTACCTGTGATGTATTTGATATGCCAAAAACAGTAACTATAATGGACCTAATTCCCAACGAATGGAGACGTTACTGGTGCTCCCTCAAGCAAATCGATGAACATCAGGAAGACAAGTGATACAAGTGATGTGATCTCTAATTAATGTGCCATTAATTCGCCATGAAATATTTATTCCTTTACTTATTGATGATTATTTGGAATATATCATACATCTAATGGATGGCTATTTCTTATATAAGACCAAAAAATTATAAACTTTCATGTGCACAGCTATATCTAGACATTTTTTAAATTTGGAAAATACCTGAGATTATGATAACTTGTGCACTCACTCTCTGCATATTTAACTTTTGAATAAGTATCAAATCTATTTTTGTTTCCATTTAGGCAGCATTAGTTTAAACTAGAGTATAAATTTTAAGCATAACGTTTCACAACTTGGCCGTTGCATATGCCAAACCATGAATGCCATCTACGTTCTAGCTAATGTTTTCCATTTGTTTCAATGATATATTTCCCTTTTCACCTCTTAAAACCACATTGACAGAATCTAAAAGGTTTTGCTCAATTTTAGCTTTTTTGCTTTCTACCAATTTAGTAGATATTTGAGAAATAGGAAGCCGATACTGTTTACCAAAATAATTAGAGTTTACATTTCTATCAGTCACGTATGATAATTCTTTCTTTTGTAAAAATATCAATAATCAGTTCAATCAGTATTTTAAAATTTTACTACTCAATTATGTGAATTGTGGCATGTCAATATATTTTTGATATATATGTTGGATATTGTAATTTAATGATTTAACATTTACATTTGCCTTATGCTAATGTTAAATCTTTTATTCTTCTTTACTAACTTTGGTGATGTATCATTCATATTATGGTGCTTTAATGATATTAGCTGTTATTATTAATTTGTATTAAGTCATCTTCATATACCTTGAGTAGTGTCCTGTATCAAATATATGAATTGCAGAAAGTTTCTTTTGACCTTTTAATAATGTAATTTGAATTACAAAAACTTCACAGTTTGGTAAAAGCTAATTAATAAGTTATTCTATTATGGATGAGTTGTTTTATGTAAATATTAAGAAACCTTTTGCCCACCAGTCTCAAATAATGGCACATCTCATACTAGTCAAGATTTATGAGAAGAAATCAATAATTTTATATGTGAATTTGTTCTTCAAATTGCCATTGCAAGCTTGAGATCCAGTAAAGTTATGATAGAGTTTAGTTAATCAGCCCCAGACACAAGGCCTGAAAACTTCGAAAGCTCATTTGGAAGAATGCTATGAAGTAGAGTTTGCTGTCCAACATATGCAGAAGCCAAATCCATCACATGGACTTTTGTGTAAACACAGTCTTATGTTGGAAAATGTACCTGGCAATGATAGGAAAAAATCTGAAACCTGTCACTTTGATCTTAAGACTTGAATATTGTGATTCAGTTAATAGGCAAGACAAAGGTGGCAAAGTGATCTGTTGCAGAAGATAAACTGAAAGGCATTGAGCTGGGATCATTTATGCTCAGGGATGATAAAGAATTCAAGTGGCAGATGTTACCACCAGATTTCAAACTTCTAAAAGTTTGAAAGTTTGCTCAGCTTTCAAGGCTCTTCAAAAAAAAAGGAAAGATGTATTAATTTCTATGATTTAATTAATTTTTAATTAAAATTTTATTTTTCACTAATTGATTTTTAGATCTTTATTAAGGTAATCAATGTTTATTAAGGTTTACAAAGTTGCTCCTAATAGAGTTAATTCAGGGATATAATGTTCCAGTTCCAACAATGTCACCCCTCACCCCACCAGCCTGTCAGTCTTCTGCCAAACCCCAATTTATCCCTTTGACAATTTCTTTCATATTGCTTACCACAATAAAAGTTAAATAAATAGAAAATAGGATTCTTGTATCACTTGTATCGCTTCTCTTCCCGTTATTCATCGATTTGCTCAAGGGAACCAGTAATGTCTCTATTTGTTGGGAATGAGGTATATTATTGTTGCTGTTTTGGGCATATCAAATACACCATGGGTAGCTTGCCAGGCTCTGCTGTGGTTCTGTGTTCATCCCAGAGGGCCCAGCCTTTTTCTATGTGAGACCATTAACCATCCAGGGCCCATGGGGCAGAGCCCTGGATGTAACCAAGCCTGTCTCCTGTCTGCCACCTGCCAACACAGCCGGGTACCACAGCCATACTTGCAACACCTTCAGAGGCAGGCTGCCTAGCAAATAGAATTATCATAAAAAAAATCAACAATCTGGAATTCTTTAGTCCTGTAATTAATTCATATTTAACAGTTGCATGAAAGTTTCTGTACATCTGCACCCAGAGATCTTAGTTTTCAAATATATAGGACATGCAGATAAATGGTAAAGATACAGAAAAATACCAATTTATTTCAATGGAATCTAATTCTAATAATCCTAACTCTAAAACCTCCAATTGTTATCATAATGTTTGTAATATAGAGTATTTTTTTCCTTCATTGACAAAATACTTATTGTGGAAAGCAACTAGATATAGGGCAATTGGTGATTTACTCTGGATTTCTAATTTGTTATTGTTACCACTTTTTTTACTTGTAGAAAATGGTCACACATAAAAATTAGCACATGACTTTATAGAAAATCTCAAAATTTATTTTTCCTCTTTATATTTGACCTTCTCGTGTACTTGTCCACAGGTAGCTGGAATTTGAAATTCTTTCCACTGTGATTCACAGTGTCTGTAATACAGATTAAAGTACATTTCATATGTTTACTTTAGTCAGCTAATAAAAATATGTGATACAATGTTAAAAAAATATGTGATACTCAGGTAAATTAAGCATAACTTTTCTTAAAACAAGTCATATGAGCAAATTTATTCCATTATTTGTTGAATGTTGAAGATGACCAAAATTCCAATTAGCTGGTACATTGTATTTCAGTGATAGTTCATTGTCACCTTTCAAATGACTCTTTAGTGTGCTCCACGACCTAGTTGCTTATGTTCTCACCTTTGGCAGAAGGAGTATCTACTTTATAGATGCTAGGAGATGTTTATTACCACTTTCTCACCTTCTTCATAGGTGTTAATTCAGTTCCTGTGGCTCTCCTTCATAATGTTCTCCTATGTGACTTTACACCTACACACATTGGCTCTGTTAGATTGTCACTTCCCTTCTATGTGTGTATGTGTAGCTGACTGAATGCTTTTATATGTTGAGCACATGATAAAACATACTTGCCACCCCACTTAAAATAATTGAGCCTTTCTTTCTTTTCATAAAGTGCATATATTTATCTAGTTTTACTTTTTATTTATATGATAGCTATAAAAGAAAAATAGAGCTCTTTAAAAATTCTTTTGGAGATAAATTGCACTTTTGTTAGGTAAATACTTTTTTAGGGTTGTTAGGAAGGATCCACTTAAAAAATAAGATTATTGGACAATATGGCTAGTAGTAGCTCAAAGTAGGATAGTTTCCATTTCTTTACTAAACTAGATACCCAAAGATACACTTTGACCCATGTCAAAGTTAAGCAACTAAATTCTTTATGTATGGTTATGTCAATCTTCAAAACAGCAAGAAAACAAAAAATCCTTAGATTTTATATCCATTCTGCATATATTTTATTTATAAGCTAGATTAATCTTTCTTCTTTTAAGTGTGTCTCAAATGCCTACTAGATGAAGCATCAAGTTAGCACTTTCCGGTGCTAGGGAAATTTATTTATTTATTTATTTATTGGTACTTTTGGTCTTTGAACCACATCCAACAGTGCTAAGAAATATACTTTGTTCAGTGCTCAGATCTCACTCTCTGTTGAACCTTGAGATATCACATGGCACTAAGAATGTTAACCTGATTTCCCAAAAAGCAAAGCAGGTACTCTAACCCTTTAAGCTATCTCCTTGGCCTCATAGAGAATTTTAGGAATTCTGCCTAGCACACTAGACAAAGAAACTCATGTTAGTGTGATATGATTATTGAAATGATGTGCTCTGGAGGTAAGCTGCCACTTTTCATTCTGTCTCTCAACACATTTTTAATTCTTGAACATGTTTATGTTTTCTGAACAGGTTCTTCATTAACACATGTTAGGAGTGCAAATGTGTAACTTCTAAAGCTGCTATGAGAATGAAATTAGATAATGGGAAGTACCTGGCATGCAATAGACACTCTAGAAAAATTATAATGATACTATTTTCTATGCTATTACCACATCCATAAAATGTAATTTCAACCTGAAAAATTTCTCTATATTCTTACTTTTTTTTTCTAAAAATAGCCTAGAAAAATTCATATTAAAGTTGAATATTTATTTTCAAATATTTAAGGTAGGCAAGCTTCCATTTCATTTTATATTTTTATTAATATTTTTTATTATACCACTGTGAGATTACAAAGATGTTCATGTTTGGGTTTCAGTCATACAGTGTTTCAGCACCTGTCCCTCCACCAGTGTCCTATTCCCACCACTACTATATCACTCTATCACTGTCTTCCCATTGTTCATCGATTTGCTAGAGTGTGTACTAGTAACATCTCCATTAGTCCTGTCACAAGCAAGTGTAACCCAAGGGCATCTACTTGCTCCAGGGACAGGAGGAGCTAAAACCATTCATTCCCACCACCAATGTCCCCAAACTCCCTCCTCATTCCCCAGCGTTCCTCTGTAGCAGGGAGTTTTTATTTTCTTCTCTTACTAGTTGTCTCTCTCTCTCTCATACTCTCTCTTCTCTTACTCATTGTAGATTACCCTACAGATATTTAGAGATTGTATCTTTTATCTTTTTATAAAATATCTGTAATTACTTAATCAGAATTATTTATGTTTATTTTTATTAAACACAGCAATATTATCACCAAAATTAGTTTACCCTACATATATTTAGGGATTATCATATAAATCTCTTTATGTACATTTAATGTTGAGTTCTAGTCTGGCATTACCATTTCCCACAATTAGTAGAACACTGGTAAATATTTGTATCCCATTAATTAATGCAGTCAATCTATATCTGTGATTTTCCTTCTGACTAATTTCACTCAGCATGATAGTCTCCATTTCCATCCATTTGCAGGTAAATTTCATGACTTTGTCTTTTCTGACAGCTGCATAGTATTCCAATGTGTAGATATACCATAGTTTCTTTAGGCAGTCTTCTGTTCTCAGGGATTTAGGTTGCTTCCAGATTCTGGCTATCGTGAATAGACCTGCAATGAATCTAGAATTACAGATAGTGTTTCTGCTATGTGTTTTTGGTCACCAAGGTATATTCCCATGGATATTGCTGTATTCCATGGTATTGCTTAATCAAATGGGAGCTCAATATCAGGTTTTTTGGTAAGTTTCCATTTTAGTTTCATTTATTTATTTTGGGTGACAGTTCAGTGCTTATTTATGCCTGTCTCTGATCTCAGGGATCAATCCTGTTGATAATATGGATCAGTGGATCATATGGGGGTGCTGGGAAGTGATCCCAGATTGTCTACCTAGAAGACAAGTGCCCTATCCACTGTACTATTATTGTAGCCCACTCAAAATTAGTTTCCTTTAAAAAATATTCGCTTAAATAATTTTTATTTAATATTTTTAAACACACTCTTTAAAATCCCTTATTTCTCTTTTTAGACATAGATTAAATATGCCTATCATTTACTTTATGATTATTTAAAATGAAAAATACCAACAATTATTTGTATAGAATAACTGTTCTCACAAGTTTTGTCAAGATATTTATATCTTATACACAGTGAAAATTCATTTTGAAATTTTGCATATCTACATGCTTTATCTTTTTATTAAATATATGTAATTACTTAATCAGAATTATTTATGTTTATTTTTATTCAACACACTATATTATCACCAAACTTAGAATTTCTGATTTAAGAAATTAGAATTTCTAAAATTACTTAAATTTATTATTTAAGTCATTAAAATTACTTAAATAAGTACATCAATAAGTCATGTAATTTAGTAATTAATTAGGTAATAAGTAATGAAATTACTTAAATAAGTAATTTAATTAATTAAATAAATATTACTTGTATCACTTGTCTTCCTGTTTTTCATCGATTTGCTCTAACAGGTGCCAGTAACGTCTCCATTTGTTGGTAATAAGGTCCATTATTGTTACTGTGTTTGGCATGTTGAATACACCATGGGTAGCTTGGCAGGCTCTGCCGTGGCTCTGGGTTCATCCCAGGGGGCTCAGTCTTTTTCTATGGCACACCATCAAACATCCAGGGACCATGAAGCAGAGCTCTGGGTGTAGACAAGCCTGTCTGCCACCTGCCAATGTAGTCGGGCACCAACTTTTAATTGTACTTAAATATGTAATTTAATTTAAACTTAAATTTCTAATTTAAGAAAATAGAAGTTTTTAAATTACTAAAATTTCTTATTACTTAGAAATAAATAGTAAATTGCTTACCTATTATATACTAATATGATTATCAATAAAAATGTTATTTCTTTTCTCTTTACAGTTAGTTATAGCAAAGCGATAAATGGTAGAATGTACCCCATAATATTTGTAATATTAATCTTAGCTCTTTTGAAATTTGATTGGCCACTAGTTTATAAGTTTAAATAGCTATAATTAAAAGGGCACGGTGAACCTTACCAAGCCCACTATCAAAATGTCAATATTCTTCTACCTACATATTAGGATCCTTCCCATTCTTTTCTCTTCCTTGCTTATTAACCTTAGTTCTGCTATCAGAGTTTAAGAAACACATTAGTCTGAATACACACACACACAAAAAACACACACACTCATATATATCACACATATATATGCATATATATGCATATATATATTCATACTTTTATTTACTAGACAACTATTGACTGCAGCCACAATCTGTTAACAATTGAAACTCTCAACAACATATGAGTGGATAGAGAAATCGCAGTAAAATGCATAGTATTATACTATCTAGGTATGAGAAAAGAGGAAGTCTTGTCTTTTTCTAAAATATAGATAGATCTAGGTATATCAAGTTAAGAAAAACAGTCTGAGGGAAAAAAGACAAATGCTGGAATGACCTCACTCATCTGTAGCAAATAGAGAAACGATGTAGAATATTAGACAAGTTCCAATGAAAAAAATCTTATCTTGAAATAGAATCAAAATAACTAGAGGTCCAAAGGAAATTCTGCAGGAACTTAGTTCTTAACATGCCAAATTTGATCAGTAGACACCAAATAGATCCATTTTCTCTCAAATTGCTGTCTTGTGTCGTCTAAAAGGAAGAGGAAAATGTTGTGATGGCTTAGTCTTCCAACTTTTTTTTAACATTATGTCACTAGTGAATAGGAAATGATTTTTTCCCATTTTTCAAACTGGGAAAACATTTTAAAAATAGCTTTAAAGTTGTTGCTGGGAATTATACAATGTGGAGGAATGGGTGTTTGAACCTGTATGACTATACGTGATATACTATGCCCCAGTTTGAAACCTGTATGACTATACAGTGATATACTATCTCCCCCATCTGCCTATTGTCCGTCATCTACAAGCTTTTTACACGAGTCATCCTGAACAGGATTGGCAGAACACTAGATGAAGGACAACCATGCGAGCAAGCAGGCTTCCGGAAAGGATTCAGCACAATCGACCATATCCACACAGTAACCAAGCTCATTGAGGTTTGTAGGGAGTATAAGATGCCGCTCTGTCTCACGTTCATTGATTTACAGAAAGCCTTTGATTCTGTGGAGACTGAAGCAGTCATAGAAGCCCTAGCCAAACAGGATGTTCAAACCCAATACATCAAGATCCTTTGTGAGCTGTATTACGGATTCACCACCAGGATCTCACCATTCTACAAAGAAGTGATCATTAATGTGAAAAGAGGGGTTCGACAGGGTGATACCATTTCACCAAAACTCTTCAGCGCCACTCCCGAGAACATCATGCGACAATTAGAATGGGAAGGAATGGGAGTGAAGATAGATGGTCGGCAACTACACCACCTCCGCTTCGCTGATGACATCGTTCTAATAACACCAAACATTAGCCAAGCGGCACAAATGCTGGCTGACTTTGACCGAGAATGTGGAGCGATAGGTCTACAGCTGAATCTAAAAGAAAACAATGTTCATGAAGAATGAACTAGTTCCTGAGGCCCCATTCACTCTCAATGGAACAAACATCTCTGAATGCAGCAGTTATGTGTACCTAGGTCGAGAAGTCAACATGATGAACGACCTAAAACCTGAGCTGCGCAGGGAGGAAGAGAGAGCGGCATGGAATGCCTTCAAAGGCATCGAAGAAATAGCTAAAGGGACAAAAGAACCTCCCGGCTCCGGGCACATCTCTTCGACTCCACCATTCTCCCTGCATTAACATACACCTCAGAGACCTGGGCCCTATGAAAGCAGGATGAGAATGCTAGTCGGATCTCCCAGAGAGGAATTGAAAGAGCTATGCTTGGAATATCACGCCTCACTCAAGTGAGAGAAGGAATCCGGAGTTCTGACCTCCTTCGCTATTCCAGAATCAGGGATGCTGTCTCGTTTGCCAAGGCATCGAAAATCAGATGGGCTGGACATGTAATGTGATGTGGGGACAACCGCTGGACTAGAGCCATTACCGACTGGATCCCACGGGACGTCAAAAGATCACGTGGCCGCCCACCTACAAGATGGTCAGACTTCCTTGTAAAGACACTGAAGGAACGTTTTGAGGCTCTTCATATTCCTGAATCAACCAGATGCCATTGGGCTACATTGGCACGTGATAGGGTCCAATGGAAATGTTACTGGTGCCCGCTCCAGCAAATCGATGAATAACGGAAATCAAGTGATCAAGTGATGACTATACAGTCCGTAATGTTCTATCTCACAGTGATTCAACAATAAAAAAAATAATACAGCCTTAAATTCCCCATTTCTGTATTGTAGTATTTATACAATTTTATTGTTCATGTAGTAAGTCTACCTCTAATTTATATTGTCAATTTTATTCTTACTTCTATAATGAAGTTGATAGAAAAAATACAGTATAGTTATTTCTTTTGATGGTAGTAAGGACCAAACTCAGGACTTCACACATGCAATGAAACTACTCTATTACTGAGCAAATGCTTAGTACTTTCATTGTTTTTTTTAAATCACTGCATGTTCAGTTTTATTTCCCATTTTTGGATCTCAATGTAATCTGTTCCCGACTCATACTTTGATACTCCAATATCTTAGTATTGTCTTGGATTATTGACCATTTTAGACACTGACTCATTATCACACATTAGGTTACATCTATTCCTCATTTTAATCACTTAAATAATGACCAGCTTAATTATGAAAATTTAAATATTTACTAGATATTCACCACTCTAACATATTGTCATAAGATAGACATGATGAAAATGCCTTTTATTTTAACATTTGGAAAGAATCTTAAGAATTCCTGAGATATTTTCTTTGACACAATCTAAACATGAGAAGCTGGGTTCCAAAAAGATTCAGCACAATTGGCCATATCCACACAGTAACCAAGCTCATTGATGTTTGTAGGGAGTTCAAGATACCGCTCTGTCTCATGACCATTGATTTAGAAAGCCTTTGATTTTGTGGTGACCCAAGTAGTCATCACACCTCCCTCAAGTAAAAGAAGGAATCTGGAGTTCTGAGCTCCACTGATGATCGAGAGTCAGGGTCACTGTTTCGTTTGCCAAGGCATTGAAAATCAGATGGGCTGGACATGTAATGCGACTTGGAGATGATCGCTGGACTAGAACCATTACCAACTGGATCCCACTGGATGTCAAAAGATCACGTGGCCGCCCACCTACAAGATGGTCAGACTTCTTCATCAAGACCTTGAATAGTTTGAGGCTGTTTGTATTCCTGGAGCAAGCAGATGCTATCGGGCTACAGTGGCACATGATAGGGACAAATAGAAATGTTATTGGCACCTGCTCTGAGCAAATCTATGAATAACAGGATGTAAAGTGATCAAGTGATCAAGTAATAAAATCATAACAATTGCACCAAACTCAAATTAATTATATTGTAAACTTCTTTGCACCTATTTTATTGAGAAAATTATTTTATTGAGTTTAAAAATATATTTCATTAATAATTTTTTTTCAAATTTGATTGATACTTCACTGGTAATTTAATAAATAATTAAGCACATAAATAAATTATAAAAATCAACACAGATAGCCATGAAGTATTCAATTATCAACTGGATTATATGAAATATATGAAACCATAAATTATTTTCATGTTTTTATTTACATATCCTTGTAATAATAATATGTGATAATGACCACCATTAATTATAGTTTGCACACAATGGACCTGCAACTTATGAATTTGACATACTTTATCACATGTCCAGGCTATTGGAAAACTAGGATAGGTGTTAGTATTTTCTGAACATTGGCACTAACTTTTCACCAATGCTGTATATAGCTTTTCCTATGTGCTTTTTTTTAATTTACACAATTTATCCTATATTAAAATGATTCTGCATCATTTGTAGCTATATTTATAGAATTATTATTTATTTTAAGACAAATATAATGTGTGTATTTTTACTTAAAATGAATAGATATTATCACTAAGTTAAACCTCACAAAATTTAATCATTTTTTACTTTTAAAGAACTAATGAGCAATCAAGCACATGTTGTCAACAAATATGAAAATTCAAATGACCGTCTGTGTATAAGATTATGTGTGTCTTTTGGGCTACAAAGGGAGTATATTGGGTAAAGTGTTTTCTTTCATGTGGTCAAGCTGGGTTTGACCCCCTGAATAGCACATGGACTCTTGAGCATCTCCAGGAGTGATCCCTCAAAAGCAGACAATTGGTAAGCCCTGAGCACCTCTTATTGTCCCCACCAAAAAAAAAAAAAACGATAGGTGATACCTCAAAAGCAAATAGGTGATATCTTTAAAAGCAGCATAAGTTTAGTCACTTACTGTACTACATTTAATTATTTTAAGCATGTTTTTATTCCTCATCACCTTTTCCTTTGAAGGAATAGGTAGCTTTACAGTAAAATAAAAATAAAGTGTCAATTATTATCATCATTATCGTTGTTGTTGTTGTCTGGGTCATGCCCAGTGGTGCTCTGGACTCACTTCTGACTCTGTGTCCAGGGAATACTCGTGCACAAGCTTGAGAGATCTAAATATTTGGGTTGAATATTTATAAAAAAGTAGGGGAAAATCTCAAATAATTCAGAACAAAAATGATTGGTTTAATTATTATAAATTTATTAATTTGTTGCTTAACAGTTATCAAATGCTCATAATTCCAATAATGTGAGGTAGAGCTTGAACTTAGAAATAAAAGAACTTTCTGCAAAGGTCTTAGATCAATGTAGGAGACAGCCCATGAGGGTGACAAATTTGCATTTTAAACTAGCAAGGCACATCATTTTGAACACAGTCATCTTAATTTTGTTATTTATATTGACTTTATTATCTTACTGACTCAGTGAAAAAGCTGAATAAAATGAACTGAACATAACACAACAATGAAACTTGAATCAGCAGAGAAATGAATGTGTTTTTCTGTCAAATCCCATTGCCACAATAGCTATGTCAATTTATATGAAAAATGTGTAACCCTGGAGTTTCAGTACCACTTAATAGCCAAGGAGAACAAAGTGTATACAGCGAGATACAAATCTTCCATACCATTAGTTCAATGTATTTCTGCATAGCAGCTTTTCAAAAAATTGGAACTATATTTTGGCACCATGCTGTTTCAAAACAAAAAACAAAATCTGTGAGATATATGAAGAAGCTGTCAGTGCTTAGAAACAGTTTTTAGTTTATTTTCCACAAATCTTCTGTCTGTTTGACTTAGTTCATTTTAGATACTTTTTTTTTTCTATCCATATCACATTGACATGGTGTTACCAAGTAGACTGGAAGTCTTTTGAGTACGTGTGTGACCCACAGAACTTATAACATGGGGAAGAAATCAATTTTTAATTAAAAATTTGCTGAAAGGGAAAATTCTACCCTTAATTAAATTACAGGAAAAGAAAACCTTAACACATCCACCTGAAACATCACTGCTTTATCACAAAAAAAAGCATCATTATAAAATAGTATACATTTTGTGATATATGTCAAGTTTGAACCAAGAAGAGTTTTCATGTAATTGGCAGTGCATAATTAAAAATAATAGCAGAAAAGGTGAAAAAATTAAACCCTTGACCACTGTCTACTCTAGAGCTTTGGTAGATGAATATTGGTCTAGAAATAGATGGTACCGTGTGTTCATGTGAGGTGCTTGTTTCAGGGCACCAAACTGGAATCATCAGTTGAAATGAAAATTGATCAACATAAGGTTTTAAAAAAGAGGAAAGATGGGCCTCAGAGCACAGCAGAGAGGGTGAGAGTTTGTACATGGGTAATTTCATTAGATCCTTTGTTCTACATATGGTCACTTGTGCATACAGAGGAAGGAAGGAAGGAAGGAAGGAAGGAAGGAAGGAAGGAAGGAAGGAAGGAAGGAAGGAAGGAAGGAAGGAAGGAAGGAAGGAAGGAAGGAAGGAAGGAAGGAAGGAAGGAAGGAAGGAAGGAAGGAGGAGGGGAAGGAGGGAGGGAGGGGGAGGGAGGGAGGGAGGGAAGGAAGGAAGGAAGGAGGGAAGGAAGGAAGGAAGGAAGGAAGGAAGGAAGGAAAAGGAAGGGAGGGAGGGGGCAGGGGAGGAAGGAAGGAAGGTAAGAAGGAAGGGATGGAGGGAAGGAAGGAAGGGAGGGAGGGAGGGAGGAAGGAAGGATGGAAGGAAGAAGGAAGGGAGGGAGGGGGCAGGGAGGAAGGAAGGAAGGAAGGGATGGAGGAAGGAAGGGATGGAGGAAGGAAGGGAGGGAGGGAGGGGGGCAGGGAGGAAGGAAGGAAGGGATGGAGGAAGGAAGGGATGGAGGAAGGAAGGAAGGGAGGGAGGGAGGGGGGGGGAAGAAGAAGGAAGGAAGGAAGGAAGGAAGAGTAAGCTGGGAGGAAGTCTGAAAGGAAAGAAGAAAGACAGGAGGGATGGAGTAAAGAGAGGGACGGAGATGGTTAAGAGAAGATAAAAAAGAAAACTCCCTAGCAGAGGAAGGCGGTCCCCTTTCCTCCTGAAGAATACCCCTCTGAAGAATACCAGGAAGGGTTTTTCTCTTCTTTCACACCTTCCCTAACTAGGGAGAAGAATTGATACTTTTTAACTTCTCTTTTACTAGCTGCAGCTGCTCTCCTATCTCTAGGGGCCTCTAACCTTGTTCTCAAGGCAAAGACGTTGGTTATTTCAGACATGACCTGCTGACATTAAATTCACACATTCTACTCTTTTGGCTCCTTAAACCTTTCCTATTTTTTCTCTGTTCTGATTTTTTCTATATATGTGACAAATTTTCTAGCGGTATGAAGTTATTTCCATAGGCATATGTAGCCTTCTAGAGAGTCTCAGAGAAGATTAAATATATACCTGTATATAATTTAATATATATAATTTTAAAGAAACACAATGAAAACATAAAATAATAACTTACAGTTTTGACTGACTTTGCTAAAAGCATGGTGGAAACAGTAATATAGCACTGGGGAAAAGATTGATTTAGGGATGGAATTGAACCAGCATTAACAAAGGATTAATGCAAGTGAAGAATATACCCCCAGTGAGAATAAGCTGTGTGGGTGTTCACGTGTGGGTGTTCACAACTTTGTGAATTGTTTTTATTTGGAGGGATGGCAACTGAAATCCCTAGATGTGACGCCGCATCATATGGCAGAAGAAATATATTTTACAAAGACAAAGGTTGTTCATTTAGGCAAGAGACAGTAAGGAAGAAATACTTTTAAATTTTCTTAAAGGCGTTTTGAATTTCCAATACATTTTGTGAAATGCTACATACTGTTAGCATCATGCAAGGGAAAAAATGGACTTGTAATTTATATGGCATGTCAAAGCATTCAGAGCTATTGATAGCAGATTACAGGTAAGCTTAGTAGTTAGGGTATGTGGAAAATAAGAGGTAAATTATGATAGTGTGGAATTTCTTTTTTAGGAGTCATGAACATGCTTTTGAATATGTACAGGACCTTCTTCTACTTTCATACATAGTGTTGATTAAGTTATGTCTATGTTTGACAGAGAAACTTTCAATATATATTTAATTGATTGTCTATGAAAGTTGTATCTTAGGATTTCAATTTATGTTTTTCTATGAATAGGTTGTGCTATTTGCTATAATGTGGCAAGTAATTTTATTCTATTTAAACAATGCAAATGTTATGTCTATATCCTGTTCAATTAGAGCTAATCTACTGATCTGAATAATGTCTGTTGCACAACAGTTAACTACAAAAAGTCCAATAGCACAGCAAAGTCATAATGCATTTTATGGCAAGGATATGCAATAGAAACCATCTACCAGTATAGTTACTACAAGCACCTACAACTTTTACCCACATAAAATCTTCATGCTATGGTTCTTTCAAAGAGGAAAAGCAAAATCTTTAGCTATTCTAGCGTCTATTCCCTCTTTTATCTTCACATCTCTGTAAGTCTTGATTTAAGCTAAATGCATCATTAATCTTTAATATATCCACCTAAGAACACAATTAGAGTCAAATAAAGTAATGGGTGGTGTTACAAAGGAATACAAAGTAGCACATCTACGAATGCATTCAGCTATTCCATATGCTGCATAATTACATATATCCACTAACTTGCACAGCGTAAGGCCTAGACAAAATGAACTATTCACTGAATAGTATGGCTGAATGAGCCACTTAACTTGAGAACAAAGCAGAAAATTAGAAGTTTAGCATGCAATACTCAATCTTTCCAGACTCAAAGTGTAATATCAAGTTTTATATTCATGGTTTACTTCCCTAAGTCTTTTATTTTGATTTTAGCAAACATAGGTCTAGGCACAGATATTATTTAAGTTGGGTAACAGTAAAACCTGTAGCTCTTAGCAGCCAAGTTTTCGTCACTCATGAAACTGGTATCTTTATGAGAAGAGAAGAAAGATCTCATCCCGGCCTAAGTGTCAGCCCATTGTTCATGCTGTTTAACACCGTCTTCTTTAACCTGTTATCTGTAGGCTGGCACCAGCCTTTAGATGTTTTCTGGTGGTCCGCCAAAAAATTTACCTCCTGTCATGTAGCAGCTAAACAGCAGCAGATGTTACACTAGCTGAATCTTGTCATGTTATAACACTGGATTTAACAAACAAAATGTTCTATATCGTTTTTGTTTCTGTTTTAGCTGCCAGTCAGTTAGCAAGATATTTCTTTCATTTTCCAAGTCTACAGGAGTGGGAAGGTTAAACAACACAGAATGTTCTCAGACTTTCTGATTTAAATATACTCTAATCTGCTTCCATATGAGGAAGCTTTTGTTGAACACTGTAAAATAATTTTTCTGCTCCCGCTGATATATGAAGTAACTTTGAATAAAGCCTATTTCACACACCAAGAAAGGTCCATATGGAATGTATCTTTTTCTCTGACTTTAAAATGTCAATGTTTTTTCTATACAATCCTTTGTGTACTTTCTATTGCTTCCTAGAAACATGTCCTTGAATTAATCTTCTACATGAGGTTCATAGAACCTTTGTTATCTCTGTCTACACGGGTATAGCATATTTGGAGGATTCTGAAAGATCTCAAATGTTTTAATTTCCTACAAGATTTATTTAGATTCCAAGAGTAAACTGAATGCACAAGTATTTAATTTATTATTACTTTTGCTTGTTGCTTAAATTAATATTAATTTAAAAAGAAAGTCCAACATACTTTAGTAGGGCACAATCAGTATCACATTAATTTTTCATGATAAAATTGTAACATTTAAAATTTTTCCCATTTTTTATTATCCAAGAATTATTTCCAAAACAGATATTATTTTCTCCTGTACTAAAATAAGCTGGTGTATCTGCCAGGCAGATACCCCAGGCAGAGCTGCTACCAGCTCTCCCCGTTGCACTCCCAGTACTCCACTGACCATGAGCACTCATGGATGGAGAGTGACTTTCAGCCCAAGCTCACCATCCCAATAGAGCGTGAGAAGAACACAGAGGAACCCATACACTGTGTTAGCAGCATTTTTCATATCTGGACTCCACAGCTCATCAGAGCTCCACCCAAGAGACTAAGCCAATCTCAAACCCGGCTTGTCAGAGACCCATCCTACGGAGGCCCACCCCTACAGAGGAAAGTATTTCAAGCCCAGGAATGCTTAAACCACAGACGCAGATACACCAGGCAGAGCTTCTACCAGCTCTCCCTGTTGCACACTCAGTACTCCACTGACCACGATTCATCTGTAAATAACCAAGAATATTCTACCCACCACCCTCAGAGAGCCTGGGAAGCTACCGAGAGTATATCATTTGCACAGAAGAGCCTGGCAAGATGTCTGACACATATTCTATATGCCAAAACCAGTAAAAACAATGGTTATTCCCCTGACCCTAAAAGAGCCCTAAATACAGCAGTGCTAAGAAGGACAAGCAAGGAGAGGCTGATAAAATCTCAGGGCCAAAGTAGGCTGCCAAAACGTAGAAGGACTAAAATAACTGTCTGTACTTTCAATGCACATATGCTGGCATCAGAAGCATATATCGAGGACCTGATGGTGTAAGCGTGAAAGATCAAATATGATGACATTATTGGGCTGACCGAGATGAGAAGGCATCATTCACATCATGCCATTTTTGACACTGGAGAAAAACTGTTCCTCAGAACATAAGACAAAAAAAGGCATCAGTGGTGTCAGTGTCCTTGTCAAAACGAACCTGGCCATGAGCACTGATTTATTTGAATGTCTAACAAACTGGATAGGATGATTATGCTTGAAGGGATGTGGCCCACTGCCAGCAGTTTCTATTTTTATTGTTTCCACACCAACATCCACATACAAGGAAGAAGAAAATGAGAAATTATATACGGAACTGGAGGAGTTCTATAAAGAAGATCACACCTTCTACAAGATCATAGTCAATGATTTTAATGCCAAGATAGGACCGAGAAGATCGGCTGAAGAACTCCACATCAGGACCCATGGCCTAGAATGGAGCGAACAGGGTGAGAGACTAACTGAGTTCATCACGTCCACTAAGACCATTTATAGTAACTCACAGTTCCAGAAGGCTGAATCTAAACATTGGACATGGGAATCTTCTGGTGGAGAGTTCCACAATGAAGTTGATCACATCATATTCAAACGATGATTATGTCTGGCCCATGTCTATGCCGTCCCCAAAATTCCAAACAGGATCGGACCACCATCTCCTACATGCAAAATTCTACTTCATGGAATGGGGATAAAGGACTGCAAAGTTTAAGAGAATGTCTGCAATAAACACAAATCTGAAGCTCTTTGGCACCATTGTGGCAACATTCGGGAACATCATGTGATAATTAGAATGAGAAGGAATGGGAGTGAAGATAGACAGTGAGGCAACTCACACCACCTCCACTTTTCTGATGACATCGTTCTAATAACACCAAACTTTAGCCAAGTTATGATGTAGGCACAATGATGACTTAGACTGAGAATGTGGAAATATAGGTCTACAGCTGAATCTCAACAAAACAATGTTCATGTTCCAGATGCTCCATTCACTCTCAACTGAATAAACATCTCTGAATGCAGCAGTTATGTGTACCTAGGTCAAGAACTCAGCATGATAAATAACCTAAAAGCTGAGCTGCACAGGAGGTAGAGAGCAGCATGGAACACCTTCAAGAGCATCGAAGAAATAGCTTCAAGGGAAAAGAACCTCTGGTTCCAGGCACATCTCTTCGACTCCACGGTTCCCCCTGCTTTAACATATGCCTCAGAAACCTGGGCCCTACAAAAAGCAGGATGAGAATGCTATTCGGTTCTCCCAAAGAGGAATGAAAAGAGCCATGCTTGGAATATCATGCGTTACTCTAATGAGAGAAGGAATCTGGAGTTTCAACATCCATTGACAATAGAGAGTCAGGGACACTGTCTCTTTTGCCAAGACATCGAACATCTGATGGGCTGGACATGTTATGTAATTTGGAGATGACTAGAGCCATTACCAACTGGATCTCACGGGATGTCAAAAGATCACTTGGCTGCCTACCTACAAGATGGTCATACTTCTTTCTCAAGATCCTGAAGAGAAAGTTTGGGGATCTTCATATTCCTGGAGCAAGCAGATGCCATTGGGCTACACTGGCACGTGATAGGATCAAATAGAAACATTACTGGCATCCGCTTGAGCAAATTGATGAAAAACGGGATGTCGAGTGATCAAGTGACTAAAATAATGCAGTTCTATTAGAACAGTTTAAATACGAATTTAAACTGTATGTATGCTACCCTCAAGGCAGAGCCTGGCAAGCTACCCGTGTCGTATTTGATATGCCAGATACCAGTAACAATTATAGACCTCATTCCCATGACCTTATGGAATGGTTTGAGGCTCTTTATGTTCCTGGAGCAAGCAGGTGCCCTTGGGCTTTACTAGCATGAGACAGGTCATATGGAGATGTTACTGGGGCCCACTCGAGCAAATCAACGATGAAAGGGAAGACAGTGATAGAGTGAAATACGAATTAGTTTCTGAATTGACATATAGCTCCAATCAAGAGTAAAGGAAGTATATCACTGAATCACTGTATCACTGTCTTCCCATTCATCATCAATTTGCTCAAATGGGCACCAGTAACACCTCCATATGTCCTGTCGTGCTAGTAGATCCCAAGGGCATCTGCTTGCTCTAGGAACATAAAAGAGCCTCAAACCATCACAAAGGACTTGCTACATGACTTGCTAAATGATGTAACCCAAGTATTTACTGACCTTCTGTAAGTAGCAGTTACTCCAGCAACACCGGCAGCCTACAGTTTTATGCATAGTTATGACGTCTTGGCCAGAATTATCATAAAACCTTAAGGTAAAATGCCTTGTAGGTCCACAAAGTTATCGCATAAAGCAATCACTGCTTTCTTCAGCGACAAATATTCTCTCTCCTTCACTGTTCAGGACTTCATAGATGCTCTTATTTTCAAAAAGACTGCAGAATTACGCTGTGGGGTGGTGTGTTAGTAATAACGATGTGAAACGTGTGGAAAAACTATATAGCAGATAACCATCCAGTATGTGCTTATCCAGTATGCTGATCCAGAGACTCACAGACATGGGGCAGAGTTGCTACTGGCTCTCCCTGTGCCCAGCCACTCACAAGGCACCTGGGAGGGATGGCGGGTTCTAGCCCTGGCCCGCCACCCCAGCAGAGACTTCGCAACAAACCAGACGAATCCCCAACTTGATCAGGGGCCACCATTTTCCACATCCGAACTTCCCTCTCATCAGAACTCCACCCAGCATAAGAGCCTATTACAGCCATTTGTGGCTGCACAGTTCATCAATAAATGCTGGATTTAGATTTGACTACAAGAGTATGCCACCTGCATGGCAGAGCCTGGCAAGCCTCCCATGTCATATTTGATATGCCAAATACCAGTAACAATTATAGACCTCACTCCCCAAAGGAAGTCCATATTTTATATAATCCATATAACAATGTTTTATTTTAAAAATGTTTAAGTGAATTAAAATTAATTCATATACATATCACCTAACAATTCAGAAACATTTTATGTTTAAACCTAACATGTGAATTAAACTTCCTGATATTTATTTACTATGAGGCTTCTATTAATATTTTTTAAAAAATAAAATTTATTTTATATATTTTTCATCTGAAAAAAAAAATATATAAAAAATTTATATATTTTTATATATTAAAAAATATACAGACATGGGGCAGAGCTGCTACTGGCTCTCACTGTGCCCAGATGCTCATGAGGTGCCTGGGAGGGATGGCAGGTTCTAGCCCTGTCCCGCCACCCCAGCAGAGCCTTCACAACAAGCCAGACGACCCCCCGACTCCATGAGGACCTCCATTTTCCACATCCGGATTTCCTCCTTGTCAGAACTCCACCCAGCAGACCAGCCTATCACAGCCCGGCTTGCGTGGCGCTCTGGGGCCCTGCGGTTCATCAAAAAAAGCTGGATTTTGAGATGACTACAAGAGCATGCTACCCACACGGCAGGGCCTGGCAAGCTACCCATGTAGTATTTGATATGCCAAATACCATTAACAATTAAAGACCTCATTCCCATGACCTGATGGAATGGTTTGAGGCTCTTTATGTTCCTGGAGCACGCAGGTTTCCTTGGGCTCTACTTGCATGAGACAGGACATATGGAGATATTACTGGTGCCCGCTGGAGCAAATCGAAGATGAACGGGAAGACAGTGATACAGTGATATTTTTCATCTCATAGGGTGTTCATTTCACAAATACAATCTTTTGTTTTTGCTTTTTGGGTCTCACTCAGTAATGTTCAGGGGTTACTCGTGGGTCTGCACTCAGGAATTACTCCTGGCAGTGCTCAGGGGACTATATAGTATGTCAGGGATCGAACCCATGTCAGACACATGAAGGGCAAATGCCCTACCTGCTGTGCTCTCACTCTGGCCCCAAAAAATACAATCTCTTACTTAAAATTTTATCTTAATCAACAATAATATTGTTTTCCTTAAATTGTCTTGGCATTCGTCATTAAAAATAAATGACTGTGGTTCATTTTCTCTTGAAGTGCCTTACTTTTGACAAATGCATGCATTATCATATGCAATTCCCTTTAATGGCTGTGAGGGATATTACCATTAAGCATTTTACATTAAAGACTTGTTACAAACATTGATAAAATATGTCTCATGCCATGGAATTTTGAATTTCTAGTACAAATGTCCCCTTTGTCTTCCATATCGATTTGTATAAACATTCTGTTGCCATATATCTCTATTAATAAAAATCTTAGAGGAAGTTTTTCACTTTCCTACAAATAATCATTTTCATACAACTCTAATAAAATATATGGGGCATTTCCCATGCAAAAGAAAAAATTATTCTTCAAACCTATCATAATGTGTTGATTTGCATGTATTTGTCACTTTTAAATAAATATATTTTCTTCCTTTAAAGGTTGATTGAACATGTGTTTTCATTAACATTTATGTTATGGTATTATTCTGATTAAAATTAAATGGCAAAGTGAAAAAAATTTATTACTCAGAAAACTTGAATCTAATTACTCCAAATGAATGAAATAGAATTTACTAGTAACAACTATTTTTTTAAAAAATTTAATCTGTAAAAAAGGTATCATTTTAAAAATAATATATACTTTGAGACTGTATGCCTATTTGTAGTTTGCATATACTGAGATCTTATAAACTGAGGTACCCTCCTTATTCAAGTTACCTATGTATATCATAGCTCTTATGTATACTAAGATTCAAAAATATGAATACATTAATTTGTTACCTAGAAACAAATTGATTTTGTAGTAAATTTCACTTTAATCTTAGTAAGAACTTTTCCCAGAGCAGATAATATGTATTTCCCATTAAAAATGCAAGTGTTTTATCCATAGTTTAAGAAAGGTAATAAATTAAAAATTCTGGTTTCCCACCATCATTTTTTAAAGGTATTTTACAATGTTATATTATTTTTTTTCTGTCCTTTCCAAAGGTAGATTGTGAAGTAGGCAAAACTGACTTATGTCTCAGTTTCCACTTTTGAGTTTTCCTGAAAAAATCACACCTCTTCATTGATATCACTCTTAATTCTCCGGTGCTCTGACTTAGCACAATATGCTTGTATAAATCATTACTAATAGGCACTAACCTAACTAAGACCTGGAATTTGATTAAGGTAATTTGATAAAAGAATCACTCTTTGACATTTCTATAGAAGAGAAGATAAAGGTACAAAAGCTTTTACTTATCTCCAAGTTTCTCATTTGTAATTCCTTAAATGATGTCCTCTAGTTTAAGGCATTCTATCTCCGAGCATATCTGGGCAGAGATAGTACTGTGAAAAGGCAACACTTTGTAGTCATTCAACTTGCTCCTTAATTACAAATTAACCAAAAAGGGAACTTATTAAATAATATATCTGTACCTTAACTTTAATTCTGAGAGAATGCTTTACATGTCAAAGAACAGTTATCCAATGCAGTTTTTCATCCTGTTTATGATACTCGAGTATGTCAGAGTACCTCAATAACTCCAACAATTACTAAAGATACCAATATTGTATGAATGAAAGTTCTGCTCTAGAGAATAGATTAATAGAACTAATAGGGACAGTGTCACTAGGAGGTGTGAAATGTCTTAAGATGAGAGCTGCCTGCCAAATATCAGGAGTGCTTTAAAAGAACTTAATAGCATAATCCAGCAGACAGGAACGGGAATAAAGCAGTTGAGTGATTGAGACAAGTAAATTTCTTGGTAAAATTTAACCAAACCAAATAGAACATTCAAGTATAGTGTGTCATTCGAGAACTTGAAGGGGATCAGACTTTTCTACATTCCAGTGGGTAAAAGTATACGTGGTCAGAAATGAACTCAGAAATAAAGCTGCATTATAGTAGCTGCTGAATGGACTCTGCATTCTATCGTTGAAGTAAAATCGGGACAGGTTTGGGTAACAATAACTCAGATAAGAGAATAAATGATTAGATCATGAGATAATGTTGAAGTCTTCTTGTTTTGCATCCAAAGTCATTTGTTTTACATCCAAACTATCTGCATATATTTTTTTTTATTTGCTTGTCCACTAAAAATAAGAATTCAGGGTAAGGTTAATGGAGAGATGACTATAGCTAACCTAGAGAATATGCTAAAGGAAATATAAGTTGATAATAATGGCATTGTAGATAAAGATGGTAGAGAAATTAAATGTATAAACTGATAAGTGATTAGACATTGATTTTTAGATGGGTAGGATATCTACATACAATGAGGCACATAAAAACTGCTGGAGGGGGAGCATAGATCCCCGGCATCCCATATGGTCCTCCTGATCACTGGCCAGGAGTAATTCCTGAGCGAAGAGCCAGGAGTAAGCCCTGAGCATTGCCGGATGTGACCCTAAAAGAAAAAAAAAAAAAAAAACTGCTGGAAAATGTTAAATGTTGACATGATTATTACAGCATGACTTTTCACTCAGAACCACTACAAACATATTATAATCAAGTTCATATATTTTTAAAATAAAATGCAATTTGATCAGTTACACAAAGTGATCTTTAGGAAAGACATCATTAAAATAAAAACATACACACAGTTATTTTACACAATGAAAAAGATCAAGATGAACCAAAGAAATGACAAATTGTATGAAAGTTGAAAATTTAAAATTACAAAAAAACATTTTGTAATCCTTCAAAACTTAGAGAAATAATATTCACAGATACAATATTTTGTGTTATAAGCTTCAGGTATATTATACCTTTTCTCTTCAGAACTGAGTTCTACTTAATTGAGGAAATAGATGTTAATAGTTATCAGTAGATTTAATTCTAATGATTGAACACCAAATGCCAAATATTCCAAGTTGGTTTTCTTGAGGAATTTGTTTGAAAACACAGAACAACCCTGTGGGTCAAGTGTTATTATTGTGTCACACATGCCATAGAAAAGAGAACACAATTATTAAAGAAAATGAGAAGCTCAGTATGCACTGATTTGGTAGACTATTTAAATATATTTTATTCTTTCCAGTATTTCATGATATCTGGTTGCCTTTAAGGCAAATAGCAATTTTCTGACATCTTTTTTGATTTGTTAACCCGGATATGCTTGTTCTTATCCCAGTGGCAAGCATATCAGGGTCAACTTTCTTTCACGTTCCTATCCTTGTCCCATGTTCATACACTGAACCACACTGTTTTTATTTTTTCTCCTGCTAGCATTATTTTCCACATGGGGAATTATAAAAGAAAAATAAGGTCATATCTCTGTTGGAGTCTCAGCCAAAGAATAAAAAAACAGTGACAAAGTACTGTGGAACTTACAGTTGCAGCAGTCAAAACGCCTTTAAAATTTTCGTTGTTTATTAGTATTTCAGACTGAGAGCCTGTAGGAATACAGATAATTACTGGCTGTAAAAAAAGTCAGTGACAGAAAATCTACCACTGTTTCCAAATACAAGTAAAGGGAGGAGGATTGTGATGAGAAAAGAATAATTTATTTTTTCCTTGTGGGAAAACTTTATTAGTTCAATCTATTTCTAAAATATTTACTTAAAATAAATTATATTGGGCCGGAGTGGTAGCCCAGCAGGTAGGGCATTTGCCTTGCACACGGCCGGCCCATGCCAGCCCGGGTTCAATCCCCGGCATTCCATATGGTCCCCTGAGCACCGCCAGGAGTGAGTCCTGAGTGCAGAGCCAGGAGAAACCCCTGAGCATTGCCAGGTGTGACCCCAAAAGAAAAAACAAACAAACAAATAAATAAATAAATTATGTGAATGTTTGGGCAAATAAATTATATATATTCATAATATGATAAAGGAACATTAAATTTATTCTTTACAGAAAAAATTCACTATCCTAGGTTTTATTGTTCATTGAAGCCTTGATCATCTATGTGAAGGATTCCAAAAAATATAATAGCACAAGACATTAAATAATTGATTAAATTATATATTTACATAAGCCAACAGGGATGGAAATAGATGCCCAACCTCGTTCATCGTAAGAGAATCATTATTCAATATAAATATGCAACATCACTTCAAACTCGTTGGACTGACTAACATACCGAAAAATAGGTGACTAAACATCTGTGACAATATGGAACTCAAATGTCCTGATATGACTGTAAGGTGTTCTCAGCAACTAAACACAAAAGAAAAACTTTTTGAAGTAATTAGTATATAATTAACTTATTGAAAAAAATTTGTAATATAAATTTAGTGCTTTTTGTCTATATGCTTAACGAAAGGATATCCAGAGTCTAAAATTTCATTGAGTTTTTAGCAAATATGTTTGATGTTAATAATCTTTAGGCAATGGCTGAAGTACCCTTTTGGGGAGTATTTAGAAACTGACAAGAAATGGAATTAATGAGTTATTTTTCTGTGAGAATTTTGGCCATATTTTGAGAGTCAACTTCTTTTCTAATAGTAGTACTGTATTTAGTATTCCTCTACATCTGATTTAGTTCCACCAATGCCTTCAAGCATTGTCTGAATTTCTTTCATCACTTCCCCAAATAAGAGGATGATACAAAGACTTTGTAAGTGCTTCTCAATTGGTGCTTTGAATATATTATTACATTCTCTTCTTGCTTTATCAAGTTTTCTTTTTAGAAATATGACATGCATTTTAAATGATCTAACTTAAATTGCTACTGTTGCTTCTCTTTCATCACTGTCTCTTTGTTCCCTGCTATTTTAATTAGTGTCCTGGTGTTAATATATTTGTATTCGTTTTGTTGGGAACACGTGTGAAGTCCTTGATCCATGCACAAGTCTCCTGTTGATGTCGCTGGTGAGGGATGTTGATGTCACTGGCAGCTCATATCCTGAGCTGGTAGAGGACACACGAAGAAGGTCATGTAAAACCCCCACGAAGAAGCCTCTACCAGCTACTTCTAGCTCGTAGAGCACCCACAAAGAGGTCGAGTTGAGCATCCACAAAGAAGCTTCTAAAACCAACTTTAAAGAATAGCACGGCTTTATTAGTTGGAGAGGGGATATTTAAATTGGGGGGAAAATTGTGTGTGGTTTTATGCGTTGGTTGTACTGAATGTCCACAACTTGTGAAATCCAACATAAAGATGAATTATGTGAAGAGCTTAAATCTACACCTGAAGTCAGCTTAGTATTGAATGGGAAGGGCTCACATAAGTTCAGGAAGCAAGCCTGTTGGGGTGAAATGGAGGATATAAGTATTTTTGGTGTGGATCCCTCTGGAATAATGGCCAGCTTCTTGCTTCAGGAGTGGAAGCCATAGTGCTGAACTGCTGGGATTTAAGTGTTCATTTGGCTGGAATCAGGGGGGATCAGCTTTGAAGTAAATTACACTGCATCTGTGGCAGAATCTTGTGACTGTTATAAAGCCATCATTCGCTATCTGAGGAAAGTTTAAGTCCTGTAATATCTAGACACCCTCCACCTCTGGGTTCATGTCTTGTTTTGGGTGCTGGATTTATTTCCCCTTTTCTCTTTCAGTCTCTGCTATTGCCTTCCCTGCTCACAGAGACGCCACTACATAGAGCTCTATGTTTGTAGTTTGATTTTCAGAGTTGCTTCTTCAGGTGATGATTATCACCTCCTACTATGTTTCAGGTTGTTTTCCTGGTTGGGGAGTCACATCTGTCAATTTTCAGAGGTCACTCCTGGCTCTGCACTCAGAAATTACTCCTGGCAGGGCAGGAGCAATAGCACAGCGGTTTGGGCATTTGCCTTGCACACGGCTGACCTGGGTTCAATCCCTGGCATTCCATATGGTCCCCAGAGCACTGTCAGGAGGAACTACTGAGCAAAGAGCCAGGAGTAACCCCTGAGCATCGCCAGGTGTGACCCCCAAAAAAAAAGCAGAAAAAAAGAAATTCCTGGTGGTGCTTGAGCACCATATGGAATGCAGGGATTGATGGGGGTCAGTCACATGTGAGGCACATGGCCTACTCACTGTGCTATTGTTCTGGCCCCTATATCAGTTTTATAGGAAGGGTTATTTGTCTTGATGCCACGGAAGTAATTACAGTGCAATTTTATTTTGAGATTTTGGTCCATCTCTGGCAGGGAACCACTGAGGTCCCCAACAGTATCAGGACAGAAGTTCTCTTCTACCTCCGAGGTCACCAGGGAACAGATGAAAACTCAAGAGTCTGGTGTAGTTCCAAAACGCTTTTAATTGTACAAAAAGCTCTACCACCGCAATCCAGTATAATGGAAGAACTCTAGCTCTGGTCTCCTACCAAAGAGGATTCCACCAGAGAGAGAGTCCCACCAAAGTGTATCCCACCTGAGAGGAGTCCCACCAAAGAGAGGAGAAAGTACCTCAAATCAGTCCCCTTATAGACACACAAATAACCCTAACTTCAGGGAGGGTCCTGCCAACAAAGGCAGGACCCTTCTAGATAGTAGGAGTATAGAAGGGTGGTGCCACACCCTACTACAGGTCTAAACAAAGGATTATGCCAAGAATGGATCCCTTATTTCGAGATTATGAGATTATCTCTTATGTAATATACTGGAGAGAAAGAGGGGGCTGGTATAAAGTAATACATCTTACTTTCATGAGCTTCATGTAATCTAGGTGGTACCCCCAAGGTTCTTATTATTTATTATCTGCACTAGGATGATTCTGAGTATCTTGTTCTCTTTATACTGAAAGGGTCACTCTCCTGCTTGAGGGCAAGCTAGTATGATTCTTCCTGTAATCTTAAATGGTAGTCTCAATGTAGTCCAGGTGGCAGTCTCCTGATAAATTCTAACTTTCCCACACTGGGTCCAGTGGAGCTGTGCATTCTAGATGACATAGACATCTTAGTAGATGTATAATAATTAGTCAGAAGTTACTCATTCAGAGTCAAGGTGACTTCTGTAACTGCCACACCCTCTACCAGTATTTACATAGAAGAGAGATCTCATTAGTATGAACATGTTTAAGAACATGTAAATAGATTTAGCTGTGAGTAGATAACAGCAAAGCTCCCATGCTAGCTAGGCATGTCATCCAACAATATTCCATTTATATTTTTTAAAATTACTGGAAATTCAAAAAAATCTGTATCATTAATTTGTAAACAGACACTAGTTGAATGCAATTAATCTCTATTTTTTTTCAAAAGTATGTTTCAAAGTTTTGTTTTAAAAACTTATTCAATGCCACTGCTAACATCAGGCAAAGTTATTTATACCATTATGAGTCTATATTCGAATATGAGTTGAGAAACATCACAGAGAATGGGTAATCAGAATTTGTTATATTCATAGTATTTAAAATTACATAAATGTGAGCTCTGCTGGCCAAGGGCTATGGTAAGCTGGGTAAGAAGGCAGAGCCCAGAACATGAACTTCTGCTTGTATAGATGGTAAAGTTGCTGTCCTTAATTAAAGTGAAATGTGAGTTCACTAAAGTGGTTTGCTTCACAAAGATAATTAATTGTCTTTCTAAAGATCTTTGATGACTGAACATAGGAAAGAGAAAGCAGAAAAATATATACAGTCATTGAACTACCTGCTGTGAAATATTTTAAACTATTTTAATAAAAATACATTATATATCTTAAACTAAAAGTCCTATGCTTTTAAATTCACAAAGTAATTTTAATTCATTATCTAGTCAATTGCATATTATTACATTAACTCTTTTTTCTAACATAATTCTTTTATATGCTATTAGATTTATTCCTTTGCTTGTGTTTCTCTTCATAATTCCATTAAATATTCAATACTGGTATATGCCTTTATAACTTATCTAGTTTCTTGAATCATTTATTTCTAAACTCAGAGTTTTCACTAATTAAGCCTTGATATAAAAACATTTTATGGGATTAATAGTACGTAGTGTGTTTGCCTTATAGACATCCATCCCCTCCAGGTGTGATGTCTGAGTGCAAAGCCAGAGGGTAAGCCCTGAGCACCAGCAGCTATGGTGGCCCCATAACAAACAAAGACAAACAAATCTGCTAAAAATAGTTTGCCTGATGTCATAGTTTTAAGACTTTAATAAGAATGCTATTTCTCTTTTGTATAATAATAAAACTCAGCAATAAAACAGTTGGGAAGAAACATGGTCTGTCTTTTTATATTAAAGCATGGTGTATAACTGCATGAAAACACACAAAGACAAGTATTATAAAATATGCTTTCAGAATGGTTATTAAAAATGGTAACTGTAAAATTAGTTCATCCTGATTAAGCCCTCTGACAAAAACATACTTCATGTTCAGTATCATTAAATATGCATAAACATATCTAAAATGTTTGTGTTCCCAAAAGCAATTAACATATTTATAGAATTCTTTTGGTTGCTGTTTTGGGGCCATACCTGGCCATACTCAGAGCTTACTACTTGTTGCAGGACTCCTAAGGGCTACTGCATCTGCTCTGGATTACCTCCTGCAAATCACTTCATAGATAACGGGTAGTCTAAATGTGGCAGTTTATCTGACCATGTATGCTGTACTAGCTGGTATAAATATTCTCCCAAGCTACCACAATCATTGTGGGACTAGCTAGATCTTACCAGCATATTAGCCTGGACACGCTGGGCCCCTAAGTAATTAGACCAGAGAGAAATGCTGTTTGCTTCCAAGCAAACAAGCATGGCTCCCTGATATACTCAAAGGCAACTAAAAATACAAAACTACAGTAAAGTAGAAGAGACTTGTGAAGGCTTGGAGAAATATTTAACTGGCATTAGTATTAGTCTTTGGTACAGAGACATGCCATCTCAGAAACCCCCTTCTCTACCCTATAAAGGCATTTCCAGGCAGATCTTGGCTCAAAACATTAGCATACTAAAGGGCCTAGGTGAGGTGCAGGGAGGGATTACCTAAGGGCATTTGACCCTCCCTGCTTTCCATAACAGTGGGAGGAAGGTCTGAGTTGCAGGGGTATAAACTAGCCGGTTTCCTCTCTGCGTGCTTCTTTGTGGGCTCTCTCCCATTGTGAGCGCTC
Organism: Cryptotis parvus; assembly: GCA_021461705.1. Taxonomy (NCBI): domain Eukaryota; kingdom Metazoa; phylum Chordata; class Mammalia; order Eulipotyphla; family Soricidae; genus Cryptotis; species Cryptotis parvus. The sequence continues at coordinate 307,592 of JAJIBD010024616.1, read as the reverse complement.
ACCCTTCTTGGGATTCTTGTCTTCTTCTCCTTTTACAGGGCCTTTACACATGGTGGCGCCATCTTGGCCTACACGTGGCTGGGGTTCTAGCCTGGAATCCTAAGCACTGGGCTTTTCCTTTTGCTGATTTGTATGCCTGAACCTGTGATAAGTAAAGCCTTTTAAAACTGCATTGGATTCCTGAGTTTTCATCCATTCCTCGCCGGCTTCGGAGGTAGAAGGGAACTTGCTTCCTGGCACTGTCGGGGACCCCAGCGAGCGCCCGACAACTACTCCTAGCTGTTTTTAAGGATAATTCCTGGTGTTGTTCTGAGAATCACGTGCATTATTGGGATCAACCCCAAGTCATTTTTGCCTTACCTGCTGTACTGTTTCTCCAAACCCTACAATTCTAACTACATACTTAGCATAGTTGTTTACTAAATTAATCAGAAGAAAATTAAGAATAATTGACTCTTGAATTTTTTCTTCCTATTGTCCACTCTAGATTTTGCTTTTCCAGTGAAAAGCAGTAATTGAAAGCACCAGGCCAAGGATATAGCAGAATTCAAATGCTTGCTTGCATGTGACACAGTTGGATTCCAGTTTGATTCCCTGACACTGTATAATTCCCTGATCATGTTGGGAATAACCCTGGAGCACAGATTCAAATTCCAGGGCACTCCAGGTATGGCCTTACCTCTCCTCTCTCTAAAAGGAAAGAGAAAAAATAAAAACATATCAGTGTGTTCCATAGCTATGAAAGATATTAAACTGTGATTTCTTGGCAAAGAGAAAACATCCAGACAGTTATTGACATGCTTTAGAAGTGATATTTCAGGCATTTTGTATTTGGTCCTGTTTGTGTATATATGTTGTATCCAAAGAAGCATATATGCATGCATTTCTGCATATCTGTAGGTATGAATGTACACCATACTCACGGGAATATGCTTGTATTTTATGTATTTACAGAGAGGTAAATTAATTTGTCCTCAATGTCATTTTATTTTTACACATGGGCTAATATAATTATAATGTAAATTTTAATAAATAAAATGTAAGTTAACTAGTAGTTATATTAAACATTCAAAAGTAAAAGGTAAAATAATTAAGGCTATAGGTATATTTTAATTTCCTATTAAACACTATTTTATACAGTCATTATAAAAACTATCACGACATACCTTAAAATTGTTTTTCATACTAAGTTTATCAAATCACTGTATGTTTTATACATACTGCATATAGTATCAAAAGTTAGCGTTAGCAGTACTTAAAAAACTCCATAGCCAAATGTGGTCACTGAATGAGATATCAGACATCATTCTTTTAAATAAGGAAAAAAATTAATCTATCCCCATTCTAAATTCATATTTCCACAGAACAATCTTTAAGAAATACCAAACCAACTAAGACTGAAGAGCAAAAAAACAATCTAGTCACAGCCTCTCAAATAAATGCACATCATACTTTCATCAAAGTTCTTATATAATAAACATGCTGACTTCAATTTCTCAGACATCCAATATATTACAGTCAATAAAGGTATCTTAAAGCCATGTTCAGGCAAATGTAAGACTTTTTTTATGAGAAGCAAATAAGCCATTCACTGATTCCAAAACTGGATGGAAAACACTCTGGGTGCTTAATTTTGTTTGAAAAGTTTGACATCAAGGCCATGTGGATATCGCCAGTTAGGGAGAAAAGAAAGCAGCAGAAAGGACAGAGAAAAACCCAGGAGACAGGACAGAACAGCGAGTGGCTGAACTAGATGCCTCAAATGTTTGAACAAGGAGATTTTAAAGGAAGGTTTGTGCGCGAGGGAAAACAAATGCCAGGAACTATTAAAGCTGCAAAGATTGCATTCTCCACTGTTTATTCCTGAAAGTGAGCAGGGATATCACAAGGCCAAAGGAAAACAGAAATGAAGGAGCTTCAGGTATGCTGTGGAATTTTAGGCATGCTTTTGACATCATTTTCTCAGGGCAAAAGATAAAATTATAGGGAAAAATATGAGTTTGGCTCAGCAAAGCAAAAGGAGTTAAGGTATCACGTTGAATTTGAAAGGTAAAATGTCTGATCTTAGAACACTATAGTGTACATTATGTGTTTAAATCATTGGCTTGGTTAATAAAAATCCTCAACATACAGACTTGAGGATGTACTTCTCTGGTAATATTGAATCTTTGTGTAATTCCTGGCTATGTTTGAAATACTATGAGGCATGTCACTTGTCACTTGTCTTCCTGTTGTTCATCGATTTGCTCGAGTGGGTGCCAGTAATGTCTCCATTCATTGGGAATGAGTTCCATTATTGTTACTGTTTATGGCATGTTGAATACACCACGGGTAGTTTGCCAGGCTCTGAGTTCATTCCAGGGGCTAGTCTTTTTCTATATTAGATCATCAACCATCCACCATCCAGGGCCCATGGGGAAGAATTCTGGGGGTGTGGACAAGTCTATCTCCAGTCTGCCACCTGCTGACGCAGCTGGGCACAGCAGCCACACCTGTAACACCTCAAGGGGCATTATTGAGGCATACTCAAAGTTTTAAAGTCTCTGTTTATAGTATTATTTTTGCAATAGGTCAAAGTTTGCTACTTTAGTTTTTATTTTTGCTTAACATTTTTATTTTTTCATTACTAGATATTTGACTTATAATTGTGTGCAATTTCTGGGGGTGAGCTTCGTGCCTCTACAGTTTTGTTATTGTCAGTCCTACCACCTGGAAATGTCCAGGAACCACCTATAAAATAAAAATCTAGTGCAAAAGAAGTGATTCAAGAGCCAGTTGAATCAAAATGAGAGGCAAATATATTTTCATTCAGTCCAGAAAACTATGACCAGGGAATTCCTTCCTCTGTCAGAGTATAGTTTTCATATGCATTTATTCCATAGGTTATCTTCTCCGATGTTTATTTATTTTTAATAGAGAATAGCTATCATTAAATTATTTAGGAAAATTAAAATTTTTTAAATTTCCGCACAAGGTAAATTAGGTAGGTTGAGATTCCTTTCTTTAATCTCATTTTTGCCAATACGCATAAACTCATATTTGGCATATCTTATAAAATTCAGTTGGCATCAATATCCAGTTAGGAGAGTACTTTGAGGGGCAGGAGTGATAGCACAGTGGGTAGGGCATTTGCCTTGCAAATGGCTGACTCGGATTAGATCTCTGGTATCCCATATGTTCCCCCAAGCACCTCCAGGAGTGATTCCTGAGCAAAGAGCCAGTAGTAACCCCTGAGCATCGCCAGGTATGACCCAAAAAAGCAAAAAAAAAAAAAAAAAAAAAGATTTTGAGTTAATTCCTATATTGTTGTAAATACACTGCACACAATGTACATTGTTCCTCGTGTTACATTTCTAAGTTGCTCAATCTAGCAACGGACTATTATTATGAAAATGGAATTAATGTTTGCACTTATGATTTATTTCCTTAATTTTGATCAAGCAAGGCTTTGGCAGGGCAGTGACTCACCCCCCACCCCCAAGGCTTCCTCAAAGTTTTCAGCCAGGGAGACTGGTGTGTCCATGAATTTCAGCTGCTTGACTTGCATTCCCTTAGAGATTAACTTCTTGAAGCGTCGAGCAGGGCCAATGGGTAAGTCAGGATGGCAGCGGTTATGGGACCTGATTGTGGTTGCCAGGGCTTTCACAAGTTTGCAGGTGGGGGGAGATTGCCTGCCCTAAGTCCGAGAATTGTTGTACAGAATTCTCAGTCCAACATTGGATACCTGGGGTTTACATTGTTGTTTCTGCAGATTCTTAGTGAAGCCATGAAGTTAGGTCATAGGTGGATCACATTATGTAATATTTATTTACAGATCCTAAAAAGTAAAACTGAACATACTAAACAAAATAAATTGCTCAAGCATATGTTTGTGCATAGAACTTTGTTTTCTTTAATCATTTGGTAAATGTACAGTGATACCAAACTTGCCAAGCCCAGCGTTCCGTAGACTGGAGACCCTTACCCATGATGTTTCACTTCCTATAAATTCACCCAGCACTGCAGGATTTTTGCTTCCTTTTTTGGATTTTCATGACATATTCATTTTTCCTCTATTATTTTTAATTGACATGGGGCAGAGCTGCTACTGGCTCTCCTGTGACCAGCTGTTCACGAGAGTGCCCGGGAGGGATGGTGGGTTCTAGCCCTGGAACACCACCCCAGCAGAGCCTCGCGAACAAGCCAGACAACCCCCACTCCATGAGGGCCTCCATTTTCCACATCCGGACTTCTCTCTCATCAGAACTCCACCCAGCAGACCAGCCTATCACAGCCCAGCTCACGCCGCGGGGTTTCATCAATAAATGCTGGACTTAGAGATGCCTACAAGAGTATGCTACCTGCACTGCAGAGCCTGGCCAGCTACCTGTGTTGTATTTGATATGCCAAATACCAGTAACAATTATAGACCTCATTCTGGAATGGATTGGGGCTCTTTATGTTCCTGGAGTAAGCAGATGCCCTTGGGCTCTACTAGCATGAGACAGGACATACGGAGATGTTACTGGGGCCCGCTCGAGCAAATCGATGATGAACGGGAAGACAGTGATACAGTGATTTTTAATTGAATCATCATGAGAAATATAGTTCTAAAACTACTTTTGTCAGTTTCAGGCATAAAAAAAAATCCCACCGCCTATTTGGTGTGCATTTCCCACCACCAATGTTCCCACATTCTCTCCTGCCAAACCTCACCCCCCCAAATCCCTACATGACTCTCTGACATGCACATTCCTCTCTTTCCCTCTCTATCTCTCTCTCTCTCTTGTCATTATGGTTTGAAATATGGATTCTGAGAGGTTATGTTCATTTGTTTATGTATTTTCAGCACGTGGTTCTTATACGGAATGATAATTTCTATCTTTGTCAAGGTGGTCCCTTCCCTATCCCACCTGCTGCATTCTCCCCCAGCAGTTGAAGGAGATTTTCGACTGTGGACCACACCTCCTGGCCCTTGTTTCAACTGTCCTTGGGTATTAGTCTCATATCATGTTGATTTTGTTTTTTATCCCACAAATGAGTGCAAACCTTTTATATCCATCCTTTAATATCCTCTTATATCCTTTTACATCCTCTCCTTCTGACTCATTTTAGTGAGCATCATACTGTCCATGTCTATCTATACATATACTTATGTATATATAGTATATGCATATATACTATAGATGGTGTATATATAGTATATGTTTATATAGTATATATGCTTATATATATGCTACTTGTATATATATATAGTGTGTGTTTGTGTGTGTGGTGTGTGTGTGTGTGTGCACACGCATTATTCAAAATACAAAAATACCCAAAGTCTGGAACAACCTAAGTGATTGAGGGTCTATATTTTTTGAGTATCCACTCATCCTAAAGAATTACTTATCTGCCCAAACTAAATGCGTAAAATAATGAAACATTCATATGGTAACTCAAAAATTCATAAGCATAGCTAACGTTTCTTTATTAAGATATATTTCTATTGACCAGAAAGATAGTTTATAGCATTAGGCACTTGACTAGGATGCAGCCATTCTAGATTCATTCCCCAGAACACCATAGGTCCCTGAAACCAACAGGAATGATTATTGAGCACAGAGCCAAACAGAAACCCTTAGCACAACCAGCTGTGGCTCCCAAAAACAAAAATAAAATACTACAATATTTAATTTTTTAATAATTACAGGAATAATAAAACTGGCATTATATTTAAATGCATGTTTTTCTCATTTGCACATTTTATAGTTTATAAACAGTTTGAGTGTAATTATAGCTTAAGTGTAATTTATTCTACAAGCCTTTTAAGTATTCCTAGGACTGAAATATGCATATGTGTTATGTAACATAACTTTAAATAATTATTCTAGACTATTCTTCAATGTCCAGATAGTTCAAAATTCAAAATTTTGAAGTGTTTAAATTTGATTACAGTTAGTACATGTGAAGCACATATGATCTCAATACTGAAATTAAAGAAATCACCAGTATTTAATTTTTCTTGAAGGTTAAAAAAATTGCATTTTAGGAGAATAAATCTAAAGTTATATATTTTGCTTTCAGAATGAAACTACCAATATGCCTGGCAGATTAAAGACAATATTCCTATTTAGTTATGATAAAAATGATTACTACTTTATTTTCTATCTTAAAATTTATAGAATAAATACTTTTCAAGCTAAAATGTCTCAGAGATAAGTAGTTGAGCATCTAGATATTCCGAAGAAATTCAGATAAACAGTTTGGTGTAACTTATATTGAAGAATAAAATTCCTTTAGAGATTACTCTTATCACATTTTAGAAACTGAAGATATAAGTTGAAAACCTCACACTTGATTTTCATCCCGTAAGCAGCAGATTGATTTGGTCTCTACTAGGTTCTGCAATTTTCTTTCCTAACTTTAGTGATAGGTCATTCTTTCAGATCAATATAGCATGAAATAAATAGTAAATGGTGCAGTTCAAATAGGTATAGGTATCTGGCTGCCATTTATTTTCGCTTATTTATTTGTAATCTCGCCAACAGATGAATTGGTGATTCAGAGAATTTCAGGGAACAGTAATTGTAAAGTATGCTAATAATATCCAACTGAAGTGCGTGCTTCACAGGTAACTTAGCATATATGTTCACTTTAAGTTAAACGTCATTTGAGATTTTGTTATTGGCTAATATTCACCTAGTATTTGGGCCAGAGCAATAGTCCAGTGGGCAAGGTGTTTGCCTTGCACACGGCCTGCCCATGCCGGCCGGGGTTCTATCCCCGGCATCCCATATGGTCCCCTGAGCACTGCCAGGAGTAATTCCTGAGTGAAGAGCCAGGAGAAACCCCTGAGCATTGCTGGGTGTGACCCAAAAAAGCAAAAAAAAATATTCACCTAGTATTTTAGTATTATTTGTGTGCTTTTAATGGATGCTAAGGAAATGTCAGAGTTCTATAATTGAGAGTTGAATTTATAGTAGAAAAGGTATTAAGAAAAAAAACAAAATCATCACTTATTGTATTCTTTTATTAAGATTATTGTAAGAGAGTTCATAAAAAGGTATTTTTCCTTGTCATGAAAAACTACAAAAAATTTGAAGTTTTGATTAAACTGACAGCTAAGGATTACTGTAGTAAGTGAGGTGGTTAATATATTTTAGGCGAACTTTTGTTACTAATAGCGGTATGTTTTAAACATACCACTGTAGAAATAGTGTAGTTTAAAAAAGATATAGTAAATGTTATTAGATTTGGAGAAGACTGATGATGAGTTTATATTATTTATTGCAATATTAATAGTGATGTAAAGTACTGACATATTAGTAAGTCTGGATTTGAAGAAATTAAAGGCTTAAATGTTGAAATGGTTGTGCATATATAAATAAGGATAACTTTAGAGAAGGAAGATGTGAGAATACCAATCATCAAATATTTCAATAAACACATGAAAGATAGAGACTAGGAAAATGCAATAAGATTTAAGCAGATATATTAAAGCTGTACTTAAGGAAGAAAAAAATAATAATATTCTCATGCTGAGAATAAGAATAAATATGCTCTGATAATATAGCACATGCAGATGACTTGGAATCTACTATTCTACAGATCACCACACTTGTATCACTTTTATCACTTGTATCACTTGTATCACTTGTCTTCCCATTGTTCATCATTTTGCTCAAGCGGGTACCAGTAACATCTCCATACATTCCTGTTGTGAATTAGTATAGACCAAAGGCATCTGTTTGCTCCAGGTACACAAGGAGCCTCAAACCATTCGTTCAGGTCATGGGAATGAGGTCTATAATTGTTACTGTTTTGGCATATCAAATAGGACATGGGCAGCTTGTCAGGCTCTGCAGTGCAGATGGGATTCTCTCAGTGGTAGGTAGGTTCTCAGTTCGTGCATTTACTGATGAACCAAGTGACCACAAGCAACAGGAAGAGATCAGCTTGTCTTTTGGGTGGAGCTCTGATGAGCTTTGGAGTTCGAATGTTGAAAATGGCAGCCCTCATGGTATGGGGGGTTCTGCTGGCTTCTTGTGAGGCTCTGCTGGGGTGGCGGACCAGGGCTAGAACCTGCCTTCCCTCCTGGGTTCCTCATGCTCAGCTGTGTACAGGGAGAGCCAGTAGTAGCTCTATCCCGTGTATCTGAGTCTCTTTTTACTCTTTTAAAGAACGGAGATTTTTAATTCAAATTGAAAAAAATTAAAAAAAGAAAGGGTAACAGGTTATAAAGCTGATATCTATGCTTTTAGTGAGGCCCCAATTATAATACTCTTGGGCTCCATCTAGCCTCCTGAGCTCTACATGAACTCATCCAGGTTCTTCCCAGCATCATTTGGTCTGAGCACAGAGAAGCACAGAGCAGCACTCCCAGAATGTAGGACTGAGCCATCAGGTCCAGTCACTAAGATTATCATGCTTAGTGAAATTAGTCGGAAGAAAAGGACAGCTATAGAATGACTGCACTCATTAATGGGATATAAATATATACCAGTGGGCAGGAGTGATAGTCCAGTGGGTAGGGTGGTTGCCTTGCATGTGGTTGGCCCGTGTCGGCCTGGGTTTAATCCCTGGCATCCCATATGGTCCCCTGAGCACAGCCAGGGGTAATTCCTGAGTGCAGAGTTAGGAGAAACCCCCATGAGCATTGCCGGGTGTGGTACCCAAAAATATATATAAGATATATATATATACCTTTGTTCTACTAATTGTGGGATATGATAATGATAATGCCAGACTAGAACTCAACATTGAATATCACAAAGATTTACATGGTAAATCCTAAACGTCTGTAGGGTAAGCCACAATGTGTAAGAGAAGAAAGAGAGAGATACAGATAGAGAGAGAGAGAGAGAGAGAGAGAGAGAGAGAGAGAGAGAGAGAGAGAGGGGAAAGTTCCTGCTATAGAGGCAATCTGGGAGTGGTGGAAGGAAATGTAGGGACATTGGTGGTAGGAATGGTGGGGCACTGGTGGAGGCATGGGTGCTGGAGCACTGTATGACTGAGAACCGATTATGAATGTCTTTGTAATTGTATACCTCACAGTGGTATAAGATTTTTTTAAATAAAAAATAAAATAAAAATCTAAAAAGAAAAATTGAGTTTCTAAAATGTGTCTCTACCTGAAAATTAGCCCTGGAACTCAATAGTAAATGACTAAGTATAAGCAGATTAAAATTCCAGCTAGTTTCATAAATTAAAAAGTGATTCATGAAGGTATTTTCAGTACAATTGCAAAATAGAAATTCATATTTTAATGATTATCCCTTTCAGTTCATGAATTGAAAATGAATTATTTATTTGTGAAAACTTGCTCACATAATCTTGGGTTTTGTTGTTGTTTGGGTGCCACACCTTGCTATGCTCATGGTTTATTCTTGGTTCTGTGTTGAGTGATCACTCCTGGTTTTTCTGCGGGTTCCACAGAGTGCTGGTGGTGAAACTCTTGTTTGCTGCATGGAAGACAATGTCTTACCTGCCTTAGCATTTCTCAAACCCTAAGCATCTTTAAAGTATAAAATTATAATTTAATATAATTTTTATATATTTATAATTTTATCAATCTTTTCTACAGTCATTTCTATATAGATTTCCTATAGTCCTTATATCTGTGTAATTTAAAAATTGTGTTCATGAAGCACAAATGTAGGGAAGCTTCATCATAGGTAATCGTGTATGACTAACAGTGGTGTTGTGCCTTTTTTTCCCCCACTGAGGTATCATATAAAACTTTCTTGTTAAGAATACAAGTAAAGAGATTAGTCATTTAAAAATGCTTTTTCATTTAAAGATATAACCCTCATCAATTCCTTATGATGCAACTGTAAGTAAAGATGACATTATTCAATTTTTGTCAACATGGAACTGGAGGGTACCATGTTAATACTTTAAAAGTTAGAGGGAGAAAGACTACTGAATCAGGCCAGAGAGATAAGACAGCTGCTAGGGTACCTGCTTGGCCAACCCAGAATTGATCCCGGCATCAGATATAGTCTTCGAGCCAGCCAGGGAGTGATTCATGATTCATGGAAAGCCAGGAGTAACCCCTGAGCTGCTCAAGGTGTCGTCCAAGAACAGACACACAAAACAGAAAACAAAAAAAACACAGAAAAAGAAAACACCACTACTGGATAACCTCACTCACCGAGAGAAAAAGCAAGGGAATATATAGTAATGAATTATGATAAACAGTTGTCCTTAAACAGAAAAGAAGAACCCTCGATTATTGAATGCTGGTGGATGGGGAAGGAAGAGTAAAGAGAAGTGGTGCACTGGGTGCTCCTAAATTGTAATCAAGTTTCAATTAAAAATGGGAACCTATAGGAAAATATACCTAATTTTATGTTCAGTCATCTCTACATTTTTCTTCATTCTTTCTATGTCTGAGGTATTTTTTATCAATTGATAATGACACTCAACTGTGTCCTTATAATAAAGAAAATAATATATTGTTCATTTGTGTTGTCTATATTCTGTTCTTAGAAAAACCAGCATCCGCTTAAGTAAAACAAATAAGTCATTAATTAGAATAAATAACAGTTACCGTGAAAATCAGCAAGCTTCCAATCTGCAATGAAAGTCAGCCTTCTACATAGAGTAAAACCTATAATCAGGACAGTTTTCATTTTGCATAGTAAGAAAGCAATATAATAGAAATTTGTCAAGCTACAATAATCTAAGAATTCAGAACCTAAGCTATTTTTATCAAACCTGTCCAGAAATAACATCAAAAATCTAAGCTACTGTATTATTTAAGTGATAAACAATCCGTAGAATAATGTAGGTAAAAGTGCAGTCAACCATTTTCCAAGATGTTCATCATATGTCCTGTGGATCCGCCCCAAGGTGTTTCATAACAGCAGGAAGCATATTTGAGAAATGGGGCATCCCCTTTTCTTTGCAGCTTTCATAAATATGAAGTAGTACTTGGATTCATGTGTTTCTATTCTGGAAACTTATTGTCTCCTGTATTTTACTTCTACAATTTGATTTTACCTGCATAATAGATTTGTTGTATATTGAAAGAGATATGAAAAAAATTACAGAGGACTAAAATAATTTGAGTTTATGAACGGTTAGATGTAGACCATTATTTCCTTTGAATGAAAATAAGAGAACAGAATATACATTTCAATACAATTAAACCCACTAATTTATATAATTTTATTATGCTAATTCATATTTAGTCATTTTGGTAAGCATGATATTTCATATCATTTATATTTTTAAAATATCAATAACTATATACAGCATTACTAGAACCAGCAATGGAGTAGTTACTATGTTGTAGGAAAACACTACAATGTGTATGTTTAAAACTCAATATTAATACTTATAATAGACTATAACATGAAAATAGCAAAGTGGCGTACTATATTCTAAACAAAATTATAATGCTCATGAAATGTTCACAGCACATCATTTCAGAAAAAATCAACATGGTACAGGGAAGCAGGGTCTTAAGTTTTTTTTTTATATCTTGCCATGTGATGACATTTCTTGACCTATGCTATTTGCCTATGGACCATGAAAACTGACTCCAGAGTTGGTGACCAGTTTCTTTTTCCTTTTCTGTAGGCTCCCAACCCAAACCAATGGCTTTCCTCGCTGTTACAATATCAGATATTCCCCAAAATATATAAGTAAAAATTGGAATGCCCCCCATATTTTCTCCATACCCCTCTGAGAGATACACCAGACCCAGAGATTCTCTTCAATGCCTTCATCCTTCCCCCATAGCCTATTACAATGCATGCTGATAGTTTATGTCTGTTTCTAATATTATTATATTCTCATGTTGAACATATTTGACTTGTTGACTTATTCTTTTAGTTTCTCTTAAATCTTTTTTCCTGTTCTAAGAGAATTTCACAACTTTAATTCTCTTAGTAATCAAATAATTTTTATCAAGTTTTAGTCTCTTCTTTTCACCTCTTTTTCACTATTAATATTCGAAGACTTTCTGTCCCTTGAATTTATAGATTGCTAAATCTTTATCTTATTTCTTTTTTTTGCTTCATAGAGTTTACCTTACTTTCTCTCTCTCAGACATATTCAGCTTCCTGGGTCCCCTTCATGTTATATGTTGGAATTCATAATCAATTTTGATCAAAATTCCCTGTATCTTTAATTCATATCTGGAAACTCCATTATCTATTTTATCTAACATATTAAAATCTGACTCTTGGGCCTGGGTGATAATGCAGCTGATAGGGCATTTGCTTTGCATGTGGCTGACCATGGTTCTGTCCCGATGTCATCTTCTGAGCATTACCAGATTACCTTTGTGCAGAGTTAGGATTAAGTCCTAAGCACTGCTGGGTTTGGCCCCAAATAAAAATAAACAAAAAAAAATCTAAATCTTTCTTGAGTATGTTGAGATTCTTGCAATTCTCTTCTGAGAGGACTATTTTTTAAAACTTTTTCCCTTATAAAACTCTTTCCCTTTCCTGGAATTAGAAACAACATGGTTTCTCTTAAAGCTTTTAGTAAAATCTCCTATTCCACTTCTTTCAATCCTAAATCATAGATCTCAGGTTATCGGACTATTACTATGACAATACTACACTTGATCTTAGCCAAAAGGCCAAGAAGCGAGACAGACATGGGGCAGAGCTGCTCCTGGCTCTCACTGTGCCCAGCCGCTCATGAGGTGCCCGAGGGATGGCAGGTTCTAGCCCTGGCCCGCCACCCCAGCAGAGCTTCACAACAAGCCAGACGACCCCCACTCCATGAGGACCTCCATTTTCCACATACAGAATTCCTCCTCGTCAGAATTCCACCCAGCAGACCAGCCTATCACAGCCCGGCGCATCGAGATCCACCCTGCTGCAGTCTTTTTTAACCCGGCCCAGGTATGCTGATCCAGAGACAGACATGGGGCATAGCTGCTACTGACTCTCACTGTGCCCAGCTGCTCATGAGGTGCCCAGGAGGGATGGGAGGTTCTAGCCCTGGCTCGCCAACCCAGCAGAGCCTCACAACAAGCCAGACGACCCCCCACTCCATGAGGACCTCCATTATCAACATCCGGACTTCACCCTCGGCAGAACTCCACCCAGCTTGCAGCAGCGCGGTTCATCAATAAATGCTGGATTTTGAGATGACTACAAGAGTATGCTACCCGCACCGCAGAGCCTGGCAAGCTACCCGTGTCGTATTTGATATGCCAGATACTAGTAACAATTATATACCTCATTCCCATGACCTGATGGAATGGTTTGAGACTCTTTATGTTCCTGTAGCAAGCACGTGCCCTTGGGCTCTACCTGCATGAGACAGGACATATGGGAATGTTACTGGTGCCCGCTTGAGCAAATCGATGATGAACGGAAGACAGTGATACAGTGATACTATGACAATAACTGTTGTCATTTATAGGCCTCAGATGCTTCCCTGTATTTATTGGTATTTCAGCCTAAATCCAGTTTATATTTTCTCAAGTGCACGTGGTTTACATTGCAATTTTCAAAATGTACCTATGAAGTTATTCTTATTCTGGAGTTGTTAATTTGTCTTCATCCAAAATAATGCCCACTGTTTAGTCCTATGGTCCTTTGTGTTATAAGTAGTAGTGGCTGTTGTTTGCATTTAAAAAATTATGAGTACCAAAATACTTGGAAAACATAGTTCTAAAAGTAACACTACATACATTTATTTTTAAAATTTATTTCTTTGATTATATTAATTCCCATATTTCTGACACTCCATCAGGATTTCCAGTTCAAAATATTGTTACTTTTTCTATTACTCAACCTGTGGGAGTTTTTAGCTTTATTAATTATTTTGGATAATTATTTATGAAAACACAGTTGCTGTGTTGTTTTATTTTACTCAAGTAATCTACTTATTACTAGAAATACATGAGAAAGACCACTCAAACTGTTGCTATGAGAAAAACATTATCCTTATATCAAAAATAGATAGTAGTAAATCTAAAATATAAAATTATAGACCTATATCATTGTTGCATATAGAGCAAAGACCTTTAACAAAATGTTAGCAAACTGAGTCAACAATAATACATCTCAAAGACCACAATATGACAATGTGGTATTCATCCCAGTGTTGCAAGTGTAGTTTAATATATCCAAATCAATAAATGTAATCTACCATAGCAATACAAGAAAAAATCCATATGATCACATCAACCGATACAGCAAAATAATTTGACAAGATCTAGTACACATTTGTGATTAAAAATCCTCAAAAAAGTGGATAGAAGGAACGTTCCTCAACACAATTAAGGGTACTTGCCATAAATGTCTTGAATCACTATTAAAAGTCACTTGATCACTTGATCACTTGACCTCCCCATTATGCATCAATTTGCTCAAGCGGGCACCAGTAACATTTCCATTTGACCCTATCACATGCCACCGTAGCCCAATGGCATCTGCTTGCCCCAGGAATAGGAAGAGCCTCAAACCGTTCCTTCAGGGTCTTGACAAAGAAGTCTGACCATCTTGTAGGCGGGCAGTTACGTGATCTTTTAACGTTCTGTGGGATCCAGTTGGTAATGGCTCAAGTCCAGCAATCGTCTCTAAACCGCATTACATGTCCAGCCCATCTGATTTTTTGATGCCTTGGCAAACGAGACAGTGTCCCTGACTCTCAATCATCGATGGAGGTTGGAACTCTGGATTCCTTCTCTCACTTGAGCGAGGCGTGATATTCCAAGCATAGCTCTTTCAATTTCTCTTTGGGAGACCCTAATAGTCTCTCACTATTAAATGTGTTGACTGAAATTCTGTGATTGACTAATAACGTTTTCTCAAGAACATAATTATAACACCATGTCCTTCAGCAGTGTTCCCACTTTCCTCTTTGAGGAATTCAATATATTTCCCTTTCCCTCACCACCTAAATTGTGTGGATTATTCTCCATAGTTCTCCCATTATGGAGACTTTGGACCTTACTGTGACGTGCATCTTAAAGTACCCTGTGCAAGAGAGATAATTCTGTGTCTGTCCTTTCCTTCCACTCCCTTCATTCAGCATGATATCCTCTGGATCCATCCATCATCTCCAAAGTTCATGATTTTGCTCTTTTTTAGAGCTGCGCAGTATTGCCTTAGAGCAATACAACACTCTGACATACCTGCTAAATTTTGTTGTGACCTCACTTCATACAGATTTTGTTTTTCATTTAATTTATGTTTTTTGATTTGTGGTGACATGGGGCAGAGCTGCTACTGGCTCTCACTGTGCCCAGCCACTCATGAGGTGCCCGGGAGGGATGGCAGGTTCTAGCCCTGGCCCGCCATCCCAGCAGAGCCTCACAATAAGCCAGAGGATCCCTCACTCCATGACAACCTCCATTTTCCACACTGGACTTCCCCCTCCTCAGAACTCCACCCAACAGATCAGCCTATCACAGCCTGGCGGCCCACGCGGTTAATCAATAAATGCTGGATTTTGAGATGACTACAAGAGTATGCTACCCGCACGGCTGAGCCTGGCAAGCTACCCGTGTCATATTTGATATGCCAGATACCAGTAACAATTATAAACCTCATTCCCATGACCTGATGGAATGGTTTGAGGCTCTTTATGTTCCTGGAGCAAGCAGGTTCCCTTGGGCTCTATTTGCATGAGACAGATCATATGGAGATGTTACTGGGGCCTGCTCGAGCAAATTGGAGATGAACGGGAAGACAGTGATACAGTGATTTGATTTGTGGTCACTACTTGTAGTCATAAGTGGAGGGATACTCTCAGGGGGCTCTCACAGTTCATATAATGCCAAGGATCAATCCTGGGATTCACATATGTTAACCATTATGGTCTCAAGTTTTGCAACCCTTTGAATAATCTCAGTGCAATATTCCTCCTTTCAATAGCAATGTGACTCCTAGCTGTCTAAAAAAACAAAAAACAAACACTGCATTTCAAAAAATACAACCACACTGGAGTTCATCGCAGCACTGATTACAATAGCAAAGATATAGAAGCAATGTAAGTTCTCAATAAATGATGACAGCCTTCCATATATATATATATATATATGTGTGTATTTATGTACATGCATATATACATGTATATATGTGTATATATGTATCTATGCATACATGTGCATATATGCATACACATACACATATATGCATATATGTGTATATGCATATATATGTATATGTGTATATGTGTGTATGTGTATATGTATATATGCATATATGTATATATGTATACATATATGCATATGCATATGTATATGTATATGTATATGTATATGTATATGTGTATGTATATGTACACAAAATTAAATACTACTCACCTTTAAGAAAGGCTGAGATTTTGCCTTTTGCAGCAAGAGAATGGAATGAGGAGGACATGTTAAGTGAAATAATAATGAAGTAGACAAGCAATTGGCAAACCTATACCAACACTGCATGCTGAGAAGCAAAGGGAAGAAACATTCTAAACTAAGCAAAATTTGGGTCACAGACTATAGTTTTCCCAATATTGACTAATTATCAATATGGTTGAAGTTACAGCATTGGACTTTGATGGAGAAATATTGGTGCTGGTTTGATAGTTGTGGTGAGGGTGCACTCTGAAAAGGGTTGTGTAAATATACATTAAACTTATGTTACTATAACAGAAAAAAAATGCCATAAGATCCACCGTTTTTAAAAAAGGAGTAGATTTCACAGATGCTTTTAATGGCAATATGATACGTTATGAGGCTCTGCATGTTCCTGAAGCAAGCAGATGCCCTTGGGCTACACTAGCATGTGACAGGACGTATGGAAATGCTACTGGTGTCTGCTCGAGCAAATCGATGAACAACGGGAAGACAAGTGATACAAGAAATGTTATGGTAACCAAATGCCCTGTGAACAGAATGCCACCATTAGAATAATGATGTAGAGGAACAGCATAATATGGAAGTTTTCATAAAAATTTCTTCAAGAATATGCTATAAACAAAAGTAAGCAAGAACAAGCATTTTTATATCGAGTAAGGCAAGAAGCATAACCTTTGAAACTTCTGTACCAAAACCTACTATTTTGGCTTCACTAGAAGTCTAAGAGACTAATTTATAAGGCAGGAAACACTGTATACCTCTGTTGGAGGACACATTTGAATGAACTCTAGGTTCCTGCTACCACTTAGCATATGCTATGAGCTGCTTTCTGCTTTAGGAATCTGCAGAGCAAACCACAATAGGAGTGTGGGTAGATTGGGTTTATTTCATGACTTTTTTCTATAAGCAGAATAATTCTACAATGAGTATTAACTCCAGAGACACTCTCTTAACCCCATGGATCCTCTCAAGGGACACACATGTAGTTTTTCTAAGAGATCACTTGGTGACGTCTGGATCCACCATTGTACATATCCTGCTATGTCAAGGATATATGACAATTTGTCCTTGGGAAAAGGATTGTAACTCTGTAATACTAAAGGCAATGTGAAGTGCATTATTCTGACAGATTTTGAATGTTAGTGGAGGTTTAGAGATGTGTTGGTAATGGCAAGATATATATTCATGATATGAAATATTAGGCTTTCATCTAAAAATTAAATCCTGAGCTGCTTTCACGTTCAGAGATGTTACCCTCTTGCCCCAGTACTTTTCAAGGGAGCTTTGTAGAGCTCTGGCATATTAACATTTATTAAAGCGTGCTCTAGAAGCTCACTGAAGATTTGCATTTGCATACTGTCTTTTTTGCCCATGAAGATAGACAGACTCTGAACTCTTAAAAAGATACTTGGCCTTTGTCCCTAAAAAACACAGCCCACGAGGGGCTCGGCTTGAAACCTTTGGATGGCTTCTGGGGATAAAAGAAGCAAGGAAGAAGTGGTCATTTTTTTCCAGTTTGGGGTCAAACCTCCGACTGGTGCACATGGTTTGGGGTACAGTGACCATTTTGACTTAGGGCCCTGACCGAAGCATGTGGTGTGAGTCTGGCTAGGAACTGGAAGTTTCTGATTCTCCTAACCTTGGATTGTGTGTGTTGTACTGCCAGAATTTGTTTAAGTAAAGTACTGAGCTAGTGAGTTTCATCCATTTATCGCAGGCTTTGAGGTAGAAGGGGAAACAGCCCCCTTATCTTGTAGGGGGCTCCAGTGGATTTCCAATCATACTTCTATCTATCTATATAACAATGCTACAATAATATATTTTATTTATGAATATTTTTGTTAAAATCTAACATAATTCTCTATGCACTATTTCAAACATCTTCTGAAAGAACATGAATAAATGGCTGCATTTATCAATTATATTTTTGAACATAGCAGTCATGAAAGGTCTATGTTTAAACCAAAAAATAAACCCAAATAGGAAAACAGTAACACATCCTGTTCATTATTCCCCATAGTCCTAAAAACTCTCTATTCTTTCAACTTATATGAATTTAAACTTATAAAATTAACATTTGGATTTTAGTTTTCTGAGAAATAGATACTTCCTTTGTCATTGTCCAAAAAATTGCCAAGTAGATGGCCTCTCATCAGACATAATGGAGGTTAGTGTGAGTTCCATAAGCAAGGAGATGACAATAATACTCTTCATGCAGAAATAAGTCAGGAAGCAGTTCATGTGCCTGTCTTAATGAAATTTCTAAAGAATTGCTCTTTTCAGAGGCTCTATTGCCAGACAAACATCGCAGTGGGATTTAATAACATCAGAGTTTAGTAATAGAAGAAATGTTATGGGAAAATTAAAAAAAAATTGTCTTCCTTATCAAATGCACCATCCCACTGAAATTACTAGAATATTATATGTGAGACTGCAATAAAAGGAAAATGCAAGTAAAAACAATCAAAACTTATATTTTATCCCTTAAAATCAAACATCTGGCATTCTATTTATCTGCCAAATTCTGTTACCAGGAATATATTTCTCTACAAGTAAAACAAGAGGATATTTTAATCACAATTATTTATATATTAAACTAAATCCAAAGGCAGAATAATATTCTTGGAGCATAAAGGCTAGTTTTTAACTATAAATTACAGGGAAAATATTGTGATCAAAGCAGTCATTTGGATTGATGCATCTTTATTCGACAGACAAGCTCAATGTTAGTTTATATGGGTAACACAATGAATGTACTTTGAAATAAGTATATAAAGAGACAATATAAAGTTATCATGGGCCATATTATATAGTTTCATGCCTTGAAAGTAGCTGGCACAGTTACGATCCCCACCACCACAATGATCCCCCCCATATCTACCAAGAGTGATTCCTGACTACAGTGCCTGGAGTAAGTCCTGAGAACATCCAGATGTGACAAAAATGAACAGCAGTTTCACAGAAAAAAAGAACGATTAGCATTTAAGCAATCAATTAAATGTAATTGAACAAATCAGGTAAATTAGCCTGTAAGCAATATAAAACTCAATTTTCAATGAGTCAAGGAGGAAAAAACAATAAATAAGTGTTCAAAATAAAGCTTCCATTTCCATGAAAGGAAAAGGTGGAAAGAGAATAAATAGCATTTTTAGTGTTTGGCAAAGGATAAAGGAAATTGTGATGATCTTGTACAAGATATAGTTTCTTCACAAAAAATGTGATTCTTCTGAAATAATATTGCAATAAAATATTTTATTGTAACTCCTGTTTGTTAGATATATCATTCTTTGAGCTCAGACTAGGAATACCTACTCAGTTTAGATAACCCAATCTGGAACATGCTCAATTACTTTATTCTTGATATTTTTTGAGGTTAGGAAACCTACTGAGAAAATATGGATGGAGGTGTTATCAACTGTCTCATCCATGTTAAGAAATAAATCATTTTCATGCACCATTTTATATCTATATTTTTTCTTTTTTTAAAGTATGAATTATGTGCAACATAATAGTTGAGAGAAAAGGAATGGAATAGCACTGCCAGGAAACCTCATAAGGAATAGATTTGGTATACTAGTAAAATTTCAATCCCTTAAGTGAAATTGAAAACTTCGTATATTAGTTTTAAATTTAATTTATTAAAACTTTGGCTTAAGTAATGATGAATAGCAAGGGTGAAAATACCAGTAAAGTATTCATTTTGCTAAGTCATTTAAAAAAATTGACTAGTGTGGAATATATACCCATACCATGTGTGTGTGTGTGTGTGTGTGTGTTCATACAAATACATACACTGTTTCCATAGAGACAAAAAAATATATACACACATTATATACTACATTATGGATAGATAAATAATTAATACATAAAAACACAAATAGATAACCAATATAGATGGTATATATCATTATGCTTAACAGATTTTTTGGTAAGTCATTAAAAAATGCCAAACCCGACTTCACTTTTAAATTAGGCAATTTGGCAAAATCATTGAAAAAATATGATCATAAAAGTTTAGAGATGTTTGTCCTCACTTGTATCACTTGAATCATTTGTCTTCCCATTGTACATCAATTTGCTCGAGCAGGCACCAGTAACATCTCCATTTTCCCTGTCACATGCTAGTGTAACAATGGGGTATCTGTTCCTTACAGAAACATCAAGAACCTCAAACCATTTTTGAGGCATAGATAAACGGGGTAGAGCTCCTATGGGCTATCCCTGCATTCCGCTGATCATGAGTCATCTGGGAGGGAGGCAAGTTCTGGCTCTGCCCCGCCATCTCAATAGAACCTTGGAAGAAGCCAGAGGACTCCCAGCACCATGATGGCACCCATTTTCAACATGCAGGCTCTACAGCTACTCACAGCTCCAGTCAAGAAAAAAGCTAATCCCAAGCCAGGCTCATCAGAGTCCTACCTTATAGAGATGCCTATTTCAAGCCCAGGTATGCTGAGCCAGAGACACAGATACACTGGGCGGAGTTGCTACAGTCTCTCTCTTTGCTCCACTTATCTGTTTATCTGCTGAAGCAGAGAGTTTGTACTCATAGCCCTTTAAATAACAGGGTATGACACAACTGTCAGTACAGAGTGCATTGAGAGACATCTAATTTCAACAAATAATTGTAACAATTGTTATAAAATGGAAAATATTGTTTGTTAACACTATATCAAATAGAAATTTAGTGTGCATTTTCTTAAGTAAGGCCAATTTTCATCTTTAAACCTGGAGATCAGTAATCCAAAACAAGTCTAAGGGACCCAGAAGAGCTGGTTGTTAGTGTAGATTGGAAGAACGTTTGTGCTAGCTGGCAATTTTCAGAGAGACCTGATGTTCCTTTATAAGGCACCTTAAATATAATCTTTGTTTCTACTAATTGTCTCATTTCTCTTTGGAATTACAGAATTCATCTGCCTTCCATCTAGAAAGACACTAGAGTATTTATTTAGTACCCAGGCTTAAAAAACAATAATGTTATTTTCTCAAAATCCTCTTTTCTATCAGATCTGTAAAGTACCTTTTCCAACAAAGAGCATTAAGAAGTTCTATAGATTAAGGGGGAGAGCCATAATGCAAAGGTTAGGGCACCTGCTTTGCAGAAAGCCTTCACATACACCAGATGTGACCTCTAAAAAACCCAAATGAAGTGTGCTAGAGTTCTAGAGGTTAGGGTCAGGACGTCTTTGTGAGGGACTCCTCAGTCTCTCTCTATTTTCTTTCTCCATATATATATATATATATATATACATATATATACACATATATATATGTATATATATATTTAATCAGAGGGTGGACTCAGATACATGGAGCAGAGCTGCTACCAGCTCTCCCTGTCCTCGGCTGATCATGAGGTATCCAGTATGAAGGTGGGTTCTAGCCTTGCCTATAGATATGCTTATCTATAAGCATATATAATAGATAAGATATGCTTATCATCTTATCATAAAAGAGCCTCACAATAGAGCCTCACAAGAAGCAAGAGGAACACCCACACCATGAGGGGACAGCCATTTTCAACATCCGGACTCCACAGTTCATCAGAGCTCCACCCAAGAGAAAAGTCAAGCTCTCTCTGTTGGTTCAGCAGTAAATAGTTTCCTACCCACAAGGCAAAGCCTGGCAAGCTACCAGTGTCATATTTGATATGCCAAAAACCAGTAACAATTATACACCTCATTCCCATGACCTGAATAAATAGTTTGAGGCTGTTCATGTCCCTGGAGTGAGTAGTGTGGAATTGAGGACAACTTAAAATTCAACCATCACCATATTTTTAGCATAGGGTTTGTGGAGTGGAATTACCGTAACAACTTAAGGCCTATATATGTGAATGCAGGAAGCCCTAGATTTCCTGTGGAACATGAAACAGGGACACACAGATGGCTATTTCTCATCACGCTTACTTCTTATTCACACCTAAAAATCCTAATGTGTATATTTAGATTACTATATGGCTTTTTGGTTATTCATGAGCATAGTTAAAATTCTTATATATATACCCAGATATAAATGGCATCAATTACATGTAGAAATTGTTTTATGTTAAATTTACTTCCATATAATCACTCAATTTTTATGATTTTGTATAATTGTCATGAATCTGGCCATGATATACAATATATTATAAATTATCCTATTATTTTATTTTATTTTATTTTTGCTTTTTGGGTCATACCCAGCGATGCTCAGGGTTACTCCTGGCTCTGTGCTCAGGAATCACTCCTGGCACTGCGTGGGGACCATATGGAATGCCAGGAATCAAACCTGGGTCGGCTGCATGCAAGGCAAACTCCCTACCCTCTGGACTATCGCTCTGGCCCTGTCCTATTATTTTTATAGTTACCTTGAATCACCCCCCCAATAACAGGACTAAGTATTTCCTTGTACATATTTCTGCAGCTAAAAACCACCCCTTAAGTTATTGTTGCAATAAAACTGATTTAGTTTAAGATTTTCTTGTAGTTTAGGTTGCATCAATGCCCAAATTTGTGGTATTGTTGTACAATGTTAGCACATACCACATCAGAGAAGTGTTCATGATTATCTACCTTCAACTCTAGGGAAATTCTGATCCAAACATCCCCTCTCCCTACTCATCTGTACTTTGCTTGTTGATTCACATTTACAATTTTGGTGGATACTCTTCCCTCCCTTCTTACTCGGCTCATGCTCCAGACCCTCCAGCTATGTACCTGCATCACTTCCAGTGGATTCCTTTGCTCCTCTCACCTCCCACAAATCTGATATTCTTAGATCTATATTCTGGTTCCCAAGGTTTGTTATTGATGCATGTTGTCCAGTCCCTTGATATGTTTCTCTATCTACCACAGATGAGTGATATAATCTTGTACTTGGCTTGCTTCCAGGCTTCTTTCACTCTGCATGTTAGCATCCAGTTCCTTTCTGGTTATGCTGAACAGAATGGCTTTATTTTACGAGGCTGCATTGTATTTGGTTGTGTATACATGCCACCTCTTCTTTAACTATTTACATAAGAATTTTTTTTTTTTTTGCTTTTTGGGTCACAGCTGGTAATGTTTAGGATTTCTCCCGACTCTACACTCAGGAATTACCCTGGTGGTTCTCAGAGCATCATATGGAATGCCCATGAATAAACTTGGATTGGCTCCAGAGCAAGGAAAATGCCCTATTTGCTGGACTATCACTCCAGTCCCAAATTCTTAAGCACTGTCATAGTGGATATTTCTATTCCCATATGTGGTGAGTACATATTATCAGGTTTTTAATGTGAATGTCTAAATAATAAAATAACAAAAATTCATGTTAAATATTAAATCACATAGACTGATATAGAGTCAGTCTATCCACTTTCTATGATTGCCTAAAGAATCATTCCTTTGAAGAATATTTTGTGTTTTTATTCTAGAAGTTTAGTTTTATTAATGTTTACTGTGTGCAAAGCATTTTAGAATCAAGACAGTATAAGGGAATTATAGAGTACAATAGCTGTTTCAAAAAAACTAATGCAAAATATTGTTTTAATTTTGACATTACTTTTTTCCTTTCACACTAATAAAACACATTTATATAAGTCAATATCTTTTTTTTTTTTTTTTTTTTTGGTCACGCCCGCAATTCTCAGGGGTTTCTCCTGGCTCTGCACTCAGGAATTACACCTGGCAGTGCTCGGGGACCATATGGGATGCCGGGGATTGAACCCATGCCAGCACAGGCCGGCCATGTGCATGGAAAAATGCCCTACCTGCTGGGCATCTCTCCGGCCCCAATATCTGTTATTTATAATCAGTTATTTTTAGTATTCTATATGTACTTTGAACATTATATTTGTAGGGTCATTATAAATAAATGATTTATGTAATGTATAGTTTTCTATACTTTATTTTTATATAATATAGTTTAATATGTTTAATATAATTTAAGTTTTTATATTATTTGCATGAGTATCCCACCTGCATGGCAGAGCCTGGCAAGCTTCCCATGTTATATTTAATATGCCAAATACCAGTAACAATTATAGACCTCATTCCCATGACCTGATGGAATGGTTTGAGGCTCTTTATGTTCCTGGAGCTAGCAGATACCCTTGGGCTACACTGGCATGTGACAGAACATATGAAGATGTTACTGGTGCCTGCTTGAGCAAATTGATGGTCAACGAGAAGACAAGTGACAAGTGACAAGACATTATTTTTACAAATATTCCTACTAACAATGAGTTAAGGTTAGTTTATAAACCAGATGATGCTTTTTTTATTTTATTTTACCAATTGCCATCAATTATAAAAGATAAATTTATCAGAGACACGCATTTTGTAGAAAATATTTTATTAATATTGGTTTAGTTTGATTTACTAATCAAATTTCTCTCATTTAAAATGAGAGAAAACTATCAAAGCAAATCTATGTAAACTCATCAATATACAGCGTAAAACAAGTAGACCTTACAGAATGACTAAAATGTAATCATGAAATTAGAAAAACTAAATAAAGGACTGTGTATGCCACACTTCTATAAATACACTATTTTAAAGGTGATAGAAGATATAGTAAATGTGATAGACATTGAAGTGTGATGAACAGTGTGTTAAGTGCAATCTTCAGATACAAATAGATCTATGTTAAAGAAATTTAACATACAGATTTTGATATGTTAGAATCTGAACTTTAAAATTTTCAAAATTTCAGAACATCTCAAACTTTTCTTACAGAACTTATTATGTATCATATTACAGACTCATAACACCTAGTTATGTACCCTTATCATAATCAATCATTTTTTGTTTTAAGGTTGCCAGATAAGAATGTATGATGCTTTGAGCAATTACTACATGAAGCATTAAGAGCCCAGAAGTACTCCTTCAATGGAATATGTTTCCTCAATCTGTTAATTTTATTTCTTGTTCTTGCTTTAGTTCTAAAGCAAGTGGAAAGATTTCCACTTTTCAATCACAAATGCAATATAAATATTTTTAAATCACTAGAAAAACTTTTAGTTTTACATTATCTTTTCCATTCTTTCCAACTTATAGACAAAACGATTATGAGAAATAAAAGAGGTAATAAAACATTAATGAAGCATTTGTTTTTGCTTTTTCAAATTAATTTTATGTATAATTGACACTTGCATGGAAGATGTTCTCACACATTAAAGCATTTAATTTGTGAAATATTAAATGATATTAATTAATTATATGAAGCTTTATTATCATATACTATTTGCTAAAAGAGATAGATAATGATGTTTCTTCCTTAATGTCTTCATATTAATTTGCAGTTGCTTTTTACCCCTGAATAGTAGACACTTAGCTGCTCTAGGTACTTATGAATTAAGAGGAAAGAACAGTTTTGTCAGGAATGGAGGAATGTTTAAACTTGCACAGGAAAAATCCAATAGGATATATCAAAAAAAACTTTAGGGAAAGAAAAAAAATCACATATCACATTTTTCAACATTTCTAAGAGTTATCTACGCAACTGTAACAAATGGCTTTCTCAAATAACAGATGATTGATATAAAATTACTAAAGATACAAAAGTATCAGAGTGCCTGATTAATGTTTAGCCTTTGTACTAGCCACTTTTGTATGCTCACTGTCATAATATTATGTGTAATGCTTTGGTTTATATGTCTTTGTATTTATAGAAATCTAATTGTTGCTAAGTGTAGTGGAGATTTCACTCTGAAAATTGCAATTTCAAGATGAAATGTGAACTGCTTGTGATATTACGTTAACTCTTTTGGTTTAACCATGACGAAAAAAAAAGACAAGGATTGTGGATCCCTTCCAGAATACCTGCTCAATCAAGTGCTTCAGATAAACTAAACTGATCTGACTGTACTCTCAAAATACCTTTCAAAATCACCAGCTTTCTTTCATCTGCTCTAGTACTAGTTGCATTCATTCAAATCTCGTGTGAGACATATTATGATACAACAACACTCTATATGATAGTTTATATCTTTACATATGTCACTTCTCCATGTAAAATTCACTGACAGAATTCTTTACATGAGGATGATAAACATCTCATCACTAAGTCCCTGTCTCAGAGCTCCAACTGAATAGTCTCTATTTTACGGTCCTCACTTTGGACAACATTCGATCTCTCCTATCACATTAATTTGCACATGCTTTTCTTTCTCTTCCAATTACTTCCTTAATATATGTGCTTCCCTTTTATTAGAAATTAGTAATAAGTATCTGAATTTTCCTTTGTAACAAATTTAGTTCTTTCAGTGTCATGAATATACTTATCTTTTATGTAGAAATTGTCATATCTGATGTGCTATTTTTTCTAATTTGATCATTAAGTAAAAATTTACTCAACCTAATAGAGATTGATTTAAACCATCAGGCAAATTAAGGAGTATGGAGCAAGGGTGAATAAATATTTATTAAAATTATGTATAATCTTGTTTATAAAAAAGAAGCCTGAAATCAGTAGGCACACATGTGTGGTTTCTAATAGTTAATAAATAACTATGTGATAAATTGCCAAAATTTGATTATATCACTGATGAACTTAGTTAAATTCAGAGTAGATTATTTCATCAATTTCCATTGTATCACCTAGAAAATTTAAAGACCAGTTATGTTTTCAAAATATATACAATGCCTGAATTTACATTTATGTAAACTATATACTGTGACATAAATTAATACATTCTGCATCATGTTTATTCAAATTATGTGAATAAAATAACTATGCACTATATTATGCAAATATCATAACAATAAATTATACCACACATGCATATATGATATATGCATATCTAATATTATGTATTATATGAAGCTAAAATAAAATGCTAATAAAATTATGATTATGAACTTTATAAGCATAGTGAGTAAAATTCAAACAATGCAAAATAATTTCAGAATATTGTATTTTAGTAATATAAGTATATTGTGAGAGAATCTAATGATAAACTTGATTTTCTTGATAAAATTCGTTAATGAAAACCTCTATATAAAATTTCTGTGTTTTTATAACAAATATTATAAGACTTGTATCACTTGTTTTCCAGTTGTTCATCGATTTGCTTGAGCAGGCACCATTAGTGTAGCCCAAGGGCATCTGCTCCCTCCAGAAACACAAAGAGCCTCAAACCATTCCTTCAGGTCATGAGAATGAGATCTATAATTGTTACTGGTTTTTGGCATATCAAATACAACTCAGGTAGCTTGCCAGACTCTGCCATGCGTATCCCCCAATCACTGCCATAATAATTTCTGAGTACAGAGCCAGGAGTAATCCCTGAGCATTGCTGGGCTTGCCCAAAAAGCAAAAAATAAAAAAAAATTAAAAAAAAGAAAATAAGAAAAGGAAATGGTCCAGGGCTTAAGGTGCTGGTACCAATTGGGTTTGAGCCTTGGCACCACGGACGGTCCCCTGAACTATAAGACTACAGTTCATTTAACAAGTTGTTTTTTAAACAAGCTATTTGGATGAATTAGGAAGTATCACATGAGGGCTGTTTTTTTTTAAATGTTTCCAGTCTCTCGGGAATATGCTTTATCTTATTATAAAGCATAAAAGATTTAGGTTTCTTTTGGGGGTGGAGAGATAGATAGTCCACTGGGTAGGGCACTTGACTTATATGCAGCCAATCCAGTTCTATCCCTGAAAATAGAACTTTCTATTCTCAATAGAAAAATTCTCAAAAATTCTCTATTCTCAAAGTTCTGCTAGGAGTGGTCTCTGAGTGCAGAGCCAGACATAATCTGGAGCACAGAGTGTCTTTTGTTACCCAAACCCTTTGTTACCCAGCCCTCCACAAAGAAATCTTTATATTAATATTTCCATGTAGTATGAGAGGAACTGTACAGTCTGATTTTGAATAAGGTCAGTAAAATAGGTACTGAAAAATAGACAAATTGACTGAAAAAGAGAAAATAGCAGTATGAACAGAGGAGAAAGTTATACCCATATTTCCTGAAGCTACCTCCAGCCACACACATAAGGATATAATAACACACAGGCACAGGCACGCACACACACCCACACACACCCACACACACCCACACACACATACACACACAGCCCCACTGGAAAAGTAGGATAGGTTGATAGAAATAAATTATGAAACAGAGTTTCTATACCTCCATTTTTATATTATTTTAATATATTTTTATTCTTTTATCTGGAAGTTTCATGTCCTCAACTGACTAAGTACTAAGTAGTCTACCATAGTTTCAAATAAGACAAATATTTAAAACATAAAATCTTAATTAGCCAATCAGAAAATATCCTTATATGAAAGAAAAGGACTGTAAAGGAAAACAATAATACCACAAAATGTAGCAAATAATATTTGCTACAATTCTTATTTGCAAAAATATTTACTTTATTTTTGCCATATGTTCACTGTAATGAACTTAGAAATAGAGCTTTCTTAGAAAGATAATTGTGATATAAGAATTCAATCTCATGTTATTGCATAGGATTATATTTTGCTAAATGTTTGCTTTGCTTTGCAATTTTCTATGTGTATACTTAGCAGAATCTGGTCATTCACTTTCAAATACACAATAGCGCATAGGGAACTGAAATTAGCCTTATTGCTATTAGTCAAACCAGAAAGAAATGCAGAGATTTAGGCATGGACTTGATAAGCTGTTTATGAAGACTTGTGACTGTGACTAGATGTTTTTATATGCAATTTTTTCCATAATTACTTAAACTGCCTATACTATTGACTCAATGGCTTATTTTTTGCTTATTGTAACTATACTTTCTGATGGTCTATTTTGTGACCCACATTAATTACATAAATTAATATGCGATAAATCGGGTACACTCTGCTAACATTTCTACACTGAAGAATCACTGAGTCAGAGGACTAAATAAATTTTAAAAGTTCTTAGTGGTAGAAATTGTGTTTTAGCATTCAAATAAAAAACGTAAAATTAAACTGCATTTGCTCAGGCTTCAGTTTTACATAGGAAACCGAATAGCTGCACCAAAAACTATACAGAAGAATGGAGAAAGATCACAAGCTTTCTCCAGGCAAAAGAGCTATGCGAATTCCTGCTGTAAAATTTATATTCACGTGTAGGACATGAACATCCTGTCTGACATTTGATTGATGCTCACGTTCATAACAATTTTGGTGGTTCTTTATTCTCAGATACGCAGCTTAAAGTTGTTCTTTACTAAAAAAAATCATTTAATTTTTCTTAGTATTAATCAAAATTCTCCATCTGTTCAATGAGTCTTGGTGAATGAATGAACAGGGATTTGGCATTTGAATCTGTTTTTATTCTTTTCTTTTTAGTTCATTTCATAGTCATTTTACATGCAGACACTAATAACTGGTTTCCTAATTTGAGTAGCGATTGAGAAAAATTAATGTTCTATTTATGTTTTATTTTTACTTTTTCTGCTGGGGATGGAGAAGAAGTGAATGGCACATAAGCAGTTACTAGAGGGTCTGGGGATCTCCCCATCACTACCTCCAACCAACAAATTCTATGGCCCAAGGCTTGGACCCTCAATGAGGCACTACTTGAGTCCAATATTGCTTCAGCCTAGAAGGAACACACAACCGCCCCCACCCCAACTTGAAAGTGTTTGGGTTTGAAATGGCTTTATAGCTAAATATTTAATTCATTTCCATGATAGTTTGTATTTATGTATAACTATAAGTTACACTCAAGAAACTAAGTATCATCAAGGAATATATTCTTAGTAGAAAGTCAATGAAGATTATTAAATCTCACAATGGACCCAGGGCCATTTTAGTCCACTGTATAAGAAATTACTGGTATATTCCACAGAACAGACATCATGACCACACACTTGTAATTGTATTCCCCCTACTTAATTCTATCAAATGTAATGGGATACCTGGAAAATCAATACACATAGATTTGCAATATCTCATGACTGCTTTGCAGCCATGTGCCAATGGGAGAGACAGTAACAGATCTGGTATGTGTCTGCATCTCTGGATCATGGCTTTCAGTGCCAGAAGCAGTAATGGGTGTGAACAGCAGACTTTCTGGAGGGGACAGAGGTGGGTCGAGGTTCCCCATCTTCAGCTCTAAGAAATCCTGATGAGCTTAGCTGCAGTGACCTGCATAACTGGGCTTGAAATCAGATTCTCTCTTGGGTAGGGCTCTAACAAGCTGTGAAGACCCTAACTGTTGCAGGACTCCTCTAAGAGCCTCTGCATCTGCCCTGGATTGCCTCCTGCAAATCACTACGTAGATAAGGGGGTAGTTTAAATGTGGCACTTTATCTGACCATGTATTCTGTACTGGCTGGCATAAATATTCTCTCATGCTACCACAATCATTGTGGGACTAGCTAGATCTTACCAGCATATTTGCCCGGCCATGTTGGATCCCTAAGTAAATTAGCCCAGAGAGAAATGCTGTTTGCCTCCAAGCAAGCAAGCATGGCTCCCTGATAACTCAAAGACAACTAAAATACAAAACTACCATGAAGTAGACGAGACTCTTGTGAAGGCTTGGAGAAATATTTAACTGGCATTAGTATTAGTCTTTGGTACAGAGACATGCCATCTCAGAAAGCCCCCTTCTCTACCCTATAAAGGCATTTCCAGGCAGATCTTGGCTCAAAACATTAGCATATAATAGGGCCTAGGTGAGGTGCTGGGAGAAATTGCCTAAGGGCATTTGACCCTTCCTGCTTCCCATAATAGTGGGAGGTCTGAGTTGCAGGGGTATAAAGCCATCCCTACTTCCTCTCTCTCTCTCTCTCTCTCTCTCTCTCTCTCTCTCTCTCTCTCTCTCTCTTTCTTGCTCTCTTTTTGGGGCTCTCTCTTTTGTGAGCTCACACCCTTCTTGGGATTCTTGTCTTTGTCTCCTCTTTACAGGGCCTTAACACGTGGTGGCCGCCATCTTGGCCTACACGTGGCTGGGGTTCTAGCCGGGAATCCTAAGCACCGGGTTTTTCCTATTGCTGATTTGTATGCCTGAACCTGTGATAAGTAAAGCATTTTAAACCGTGCGCTGGATTCCTGAGTTTTCATCCATTTCCAGCCGGCTTCGGAGGTAGAAGGGAACTTCGCTTCCCGGCACTGTCGGGACCCCAGTGGCGTCCCTGACACCTAACCAAGGCCATTTTTATGCTAAGCAAGTGCCCTATCTAAGATACTGTCTCTCCAGAGCCACCAGAATCTTCTCTTACTATGTGCAATTAGCTTGGCTATTTCTAATGCTCCCTTTTCTTTTCAACTTAATGCTCTGTGATGATAGGAAATAAAAATGTAGGTGTGTATTTTCTATTGACAAGGATTATCCACATTAACAAACTACCTCACATTCACAGGGTAAAATTAGTAAATATTAGTTATCATTCAAATAACACTTTACTAGCCCTGGGGCCTTCATTATCGTTAATATTATAAATTTTAAAAAGAAACACTTTCAGGTCTGAAGAACCAAAAATAAAATCACGTTAACAGTTAAAAAATTCAAGTAACTGTGAAATAGAGTAAAACTTCAGCTCTATGAAAGAGCTATGCTTTTTTAATTGTGAGCTTATAAATGATCAGTTTTTTTAATAAAAGTAAATGTCTGCTGTATATAACAGCTAAGCATTTGGATAAACAAAGCATGTTCTCTCTTTTTTAATGTTAATTAATTTATTTTATATAACAGCAATGTGATTTTCAAAAAACCTCAGACACATGGGGGAGAGCTGCTACCAACTCTACCTGTGCTCAGCTGATCAAGAGGTGGCCAGGAGGGAAGGTAAGTTCTAGCCCTGGCTCCACGATACCAGGAGAGCCTCGCAAGAAGCCAGAGGACCCTCCACACCATGAGGGCCACCATTTTCAACATCTGCACTGCACAGCTCATTAGAGCTTCACCCAGCAGAAAAGCTAATCTTTTCCAGTCTCTCACGGTCTCTTTGATCAATAAATGCTTGAGATGAAAGACCACTATCAGACTATCCCACCCTCAGGACAGAGCCTGGCAAGCTACCT
Source organism: Cryptotis parvus (assembly GCA_021461705.1). NCBI lineage: Eukaryota > Metazoa > Chordata > Mammalia > Eulipotyphla > Soricidae > Cryptotis > Cryptotis parvus. The sequence continues at coordinate 275,364 of JAJIBD010024616.1, read as the reverse complement.
GAGTTGTATTTGATATGCAAAAAAAAAAAAAAAAAGCAGTAACACTTACAGACCTTATTCCCATGACCTGAAGGAATGGTGTGGGCTCTTTGTGTTCCTGGAGTGAGCAGATGCCCTTGGGCTACACTAGCAGCAACAGGATGTATCAAGATGTTACTAGTGCCCACTCCAACAAATAGATAAACAACAGGAGGACAACTCATACAAGTGTTACAAGTGATTTTCAAAGCTTTCAATAAAATTTTGGGCATTTATTATTGCCACTTCAGACCCAACAAAAACTCAACATCCACCCAGCAAAGTCTCAAGCTACCCTCCCTAGCAAACTCATTTAATTATGAACTTTTTGCAGTTTGGGTCATATGCCTACAATAAAGTTAACTCACTATTGTTTTTGATACACATTAAAACACATGAGTTATCTAATGTAAAGCCATGAAAAAAAATCAAGACACTTGAACAACTTGCTTCATTATTTGACACTCTGCCTTCTCAGCTATGTTCTTCATTCTATTCAAGGTTCTTTCTTTTTAGAAGTCATATTATCCAGAGTCTTATATTTAGCCTAGCACAGCTTAAAGAGTCATTAGATCACTAGACATCCCGTTGTTCATCGATTTCCTCTAGCGGTGCCAGTAACATTTCCATTTGACCCTATCACGTGGCAGTGTAGTCCAAAGGCATCTGGTTGTCTCAGGGAAACGAAGAGCCTCAAACTGTTCGTTCAGGGTCTTGATGAAGAAGTCTGACCATCTTGTAGGTGGGCAGCCATGTGATCTTTTGACATCAAGTGGGATCCAGTCGGTAATGGCTGTATTCCAGCGGTCTTCTCTAAATCGCATTACATGTCCAGCCCATCTGATTTTTGACAACGTCTCTGACTCTGGAACAGCGATGGAGATCCGAACTCCAGATTCCTTCTTTCACTTGAGTGAGGCGTGATAAAGCCTCACTCAAGCATAGCTCTTTCGATTCCTCTCTGGGAGACCCGAATAGGATTCTCATCCTGCTTTCACAGGGTCCAGGTCTCTGAGGCATATGTTTAATGCAGGTAGAACAGTGGAGTCGGAGAGTTGTGCCTGGAGCTGGAGGTTCTTTGTCTTTTTAGCTATTTCTTCGATGCCTTTGAAGGCATTCCATGCCGCTCTCTTCCTCCTGTGCAGCTCAGGTTTTAGGTCGTTTATCATGTTGACTTCTCGACCTAGGTACACATAACTGCTGCATTCAGAGATGTTTGTTCCATTGAGAGTGAATGGGGCCTCTGGAACTAGTTCATTTTTCATGAACAAGCACAGCTTAAAAGAGTAATAAATAATATTATTATATTAAGTTTCATTCTATCCTGGGCATTCCATATGGTCCCCCAAGCACTGCCAGGAGTAATCCCTGTGCGGAGCCAGGAGTAACCCCGAGCATCGCCTTGTGTGCTACAAAATTAAAAAAAAAAAAAGATACTGGTTCTTCAGTCTCAAAGCATAGTTTTAAAAGAATTTATGTAATGACAAGAAGGGACAAATTATTATTTTTTTGGATGATGAGAGGAAAGTAAGTAGTTAAGAAATGGTGAAGAAGACTGCACTCTGTCTGTGCACTCTGGTAATAGGTATTTAATATTTTGGTGTTAGTTTAGGAAATATAATTTAGAAGAAACACATTCATAACATGGTTTTTTATTATTAGAACACATTAGGAGATTTTCTTGTGTCTTGAAAAAATATATCTGCATGATCCAGGCAACCAATTTGTTTCTTTTTTTGCTTCCTAGTTGTTTTTGTTGTTTTAACTTTTATAGGATTTATTCATCTGCAACTTTGCTAGGGTTAAAGATGAGAGACATTTGGCAATGTTGCAACCTTAAATATGTAAATGATAAAATAGCTCATTTCCTGATGGTAGTTCAACTTTCATCCTATATGTTGCAACTGTTAAAGAGCATAATCATTTCTTGAAAGACTTCATGTAACTGTAACTCGTAGGACTTAGAGTCATAATAGATAGAAGTTAATCATACTGCCACATCCAACTGATTGTTATAATTTGGCAGCGAATGAAAATGAACATTTTACAAAATGCAGAAAATTTCACTGCATGGGGATTATGGGGAAGCATTTCAACATACAACTCTAAAATTTATTTGTAATTTTAAAAGCCAGTCACTTAGCTGTAGTCTAATAAGAGAAGTTCCTCATTTCTATGTACAATAATTTTAAGTGTTTTCATTTAATCAGTATAGATTATATTTATTCAAATGACATCGATTGCAGATATGGGTAAGGGATAAGTTTCTCTCCCTTGTTTTTATTTATTTATTTTTTTAAAGATTTTATTTGCTAATTTATTTTTAAATTTTTGCTTTTTGGGGGTCACGCCCAGCAACACTCAGAGGTTACTCCTGGCTTTTTGCTCAGGAATTACTCCTGGTGGTGCTTGGGGGACCATATGGAATGCCAGGGAATTGAACCTGGGTCGGCCTCGTGTAAGGTAAGGATTTTTTATTATACCACCATGAGGTATACAATTGCAAAGATGTTAATGTTTGGGTTTCGGTCATACAGTGTTCTAGCACCCATCCCCTCCACCAGTGCTCATTTCCCACCAACAATGTCCCATGATTCCATCTCTACCTAAGCCTGCCTCTCTGACAAACACTTTGCCTCTTCTCTCTCTCTCTATCTCTCTCTCTATCTCTTTCTGTCTCTCTCTGTCATCCTCATACATATTGTGGCTTGCAATACATACATTTAGAGATTATCATATATCTCTCTAGGCTGGCATTATCATATCAAACAATTATTAGTACAGTTTCTTTCCCTGTCTTAACTAAACTCTGACTCCCACACACTTGCAATAGATTCCACCCAATGACAAGACCTCCTGATTCATGTTTTGCCTGGCCTTGGATATTGGCATCAAGTGTTTTTTTTAAATATCCTGCAAATAAATGCAGTTATTCTATATCTAAATTATATTTTACTCTGCATGATCCTCTCCATGTCCATCTCCATGTCCATCCATTTAAATTTATTAAAGCTAATTCCATTACTTCGTTTTTCCTAACAACTGCATAGCATTCCATTGTGTAGATGTATCACAGTTTCATTATTCAGTCTTCTTTTCTTGGGTTCTTTGGTTGTTTCCAGATACTAGCTATTGTGAATAGTGCTGCTATGAACATTAAAGTGTAAATGGTGTTTCTGCTGTGTGATTTTTGGCATCCCAGGCATCACTGGGTCAAATCGGAGCTCAATCTCAAGTTTTAGGAGGAGTGTTCAAATTTTTACCCAAAAAGGCTGGACCAGTCGACATTTCAACCAACAATGGATGAAAGTCCCTCTCTCCCCGCATTCATGCCAGCACTTTTCTTGCTCTTTTGGATATGTGCCAGTCTCTGTGGGGTGAGATGGTATCTCATTGTTGTTTTGATTTGCATCTCCCTGATGATTAGTGATGATTACCAATTTGTTTTTCATATTCTCTTTAGCCATTTGAATTTCTTCTTTATCAAAGTTACCGCTCATTTATTTTCCCCATTTATTGATGGGCTGTTTATTTCTTGTAAAGTTTCACCAGTACGTGATATATTATGGATATTAATCCCTTATCAAATGGGTACTGGGTGAATACTCTTTCCCCTCTGTGGACTGTGTTTGAATTTTTTTTTTTTTTTGCTTTTTGGGTCACACCCGGCAATACTCAGGGGTTTTTCCTGGCTATGAACTCAGGAATTACTCCTGGAGGTGCTCAAGGGACCATATGGGATGCCATGGATCAAACCAGGGCTGTCATGGGCCACATGCAAGGCAAACCCCTACCAGCTGGACTATCATTCCAGCCCCTGTGTTTGTATTTTGGTCACCGTTTCTTTTCAAGAGAAGAAACTATTAAGTTTCATGTAGTCTCCTATGTTTAGCTTTGCTTCCAACTGCTTTGTTATTGGTGTTTCATCTTTGAAGATGCCTTTAGCTTCAATGTTGTGGAGGATATTTCCCATATTTTCTTAGATGTACTTTATGGATTCAGGTATGATATTGTGATATTTAATCCATTTTGATCTGACTTTTGTGCATGGTGTTAAAGAGAGGTCCAAATTCAATATTTTACATGTTGCTGCCCAGTTTTCCCAGCACCACTTTTTGAAGAGGCTTTCTTGGCTCCATTTCATACTTTGTGCTGCTTTATCGAAGATTAAATGATCATGTATTTGAGGATGTGTGAGGATACTCAACTCTATTCCACAGATCCACAGGTCTGTTCTTACTCCAGCATCAATGTGTTTTAGGTACTACCACTTTGTAGTACAGTTTGAAGTTGGAAAAGGTGACACCTCCCATCTTCTTTTTACCAAGAATTATTTTAGCTATTTGTAATGGTTTATTATTCCATACAAATTTCATGAGTGTTTGGTCAATTTCTTTGTAGAGTGTCATGGGTATCCTTATAGGGATGCATTGAATCTGTATAAAGCTCTAGGGAATATTACCATTTTGAAAATGTTAATTCTCCCAATCCATGAGCAGGAATGTTTCCATTTCCTTGTGTCCTCTTTTATTTCTTGTAACAGCCTTTTTAGTTCTGTTTGTACAGGTCCTTTATATTCTTTGTTAAGATGATTCCTAGGCATCTGATTTTTCTGTGGCACAATTGAAATGAGATAATTTTCTTAATAACCCTTTTCTCTTTAGTTATTTGTATATAGCAAAGCCATTGACTTTTGTGTATAGATTTTGTACCCTGTCACTCTATTATAGGTATATACTGTTTCTAGGAACTTTTTGGTAGAGAATTTAGGGTTTTCCAGGTATAATATCATGTCATCTGCAAATAGTGATAGCTTTGCTTCTTCTTTGCCTATCTGAATTCCCTTAATGTCCTTTTCTTCTTTGATTGCTATGGCAAGTACTTCCAGTACTATATTGAATAGAAGTGGTGAGATTGCTCAACCTTGTCTTGTCCCTGATCTTAGGGGAAGGCTTTCAGTTTTCCCCAAGAAAATGTTACTCCCTGTGGGCTTTTGGTAGATGGCTTTGACTATATTGAGGAAGGTTCCTTCAATTCCCATTTTATGGGGAGTTTTTAATCATGAACTTGTGTTGGATCTTTGCAAATGCTTTCTCTGCATCTATTGATTCACTCCCTTGTTTTTACTTTGACATATTCGTTTACTAATTTATAATAGTGTTGGGAGCTAGTATTCTGGAAACCAGAATTTCTTTCAATTTCTTCACAGGACATCTTCTTGGCCTGCTAACTCGAAGACTTGAACATCATTTTACTAATTCCTCTTTGGGAAAACATTTAAAATTGATATACAATACCTTTAGGTTTTCTGAGGACTTTCACTAAATTAATATTTTCCATTGTTTCACTTAATAGACATATGTTGCTACTATAATAACAAAAGGATAATTGTTTCTTTTTTTGTCTTCTTGGGTGACACTTGGCAATGCTCACTCCTGGGTCTATGCTCAGGAATTACACCGCGTGTTGCTAAAGGGCCCATATCAGATGCTTAGGCTCAAACCCAGGTGGGCTGACTGCAAGCAAATGCCTACCCATTGTACTGTCACTCCAGTCTACTAATTGTTTTCTTTGCTCCATATAACATACCATGGCAATTTAAACAAGGAAAGAGTTGTCTGCTGAGTAGACAACTATATTTTTATTCATTCAGCAAAAATAGAGTGAGTAGGGCCAGGTGATACTTCAGAGTGCTGGAGAACATGTGTTCCACTGAAGAAGCCCTAAATTTGGTCTTCAATACCTTCAGAAGCTCCCCTTTAGTATTACTCCCTTTTTAGTATTATTCAGTGGCCCTAGAATAGGGAGAGCTCCAGCAGCTCTGTGCTGCTGACCAGAATAGATCAACTTTAAAGTCTTTAATTCTAGTTGACTTTTATGGGGAGTGCTCCAGTTTCTTAATTCTGGTTGACTTTTATGGGAGATGCTCCAGGTTCACCAAATTAGAAGAGGTATTTGAATTTCCATGATTTTAATGAGGTCATTAACACACAGAAAGAAGTAATTTGTTCAGAGTCTTGGGGTCTTAAAAGCGAACTGAAAAAAAAAAAATAGAAAAAAAAAATTAAGAATAAATGTAAATAAACATGGGACAACTCCAAAAATGCATATTGGTATTTTACTAGTCCTGTTATTTATTTTGTTCTTGAAATTTTTAAAATGTAAAGATTACAGATTCCAAGAGTTTTCTTTCAGTTTAAGATTAAGCCATTTTCTATTGTGTTTTTAAAAGTGAAATATATGTTATACCTTAGGTTGCTTCTCCTTTTTTTCAATTAAACTTTTTTATTTTTTCTTTGCAGGTAGCTCTTTACATCTTTCTTTACTGTTCAATATAGGGATAGCTTTCACTAGTATTAACACACACACACACACACATGGACACACACAGTGAATAAATAATGCCACCTTCTGTTGGAATTAAACTAAACAATTGGGACTAAAGTATTGAATGATTGTGTTGACATATAAACAATAAAAAAAGCAAGTATCTTGGAAATTTTCCTCTCTTTATTAATTTACATCTTTGCAGACTTGTAAAGAAACTAAGGTTTTATAGGTCCCATAACATGTTTAAAGCACCTCTGTGTGTGGTTACTTACACCAAACACCCAAACATTAGAATATATTTTCAAATAATGGATAGAAGAGGCTGATGGAAAAGACTATGAACAACAGAAACTAGTTGCATATGTTTTTAACATTTTGGTGTTTGCTGTGTATTAGAAATAAAAAATAAGTATTTTCCTAATCTTATTCCATTCTCTAATCCCCTTCTTTAAAAAAAACCTTAATGAACAAATACTTAATGGCATAAATATATTTAACCCGTTTTCTCTACAAGATAAAAGAAAAATATAGTTGGATGCATTTTAAGCTTGATCACTTGATCACTTGAATCCCGTTATTCATCGATTTGCTCGGCGGGCGCCAGTAACATTTCCATTGGACCCTATCACGTGCCAATGTAGCCCAATGGCATCTGGTTGATTCAGGAATATGAAGAGCCTCAAACAGTTCCTTCAGGGTCTTAACAAGGAAGTCTGACCATCTTGTAGGTGGGCGGCCACGTGATCTTTTGACATCCTGTGGGATCCAGTAGGTAACGGCTCTATCCAGCTGTTGTCTCCAAATCACATTACATGTCCAGCCCATCTGATTTTCGATGCCTTGGCAAACGAGACAGCATCCCTGATTCTGGAATAGCGAAGGAGGTCAGAACTCCAGATTCCTTCTCTCACTTGAGTGAGACATGATATTTCAAGCATATCTCTTTCGATGCCTCTCTGGGGAGACCCGAATAGCATTCTCATCCTGCTTTCGTAGGGCCCAGGTCTCTGAGGTGTATGTTAATGCAGGGAGAACGGTGGAGTCAAAGAGATGTGCCCGGAGCCGGAGGTTCTTTGTCCTTTTAGCTATTTCTTCGATGCCTTTGAAGGCATTCCATGCCGCTCTCTTCCTCCTGCGCAGCTCAGGTTTTAGGTCTTTCATCATGTTGACTTCTCGACCTAGGGTACACATAACTGCTGCATTCAGAGATGTTTGTTCCATTGAGAGTGAATGGGGACTCTGGAACTAGTTCATTTCTCATGAACATAGTTTTCTTCAGATTCAGCTGTAGACCTACCTTTCCACATTCTCGGTCAAAGTCAGCCAGCATTTGTGCCGCTTGGCTAATGTTTGGTGTTATTAGAACAATGTCATCAGCGAAGCGGAGGTGGTGTAGTTGCCGACCATCTATCTTCACTCCCATTCCTTCCCATTCTAATTGTCTCATGATGTTCTCGAGGGTGGCACTGAAGAGTTTTGGTGAGATGGTATCACCCTGTCAAACCCCTCTTTTTGACATCAATGATCACTTCTTTGTAGAATGGTGAGATCCTGGTGGTGAATCCGTAATACAGCTCACGAAGGATCTTGATGTATTGGGTTTGAACACCCTGTTTGACTAGGGCTTCGATGACTGCTTCAGTCTCCACAGAATCAAAGGCTTTCTGTAAATCAATGAACGTGAGACAGAGTGGCATCTTGTACTCCCTACAAACCTCAATGAGCTTGGTTACTGTGTGGATATGGTCTATTGTGCTGAATCCTTTCTGGAAACCTGCTTGCTAGCATGGTTGACCTTCATCTAGTGTTCTGCTAATCCTGTTCAGGATGACTCGTGTAAACAGCTTGTAGATGACAGACAACAGGCAGATGGGGCGATAGTTGCCGATGTCATGAATGTCTCCCTTCTTGAACAGTAGAACTGTCCTGCTTGTTTTCCATTGGGAGGGCACCTTGCATTCGGACAGGTAGCGTGTGAAGAGCCGAGCTAGTGTATTGATGAGTACTGACGGCAGATTCTTCAGATGTTCGGGTCTGACTTTGTCTGGGCCTGGTGCTGTTCCCTTTTACTGATGAGATGGCATGTCGGATTTCAGAAGGGAGAACGTTGGGAATGACATATCCATCCTGTGGAATTTGGTATGTGGGCAGGTGGATGTGGCTATCAAAGAGATTTGAGTAGAAGTCCTGGATAATCTTCTCCATTGCCTTTCTGGAAGATATGATAGATCCATCAGGGCATCGGAGGGCAGTCATCTTGGTCTTATAGTTGGCGAAGGACAGGCGGGCAGTGCGAATACTTTTCCCGGCTTCTGCTGCATCTTCCAGTATTTCTGCTCTTCTGTCTTTAAGGTCTGCTTTTATCGGCTTCTCTGCACTGTTTAGCTAAGCTTGGACGTTAGCATTTGGTCTCCTGAGGCTCGCGCCTTGCCACGTTGGCGAATGAGCTCAAGAGTTTCTGAAGACAAGCGTCCTTTTGTGTCTTTCTCTCGGCATTCTTCGCACAATCATGGAGGTGCTGAACCAGTCGGTTGTATTCTTCATCGATGTCATCAATGATGGTATCTTCCCATGTTGCCGAATGGTGCCAAAGAGTTCCCAGTTGGTGGTCGTTCTGGGAGTTCTCTTCTTAAACTTTGCAGCCTTTTCTCCCCGTTGTTCATCGATTTGCTTGAGTGGGCACCGTAATGTCTCCATTCATTGGAAATGAGGTCCAGTAATGTTATTGTTTTTGGCATATCTAATATGCCCTGGGTAGCTTGCCAGGCTCTGCTGTGGCTCTGGGTTCATCCCAGGAAGCCCAGTCTTTTTCTATGTCAGACTATCAATCATCCAGGGCCCATGGGGTCAGCCCTGGGTGTAGACAAGCCTGTATCCTCTCTGCCACATGCTGACACAGCTGGGCACTGCAGCCACTCCTGCAACACCTAGAGGGACAGATCTTATTTCAGTGTGAAGACAAATAATTGAGAATATTCTCCCACAAACTCGATCAACATATTTGTTGCAAATACTTCAATTCTGTCTTCCCTCTCCCAGCATCTACATAGTCTGTTTTCATCTAAGGCCAATTCCTCTGCTTGTCATTAACACCATCTTTCTTTGGTTATTTATTAAAGAAAACTCCTATAGTCTTCCCTCTCACTTTGCACTATAAAATTCTTATTTTATTGGGTCATTTCCAAGAATACACAAACATGCTGGCATCCCTCTAATCTTCAAGGTGGGGAGAAGGGGAACCATAACTTCTAGAAGTCCCAGCATTATCTATAAATGTGATTTTACTTTCACTAGACCCATCCCTCATAGAACCTAATTAACAGAGTTCTTGCTTCACATTTACATATCACTCCCCCCGCCTTCTTATTCCAAACAGTAGTCTTTGATTTAGTGGATTACTTTACCCTATACATTCCTATTTGGACTCTGCTGTTTAAAGAAATATCTGACATTCATGACCAAGGGTTCTGAAACAAAAGCACTTGTGTGGAATGGGAATGGAAGGGTGGGTGTTCAAAGGCAGGAACAATATGTTGAATTCAGTTTTAGACCTCTGGTTTGAAGAACCTCTCTGTAGAAATGGAATAATTAAAAAAGGTCAATGTCCTATGCAATCAATTCTTGATGACTGCACCAACTTTGAAAGAGCTTCATCCAGCAGGAGATTGGGAAATTCACCAACAGGGGTAAGGCGGGTAAGTGGGGGAGGCTGGTGTAAACTGTCCTCGTATGCCTCGTCCTCTTCATCAAGGTGGAACTTGACTCTGTTCTAAAAAAAGTTGGCATCTCTGAAATCAACAATCAATTAAGGGACGAAGTTAAAACTCGGGGGTTAAGGCTGTGGAACTGCAAACCTCAAAGCTCTCTTTACAACTCTCACCTGTTAAATATATTTCATATATTGATTTGAGGATTTGGTAAAAATATTAACACTCTTAATGGCTTTAAAATAAGAACATTGTTGGTTAAAATGATCTATATATACAGAAAAAAACTTACAAGCCTAAAATGAATATAGTCTAATCAGTATAAAATTTAGAGGTACAAGTAAAGAATTATTTGGGCACATTTAAAGTTTTGATAATTCATTAATTTTATAGTTATATTATATAGAAAAAATATGTCATGATTTTTATTAATGCCATAGATAATTGTTTTATATGTATAAAAATTGTCAAAGAAGAGGTAGGACAGAGGTAAAATTCTAGTGTCCATTTTTTCAATGAACACAATGAAAAAATAAATGAATAAATGCATCAATAAATGCTGTATTTTGAAGTGACTACAAGAGTATGCCACCCGCACAGCAAGCCTGGCAAGCTACCCGTGTCATATTTGATTTGCCAAATACCAGTAACAATTATATTAGGTCATTTCCTATGACCTAATATGATGGTTTGAGACTCTTTATGTTCCTGGAGCAAGCAGATGCCCTTGGGCTCTACTAGCATGAAACAGGACATATGGAAGATGTTACTGGTGGTTGCTTGAGCAAATTGATAATGAACAGGGAAGAGAGTGATAGTGATAGTGAACACAATGAAAAATACATAAAACTCTTTCACATGTTAATGGGGAAAAGAATATCTATCTTAATTGGTACAAAACATTTGGAAGAAGAAATTATAACCTATCAATATATAAGTTATAATAGTAAAAATAATCTTAAAAATTGATAAATAGATGAATCACTATGTGTCAAATGGCAGAGTCAGATTTATAGAAACAAGCCTGGAGTTTTACAGAAGATTCCAAGAGCTTTTGAGTCAATATAAGTAACTCTGTTAGACTTCTATGTTACAGAAAAAAAAATACATTGAAAAGGCAATTCTGTTGGCAGTTTGTGACCCAGGTGCATAGTTTAATCATATTTTGCAACATTTGGAAAAAATACTGATATCAGCTTGACAGCTGATATCATCTCTTTTGGCTTAAATGATTTCAATATCCCAGCAGAGAAATTACAAAAACTTACCCCAATGTCACTGCAAATGGAGAGGAAGTAATCGATGCGAAGTAACATGATAGACTGTTTTGAACTTGGTCATATATTGCAGAGGATGTGAGGAAGATGAAAAAAAGGGATGATGACAGATTTCTAACTGTGATGACAGATCTGGTGATTTGACTGTGAAATAGGGAAAGGAAATGGAATGATTGTTTTAGTTGCTAATTGTCCCAGTCACAAGTTAAATAGTCTCAGTAATTTTAAAACTCGGGTTATTACCTTGTAATGTTATGGATCAACTATCCAAAATGAAGTTTACTAGACTAAAACCAAGATGTTGGCAGGAAAACATCACTTCTGGATATACTAGGAGACAATCTGTTTCCTTGTCTTTTCCACCTACCATTATGCTGGTGTTACATTGTTTCTAGACCAGTGTATCTTCAAAGCCAGTGTTGACAGATGGAGTCTTTCTCATAAAGCATATCTAAGAGTCTTACACCTAGGATTCCCTTATTCCCTACTAAAAACTCTTCTAATTACACAGAGTTGGCACATGTAATCTCATACTTTTTTATTTTAAATAAAATTAATAATCAACATTAATTCTCCCTTACCAATATATCATGGTGTATTTGAAAGTTCTAGTGATTAAGATTAGAGAATTCTTAGACAGCTGGTACTAATTCAACCTACCGGAAAAAAGCTCTATCATAGGTTACAAAAGGAAACAACAGAGTAAAAACTTTTAAACACACTGAGTCTGCAATTTTCTAACTCTATATTCACATAAAAATATCTAGGAAAAATAAGAAATGGCTAATATCATTAAAATAATTTTCTTCATATGCTTGAGCATGTATATCTGCTATAGCAATAATATAAATACCTAGTTTTGGAAGTTTATCCCTTTTACTGTCCAGTTTATGTTATTGCTGCATGGAAATTACCAGAAATGTACCACCTTCAGACAATAACCATTTATTAGTTCACGGCTAGGTCAGAAGTATAACATTGCATAGTTTTATTTTCTGCTAAAAGTACAATAATAATGGGAGTCTTCAAGACAGAATTCACATACATAGACTATTATAAAAAATTTGTTGATGAAATTTGATTCTGAATATAGTTCCCATTCCAACACTCAGGGCCAAACATTAACCTCTCCACTTAGATACCACTTCTATATTTTCATTCTTTCAGCTTTATTTTCATGTCACCACAATATGATAATCTATTTCCTTCTTTAAATCATTCACTTGAATTTCTGCATACTCCAAGGGAAAGATGCACAATTATAAAGGTTATGTGTTCAAAGACTTATTACTAACTGCCCAAACTGTTCTGAATTTTTTTAATGTAATTATCGTCTTCCTAAAGCTTCAATGGAACAGTATCATCCTGAGTCCAAGTGCACACATGAGTATAAATCAAAACAAAACATCATGGAACAAAACAAGTGATAAGTATTGGTGCAGATTTCATAACAAAATATTAGCTAACTAGATTTGACAATATGCAATAAGTATCATAGACCATAATCAAAGATAGTATATAAATACAACTTAGCTCCTATGATACATAATATAAATAAAGGAATAACTTTTAACTTCATAAAGTGATTCTAGTAAATACATAGATGACTTTTACAAGATTCACCATTCAGCCATAATAAAAATCCTCAAAATAATGATATAAAGAACAAAAATAGTAGGAGGGATAGTACAGCAGGAAGATGCTTGTCTTGTAAGTGGCAAATCTAAGTTCAATCTTTGGAACACAATATGATCTTCTAAGTCCTGGTAGTGTAGAAGTGATCGCAGAGCACAGAGCTGGGAATATGACCTGAGCACCTCTAAGTATGCCCCATGAAACAGCAAAAATTCCAAAAGAATATGTAGTAATTGGCATATACAACAAACACACAGCCATCAACATACTCAATCATGAGAAATTGTATCAGAAACATGGCAAGGAAGCTCACACTCCTCACTCTTATTTTATTTATTTCTGGATGTCCTCACCATAGTCACAGGAAAGAATATTAAATTAAAATGACCTGAAGTAGAAAAAAAAGGTTAAACTATGATTATTTCTATATGATAAACTTTGACACACAAAAAACCTTAATACTGAGACATTACTGACTTTTAATTATCTATAATTCTATAGTAATAAAAACTGCATGCTATTGCAATGAAATAGACACTCAAACCAATGGATCAAAAGTGCTAGGCAGAGATCAATTCTAAAATATATGTACAGTTAATCTCTAACAACAGAGTTAGTTGCATGGAGAAATAAAAGAAAGCCTTCAACAAATATAACTGGAGAAACTATAGTAGAAAAGAGACTCAAGGTGTATCCATAGCTCACATTATATTCAAAAATTAATTACATGTGAATTAAAAATCACAAGGTTAGACCAGAATCACTAAAAAAGGCAACGAGGAAAACAAAGTAAAAGTCTCCACATTAATGGAACTCAAATGTATTTCAGTACTTTATGTCACTGGTAAAGATAGCAAAATCTAATATATTAATTTTAAGAAACAAAAATATATCACAAGGTGAAAGAAACGAGCTAAATTAAAAATACACCCTAGTGTAATAAGAGAATTTATTGTACACCCTCTATCAGCCAAGGCACTGGTATATATAGATCTATACTCAGCAAGTAAAACATAACACGAAATAGCAACTCCATTAACAATGCGGAGAGGAGGCCATAGTGACAGTACAGTGGCTGGGTATTTAACTTACAAAGCTGGAAGGTTTTGAGAAATTGGGGGAAGCATGTTCACTAACTTTATCGTCAATAGTAAAAAAGGGCGTTTGCCTTGCACCCAGGCCAACCCAGTTTCTATCCCCACCATCCCTTATAGTTCCCAAGCACCACCAGGGTAATTCCTGAGTGCAGAGTCAGGATTAACCCCTGAGCATTGCTAGGTGTGACCTGATAAAGCAAAAAAAAATGGTTATTACTATTAGAACCTTGCTACCTTAGCTAATTATTTAACTTATTTTTGGTATTTGGATCAAACCTAGTGATGTTCAGGGTTTATTCCTGGCTCTGCATTAAAGAATAACTCCTGGCAGTGTTGAACAGACCATATGGGATGGTATGAATCAAACCCGGGTTGGCAGCATATAAGGTGAACACCCTACCCACTGGACTGTAACTTCAGTCCTGTTTACAAATTTTTAAGGAAGCCTTATCTGGATATTCTATGTTACAGTTAACAGGCCCACACAATAAGAGTGAGTATGGTTTACACAAGTAAGTTAAGGTCACATCCAGATTTGAAAGAATTATAAAATATTTATTGTAGAAAAGTAGACATCTTAGAATTCTGCTGACCAAATAATCAATATCATGTCTTAACTCATTTGAGTTAAAATGAGTTAAGACATGATTTGGAGATGACTGCTGGACTAGAGCCATTACCAAATTGTTGGAGAACAGGTTTAGCTATTCTGGGAGTTTTGTTGTTTTGCCCACTCCCAGCTTAATCTACTTAAATCAAGGTTCATTCTAATGAGACCTCTCTTCTATGTAAACACTGCTAGAGGGTGTGGCAGTTACAGAAGTCACCTTGATTGAATAACTTCTGACTTATACATCTACTGAGACTTCTATGTTTTCTAGATTGGGCACAGCTTCTCTTTATACCCACTGCACCCAGCATGGGACAGTTAGAATTTACCAGGAGACTACCACCCTGGCTACGTTGAGACTATAGGAAGACTATAGGAAGGATCATACTAGTTTGCTCTAAGCAGGCGAGAGTGACCCTTTCAGTACGAGAACAAGATACTCAGAATCACCCTGGTGCAGATAATAATAAGAAGGACCTTGTGGGTACCATCTAGATTACATGAAGCTCATGAAATTAAGATGTATTACTTTGTATCAGCCCCCTCCCCTCTCTCTCCAGTGTTTTACATAAGAGATAATCTCAGGATTAGTCCTTGGTGTAATGTTTGTTTATACCTGCAATAGGGTGTGGCACTATACTCTGTTTAGAGTTCTTTGTTGACATGACCCTCCCTGGATTACTTTGGTGTATATAAGGGGACTGACTTGAGGCCCCTTTGGCTTTCAGCCTTTTCGCTTTTGGCTTTTTGGCTCCTCGGCCTTCGCTTTTGGCATTTGGTTTTCTGCTCTTTGGCCTTTTGCTCCTTCTTCTGGGTAGGACTCAGCTCGGGTGAGATCCTTTCTCTTTGGTGGGAGACTTAGGCTCTTTTGTATGGTCTAAGTTCAGACCAGAGCTTGTTCATTATATTGGAGTGCTGTGGAAGAGCTTTTGTACTATTAAAAGCCTTTTTGGAACTGCATCGAACTTGTGAGTTTTCATCTTTCCCTCTGGCGTCCTCAGAGGTGTTCTTACACTGTCGGGGATCCCAGCGGCATTCCACGACACCGACTGGATCCCAAGGGACATCAAAAGATAACGTAGCCACCCACCTACAAGATGGTCAGACTTCTTCTTCAAGACCCTGAACGAATGGTTTGAGGCTCTTCATATTCCTGAAGCAACCAGGTGCCATTGGGCTACACTGGCACGTGGTAGGATCAAATGGAAACATTACTGGAGCCTGCTAGAGAAAATCAATGAACAACAGGATGTCTAGTGATCTAGTGATGTCTTAACTCATGAAACTAGATACAGACCCAAGTTTTTCTAATCTTTTACCTGCAATCTTGATGTACTCCACTGTACCATGTGAACTATATTAAAATATTCGAGATCTAAATAATTATTAAATAATTTAAAATTGAACTGTTTGTTTCTTTGAAATTCAAAAATTATGCCTAAAAGCATTGAGCATAGTAAAATGATGAGTTTCATTCGTATTATGATTTTTCTAAAGTTATTAATATTATTTAGAGGCTGCTGCACAGGGGAGACGCTTGATAAAAAGGTGCTAGTGGAGGTTAAGTTTCAGCATAATTTTCTGATAAGACCATCATGAAAATTATTTGAAGGTTTATCAAAATTCTGATCACGTAGAGGTAAAATATATAGATAGAAATGAATATATTACAGCGTACTGAAAACACTATTGAGTTAAAAAACCAAAGTTCTGTTTCTCATGACAGTATCATGCCACAGCATCAATATTTATATTCAGTAATTTACTCTTCATTAATGAGAGGAGGACTTTAGGAGGACTGACTAGCAGCTATAATGAGTTCCCCTACCCAGACACCACAAAATACTATGGGAAATAAAGTTTTCTTTAGTTCCCACAAATGGAGAATTCTCCACTTGCCCACCGTAAGTATATAAAAGTAAAATTATTTTAGCATAGAATCAACAGTATGTATGAAAATATTTACAAAAGTCAAATTTAGTGATGGATAAATGCATATAGTAGAAGTAAGTTGTTTTGTTTTAACATTAATGAATTGGTCCCTTTCATTAAGGCCTTTTATTTTATGTGAGGCATCAATGTGATGATTGATTCAGAATATTTATTTTGCCATGTTTAGGAAAACAGTCTGATTGTTTTGTTTTATAATTGTTGAGTCGAGAAAGACAATGGCCAAGAATTAGAAAATGTCAAGTGCCCAGTTATTTGTTGTCTTGCTGCAGCAAAAGCAAAGCTTTATTTTCTCCTGACAGTACAACATTTTGGTGTCACAGGTGAACAGCTCCATAGTGAGCAGCGTTATTATTTCATCAAAACGACAAGGAAAGTAGACCTGGGTGGCTTCAGTCTGAGATAAGCAAATAAGAGGCAATGATGAGAAAGAGAGATTTGATTATATGGGTCATAAATGTGTTCATTACCACCCTCCCACATTTGTATAGATGTGTTTCCTTTTCCACTGGGACTGCCTGAAATTAAACAGTGGTTCTTCAGAAACAAGGAAGATTTTATTACTCCAACAGAAGCTGCAAAAGAGCTACCTTGAGATTTGCATGAGACTATTAAGAAGGGGCCTTTATCAGAGAAGGTCTGCAAAGCCCAGCAGAAAGTACCTGAGGGAGCCAGACGAGGCCATTTACCCTGCATAATATCTCGAGAAGGAAGTTTCCAGAACCTTTGAAGAAGGAAATGATATTGTTTAAATAGCTTTTAATTAACTGCAAGCATCCCTGAGTCCTTTCCAACTGGAGTCGAAAGGGGCTGTTAGAGGAGTAGAGATTTCCTCGAGGAGTTTGCCATGAACGATCAAAGTCCTCCTAGAGGGACTTTGCTTCCCTCGTAAAAATTTTGTCTAGGGAAAAGGATCGTTTTTAAAAAATACCAACAGGGGTTTTGTGATTATAAAAAATGACAGCATTAATAGTTATAAGAGCTTATTTCATTCTATTTATTTGTAGTTAGTCGAGCTTGTCTAAAATATGGAGCATGAGCTGACAAACTTCTGGCATCTTTTTTATTTTGAACAGAGGAAAAGATAAAGCAAGAACAGTTAGCATGTCCCATTACATGTTATTTCAACACCCCTAGAACTAATTAATTTGCTGTCAGTAGTGTTGGGGTAAAAAACTATTCCAGAAAGAAAAATCATGCAGTCACAGACAGATGGGATTTGAACAAATATAAAAATTTCAAATATGATTTTCTTGGCTTAGTAAATAAGGATGCATTTATGATATTATTAATGTAAAAATTTCTTGTGATTTTAATTAAGTCAGATGCTGTCCCATCAACCCAAGCAGAGATTTGGACGGCAAGTTCTGGTGCCATGTTGTCAGTTCTTTATTCCTACTGAGGTTTATATGTTGTTGTTTGTGTGTGTGTATATATAAACATATATGTACATATATGTATATTACATGTGCACATATATGCATATATACACATATGTGTATAGGTGTATATGTATATGTGCATATACATATGTGTATATGTACACATATATGTATGCATATGCACTCCAACATATATGATCCATATTATTTATATGTTGTTGTATATATGTGTGTATATCATCTATGCATGGTAGGAACTGGATTTGCTTGAGAAAATTAAATTTTGCTTGTTTTAAATATTTAGAAAAACAAGTTAAAATAGAATTTTCTTTTCACCTTCAAAAGAATATTAGTATAGAATTTAGTATTTGACTTATTCTTGAACTTCATTCCATTTTGATGGAGCTCTCTTGTGGTAGATGTTTATTTTGCCTTCCACACCCTTTTCAGTAAAAAATAATCACTCAGTCCTCACTTTGAACAAAGGTTGTTTTTAAAATAGCAAACAGAAAGTAGCCCCCATTGGACACAGGGTGCTGCTATTCCTTGTATTATTTCAATGCCCCTCAAGAAGTACTGTCCACTTCAGGGAATCACTGATATATTGTGATAAACTCATGGCATGAGCATTATGTGCTATCACCTTAAAAATGTACTTGTAATAGTAGCCTGTTAAATGCTGCATCTTCATATGAACACTTAATTCAGCAGGACTTTAAATTTAGAAACTTATAATGCCTATTTTATCTGTAATCTAATTTCCCTTGTATATTGCAAAGGACCTAGCCTACACATCTTTAATAATAAAAGTGTTTTTAAATTGTCATGAAGTATAGATAATTTTGCCAGCATGGGACGTGTTGACATTTCTATAAAATAAAATCAAGACACGAGCACTTACAGAGTTTTCCAAAGTAAGAAATATGCATTTTGACTTTTATATCATCAAAAGCCACTTGGAATCATTAATCCTCAGGTATTAAAGCAGAAAAATAAATCATTTTTGATTCAAGTTGAGAAACAAGAATCATTTACAAAGATATTAGAGATCAGAAGCCAAAGTCATTTTCAAAATTAGTCATTCATGTTAATACATGAATCTTGCATGCAAAATGGGATTAAACATGCAAGTGTTTTTATAGTGAAATAACTGTGGGTTAGAAATTTTGGGAATGCTGTAAAAGACATAAAATGTCAAAGCAAGTCTAAGCATTAGTAAAGAAAAGAAGAAAAATTTGAGTAGAAGCACCTTGAGAGTCATGGATATTAAACATATAATATGTCAAATTACATGGAGCCCAAGTCAGTTGACAATAGCGCATCCGCAGTGTCCTAGGGAAAGACTGCTTTCCGTCCACTGCAGCAGAAACTCTAGAAACATTGTCCATTTTTGTCCATTGTCTGTCAGAAGAAATACTAGATATTATATGGGTAATCAAGTAAGATTCAGTGGGTGAAATATGTTGCCAACAACAAGAACCTATGTTCTACTTTAAGACACTCTTTGATGTTATCCATTAATAATAAATAAAAATTTCTCCTGAGCTTTTATTATGTATAATTTCAATTCTTTGCTCTATTAATTTACCAAAACGTCTCCCATATTATGATCATGATGGGAGGAAAATGTACTTTCAGATCGTTTAGTAAGTAATTGTCTACCCTAGTTTACAGAGTTTTGCTGTCAGTAAGATAAAGATAGGAAAAAGAAGATATTTTTAGTCTTTTTACTTATTAATCTTTTGTATTCTTCCTGTTGAACTTTACATTTCTTTAAAAGAAGTGACATTTTTGAACCATGTATAACTTTGTGAATTTGAATTGATAACAAACACCCTGGCCACTGATTTCAGGGAAAAGATAGCTTCAATATAGGAATTTGACTCTAAAATATCTGATCCTAAGATATGTGTCGGGTAGGTCAAGTACTCGGACACTGCATTCCCAGTGAACGTCACTCATGTTTCCACAAACATTATTCTTTGCCTGAGTACTAACCACCTCTCAGTTAGTTCATCATTTTTAGCAGAGAATCCATTCCATAATGATTATATGTTTGGTTTGGAAGGTGTTATAAAAAAGGAAGGGGTAGCTTAGCAACATCATGTGTTCTGATGTTACTAAATATTCCAGAATGATCAACGAGATAGGTATTTATCACCAAGTGAAAAAGAAACAAAAATCATTAAAACACCTTAATTGTTTATTACTGATTTTAAAGCTTTTATCAAAGCATGATGAATTAAGTTATTCATAACTCTGTTTATGATTTTTTAAATTATTTTTAGTCCAGATCTGTCAGTGCTAATGGCTTGTTCTTGACTCTGTGTTCAGAAGTTTCCCAGAATGGGACTTCAACACAATACGTGCGGGAATTGAGCCCCAAGTGGCCAAGTGCAAGGGAAGTTCCCAACCTGTAGTGCCATCTCTCAAGCCCCTGTCTTAACTGTGTAGATAAAATATATCAATGAAGGAGTTAAGATTAAAAAGAAAAAACTAGTAAATATTTCAGGTATAATTTTCAAATAGAAAAACTAAGTGTAAGAAATTTTCTGAAAATGTAACTCTATGAAAAATTTCAAATATTGATATATTCACTGTATCACTGTCTTCCTGTTCATCATCGATTTGCTTGAGCAGGCACCAGTAACATCTCCATATGTCCTGTCTCATGAAAGTAGAGCCCAATGGCACCTGCTTGCTCCAGGAACATAAAGAGCCTCAAACCATTCCATCAGGTCATGGGAATAAGGTCTATAATTGTTACTGGTATTTGGCATATCAAATACGACACGGGTAGCTTGCCAGGCTCTGCCGTGTGGGTAGCATACTCTTGTAGTCATCTCTAAATTCAGCATTTATTTATGAACCGTGCAGCCGCCAGGCTGTCATAGGCTGGTCTGCTGGGTGGAGTTCTGAAGAGGGGGAGTCCAGATGTGGAAAATGGAGGCCCTCATGGAGTGGGGGGTCATCTGGCTTATTGTGAGGCTCTGCTGGGGTGGTGGGCCAGGGCTATAACCCGCCATCCCTCCCGGGCGCCTCGTGAGTGTCTGGGCACAGGGAGAGCCAGTAGCAGCTCTGCCCCATGTCTGTGAGTCTGTGAAACCGTATAATGATATATTATCACATAATATTATTTATGCTTATGACTATACTGAAAAAAATTATAGTACTTCACATTTTGGTGACTACTTCTTTGACAATACAAATACACATAATTAATTTAAATTTTTATTTTATTATACCACCATGAGATACAATTACAAAACTGTTATGATTAGGTTTCACCCATAAAGTATTCCAACACCCATTCCTCCACCAGTACACATTTCACAAATGTCCCTAGATCCCCTCCCTCACTCCCACAACCTGCCTCTATGGCAGACACTTTACCTTCTCTCTCTCTCTCTCTCTCTCTCTCTCTCTCTCTTCCTTCATTCTCTTACACATTGTGACTTGACCAACGCGTACATTTAGTGGTAATCATGTATATCCCTTTGCCTACATTCAATGCTAACTTCTAGTCTGGCATTGACATTTCCAGCAATTATTATCACACGGGTTTCTTCTCTGTCTTACCTACCTTCTGCCTCCCACACATTTGAAGTAGATTCCAACCAATGATAAGCCCTCCTGGTCTATGTTTTGCTTGGCCATGCATATTAGTATCATACTTAAATGCTCACTTTAAAACTCACTCTTCTATCTTTACTTTAGAATCTCAAGGTTAAAATTATTAGTTTACATAACAGACAGACTTACCTCTGATACAAATAAAATGGGGTTAAATTAGATTTCATGAGCTTCACTCATCACCAAAATCAACTTTATTTTTCCATTATACATTAGTCTTTTTTTGCTCTTACTGCAGCTATGCTTTCTGCATTTAAAAGAAAAAAAAGGATATCAGCTGAAATTGTGTGTCTTCATTTATGGCTATTGATCCAAAATAAAGATTATATTTCCATCATTCCCAGGAGGGAAGTTCACACATTGATGTTTTTCATTGTTCTTCATGAAATCCATACCACCTTTCAATCAACAGCTCTTCCCAATGGGATACCATATTGCAATTATTTCTAGTAGGGTGTAGTTGTTTAATTTCACTGTGATATAGAGCCACTTATATAAAATGACCATTGTACAGACCACAATAAAATATACTCCAATATCAATGAAACATGACTATAGAAAGTGTATGGTATTTAGACTTATGGGACATAAGTAAGTGATTAGAAAACTATGAAATTATAATGTTGGAAATGGAGGGGAGAAATGGAAATTTCATTTGGTGAAGCACATTCTTAGACAGTTCATCTACTCAAAATTTTGAAGAAACTGAAAAAAGACTCAGACAGAGTCAAACATGAGTGTACTAAGCGTGGAAAGTCCTTTCTCCAATTTTTATTATACCAATTGCTGATGTCCACACAAATGTCTTTATTAATTAGGATTATTAAATATGAGTGTATACATGTATTTATAATATATATTTAGATGAGATACATTTATATATATATATATCTACGTGTATATATATATATATTTAGGTGAAATACCATATTTGTTCTATTTATTTTTGTTAGCTTTTGGGGGGTATTCTCTTTTACTCTTCAGGTGCTGTATTTCTTATAAAATTCTATTTATATGTAGGAGAATGCAAAAAAAGCAGCAGGGAAATGAAGAATATAAAAGTATTTATGCCACAGCCAATACTCTACAACTCCTACTGTTTCATCTGAATTTAAAAAAAAAATTCAAATCTTTAATTATTATGTACTTAAAAGAGCATAAACTTTTTCCTTATTCAGATTTCTTGAAATATATAAATAAGTTGACAATAATAAAAGATACAAAGAAACAGGAGAGTTAGAGATATAGTACAACTGGGAGGGTTTTTGCCTTTGGAATTTGTTGCACTTGGCCAGCCCAAGATCTACCTTCAACTCTTCATATGGCCCCTTGAGCACCACCATGAGTGATTCCTGAGTGCATAGCCTGGCATAACTCCTGAGCATTGCTGGTGGTAGCCTCAAATTAAAACAAACAAACAAAACCATAAAGAAAAGGGGAGAAAAATATTAGTAGTGTTCTCTAAAGTGTAGTAGTATATAGAAATTAATTCTTTTGACAAACTTACATTATGTCCTCTGTTCCAAAAAACACAGTGTTCATTTTTATAATAATAAATGTGCTATATACATCATGGCAGCTTTAACTTTAATCAAAGAAGTGGGAGTTATCTAAGCAAGAAATTGCAGTAAATCTTAAGTACATGTTGGTGCTTGCAACAAACTCATCTACTCAGGGAACTAACTTCCCAATTTAATTTATTTTTCAAATTTGCCCTTTGAAAATAACTAAATTATTATAATTTACACATTTTCTTTTCTAATGTACTCATTAACTTAGCAGGAAATAAAACTCTTATAGATGCCAGTGTAACAAGAGTTCTAGATTTTAAATGTATGTAATTATCAAAGTTTGAAATAGAAATACTTACCTATTCACCTGTTTACCACTTCATTTGCTAATTAGTTACTGTAAATTTTGAATAGTGCCAGATGACAGAAACACTGTAATTATAGGGAAAATGTTTTTATAATTGTTTACAGCCCACTCTTTTCCTGAGATTCTGGGTTTTACCCTGAAAAATAAGGGATATTTATAATTTTAAAGAAGAGTACTAACATTTTTATTTGAAATTTTCTCTCAAAGATATTATAAGACATGAAATGTACATTATATGCTATAGAGGAGAATATGCTGAAATTGTTGATGAATTAATTAATGCATCAAAGGGACAAATTTATTTTGAAGTGTTCTTTTGAATATGAAAGCTTTCTTTTTGCCTACTGGCTGAAGAGAAAGATCTTACAACAGATTCTTTACCTCTACTTTTTTTTCTCAGAATAATCTTTGAGTGAATTATGTAAATATGTATCTATATTTCTTCCCAGGCAACCTGGCCGCCATCCCAGCAGAGCCTCACAAGAAGCCAGAGGAACACCCACACCATGGGGCCTGCCATTTTCAACATCCTGACTCCACAGCGTCCAATCTCCACTCAGAAGAAAAGCTGATCTTTCCCGTCTTGGTTCAACAATAAATGCATGAGATGAGAGACTGCTACAAAAGTATCCCACCTGCACAGCAGAGCCTGGAAAGCTACTTGTGTCGTATTTGATATGCCAAAAAACAGTGACAATTATAAACCTCATTCCCATGACCTGAGGGAATAGTTTGAGGCTTTTCCTGTTCCTGGAGCAAGCAGATGCCTTTGGGCTACACTAGCATGTGACAGGACATATGGAGATGTTCCTGGTGCCTGCTCGAGCAAATCCATGATCAACGGGAAGACAAGTGATACAAGTGATTTCTTCCCAGGAGAACACAGGGACTGTTGTTAAAGATTTTTAGTTAAATTTTTGTTTAGTTTGGTTTTGTTTGGGACCTCTAAAGAGTTGTTCTCAGGCTTACTACGGAGAAACAAACAAGAGAAATTTAGTTCTCTGGAACAAGCAAATGGAAATTTGCTTTTGTGAGGATTTGAATGTAGTTCTCCCCTGTTCCAGATTTCTTAAACACTAATATTTATTTGCTCTACATGTTCTCTGAGGCATACATGAGATAACATGGAATTAATTTTAATTGTGTATTTCCTACTTGAAAGATCTTTAATACTATAATTTTATAACCTATCAGTTGTATGTGAAAGGGTCCCTAAATGTGTCACACTTCAACTTAACTAAACTTGATAGTAGTTACCATGTAAAGTAACTTTACTTTTTATTTTCTAGAGCAAGACAAATAGTGTAGCAGGTGGAATGCTGGCCTTGCATGTGACTAACACGACTTCAATCATCAGCATCCCTTATTGGACCTGAGCACAACTAGCAATAATTCCTGAATGCAGATCCAGTAATAACCCCTGAGTATTGCTTGGTGTGGCACAAAGACAGAAACAGCAATTTTAAAAAATGTGCATTATGTATTTTTTCTACATTTTAAATATTTTTAAATCACAAATGAATTGTATTCCTCATCGTCACCTTATATCGTTCCTTATCATCAACCATTTCAGTACACGTTATTAAGACTATAAATATGAAAGATTATTAGATTTGCCTGACACAGTTCTCATTCTCCAAAGACCATGTCTCTTCCAGATCACTTAGATTATGTTTCTAGAATATGCAAATAGAAAGAGAAATAAAAGTCAGAAATACATAATTATAATATAAAGGGATAAATATACTTAGACAGATTAACAGGCCAGAGCCATAGTACAGAATTTATGCAAACGCCTTGCATGCAGCCAACTTGAATTTGATCCTCCACAACCCATATGGTCCCCAGAGCTGTCAGGAGTGATTTCTTGGAGCAGGATTAGTCCCTGACTACCACTGGGTATGGCCCCACAACAATAAACATTACACAGATTTACAATCCAATTAAGTAATTCTAAGGGACTCGTCAAATTATTAAAGACATTTTATAAGGGAAGGATTTTGTGCACTGAAGAAAGGTATTTATTCACCGATAAGATCTTAAGACAATAGATCACTGTATCACTGTCTTCCCGTTCATCATCGATTTGCTCGAGCGGGCCCCAGTAACATCTCCATATGTCCTGTCGCATGCGAGTAGAGCCCAAGGGCATCTGCTTGCTCCAGGAACATAAAGAGCCTCAATCCATTCGGAATGAGGTCTATGATTGTTACTGGTATTTGGCATATCAAATACAACATGGGTAGCTTGCCAGGCTCTGCCGTGCAGGTAGCATACTCTTGTAGTCATCTCTAAGTCCAGCATTTATTGATGAACTGCGGGGCTGCAAGCGGCCGCTCGAGCCAGGCTGTGATAGGCTGGTCTGCTGGGTGGAGTTCTGATGAGAGAGAAGTCCGGATGTGGAAAATGGAGGCCCTCATGGAGTGGGGGTCGTCTGGCTTGTTGCAAGGCTCTGCTGGGGTGGCCGGCCAGGGCTAGAACCCGCCATCCCTCCTGGGCACCTTGTGAGCGGCTGGGCACAGGGAGAGCCAGTAGCAGCTCTGCCCCATGTCTGTGGGTCTGTGGGCCAAGTTATGCATAGAAATTCCAAATTTCCAGAGTTCCCAGAATAACTTTTCCTTATTGCAATGTAAGATACCAAGAGCGCTCAGAAGGCTGGAGCTGGAGCTAGCTCTAGGATTTGATCCCGCCTCCACTGTGGTCGTCTCCCCCACCCCCCACCCCAGTCCCCACCAGCCTTCGGGGGAGGCTGCCCCAAAGCAAAACAAAATTGCTTTTACTGTGATTTAACATCTCAAGTGATCACACAGCCGCCACCAGAATTCTCTGTGGCAGGACATTGCAGAAGCTCCTTTGCTACAGTAACGGCCCAGCGTAGGGAAGACACAGCCTTGGCAGGACATTGCTAGATGCTCCTTTGTTACAGTAACGGCCCAGGGTAGGGAAGACACAGCCTCGCTTCCAGTGCACTAGGCCCAAATCCTGCCCAGTGCAGGGGCGCCCATTCCCCCCCACAAGCACCTTGGGGTGCAGCTTTATAGATAGCCTGGGGCCAGAGTGATAGTCCAGCAGCGTTTGCCTTGCACGCGGCTGGCCCATGCCGGCCGGGTTTGATCCCCGGCATCCCATATGGTCCCCGAGCACTGCCAGGAGTAATTCCTGAGTGCAGAGCCAGGAGTAACCCCTGAGCATCGCCGGGTGTGACCCAAAAAAGAAAAACAAAAGGGTGCAGGGAGGTGAGCCAAGAGTCAGCCCTGAGCATCGCAGGGTGTAACTTAAAAAAAAGAAAAGAAAAAGGCTTTGGTGGGCGGAGCTATAGTCCAGCAGGGAGGGCATTTGCCTTGCATGCGGTAAACCCGGGTTCGATCTCCGACATCCCATAGGGTCCCCGAGCACCATCAGGAGTAATTCCTGAGTGCAGAGCCAGGAGTAACTCCTGTGAGTTGTTGGGTATGACTCAAAAAAGAAATTAAAAAGGCACAGTAGGTAAAGCGCTCACCCTGAGCTGAGTGCAGAGCCAGGAGCAGCCCTGAGCCTCCCTGGGTGTGGCCTGGACCATCTTCTCAAAAAAAAAAAAAAAAGACAATAGATACCTTTGTATAATATGATTTGATTTGTTTATAAAGTGTTTTCAAAATGCTTACTATTAATATGATTTATTTAATTATTTTCCTTTTCTTTAAATTCAAATCTAAAAGTAGACTTTTAAGTGTTCATGTTTTTCCTTAGTGAGGCTATTACAAATTTAAGATATTGCTTTGTTTTAATAATTACCATTCTCTAAATTATCACACTATTCAGAATGCCCTTTCAAACTTGATCTTAATTTAAAGCAATGAAGTTGCATTAAAAAATAAACTGGCTAAATGTATAGCTTTACACTACTGCTAAAAACGGACTAGGTCTATATTTGACATGGAGAAGGAAAGATGAACATAGCAAGACGGTCGTATTGTAAATAGTATCTTTCACTTCAGACTTCAAGATGTTTCTTATACTTAAAATAATAGTACTCCAGTGAATGAAAAAAAATGGGTTTACAATGAAGGGTAGTAATATTTTTAGAACTTTTGCAGAACCGTGTCTTGCAAAATCTGAGCATATTATATATTGTTATGTTTGACTGCTAATTAGAATGCTACACATTTCTGAAATAAAGCCCAAAAGAGGTGTTTGAAATCCTAGTTACTATCCTCAGTCAACTATTAACTAATTATCCCAATTTGGATTCTCTTGAATGTTTTAATGCTTCCTTTCTCTACTTTTTTATACAAAGAAAAATAAATTCTTTTTAATTTAGATTTTTTAAAATTTTAGTAAATGCAATTTATAATAACTGTCAGTGATAGGGTTTCATAAATGTGATATTGCAACTGACAACTTGAATAAAGTGCCAGTTTTACTTCCTCATAGTTTCACCCACCCCACCCCACCCTGAATAGCCCTTTGCTATCTCACTGCTGTGTTAAGCCCTGTTCTATAGATGACCTCTCAGATTCTTTGTCTTTTTATAATCCACTCATGGGAGACTTATTTGCACACTGATTTGTTCTTTCAGAAATGTTTCCAATTAAGTGCTCAGAGATGATGGTCCTTTTCATAGGGACAAAAGGACAACAGCCAGGCTGATAGTAGGGTTAAGGCCTTAAAAAAGGGGAATAATGGGTACAGAATGTCATGAAGGTGTTCTCGGTGGTGCCTGAGAACCTGGGTGCCCTAGGCCCTTAGGAATCCGGGCACCAGAATATAATCATCCCAGTATCCTCTCCCTATTTTAATGGCCCACTATCTTGGAAGTTTTCACTTATCACTTATCTTCACATTGTTCATCTATTTGCTCAAGCAGGCACCAGTAACATCACCATTTGGCCCTGTCATGTGCAAGTGTAGTCCAACGGCATCTGCTCACTGCAGGACTCGAACAGCCTCAAACAGTTCATTCAGGTTTTTTGACAAAGAAGTCTGACCATCCCGTAGTTGGGAGGCCATGCATTCTCTTGACTTCCTGTGGAATCCAGTCAGTAACAGCTCTAATCCAGTGGTTGTCCCTAAATCACATTACATTTCCCGCCTATCTGATTTTCATCATCTTGGCAAATGAGACAACATCCTTGATTCTTGATCATCAATGGATGTTGGAACTCCAATTCCTTATTTCACTTGAGAGAAGCGTGATATTCCAGCATGACTTTTTCAATTCCTCTTTGGGCTACCTGAAAAGCCTTATCATCCTTTTCGAATGGCCCAGATATCTGAAGCGTATGTTAGTGCAGGAAGAATGGAGTCAAAAAGTTGTGCCTGGAGCTGGAAGAGTTCTTTTCCACTTCCTTGATGCTTTTGAAGGCGTTCCATGCCACTCTCAATCTCCCTGCGTAGTTCAGGTGCTAAATCGTCCTTATGTTGAGTTTTCAACCTAGGTACACATTACTGATGCATTCAGAGATGTTCATTCCGTTGAGCGCAAATGGAGCGCCAGGAACTAGTCCATTTCCCATGAACATTGTCTTCTTGAAATTCAGCTGCTGTCCAACCTTTCCTACACTTACAGTCGAAGCCGGCCAGAATTTGTGCGGCTTGACTGTTAATAAAAAAATACTTACATAGCCTACTTGCTTAAAAAATATAAAGGAGGAAGAGACTCTTACTCTGTAATCCTATATAAGGGGAGCCTTCCCGCACTCTAGGAGCTTTCTTGCCTCCATTTCCCTTTCTTTTAAATCAAGTATTATCTGAATTATACTGCTTGATCTTCTATCACTTGCTTTCAATTTGTACTGCTTTTGTGGACAAGAACCTGAGGGTATGCACCCATCATAACATTTGTTTTCTGTGCAGTCACTCACAGAAATGGACATAAGTTCCAAGATCTCCATCCTCAGGGAGCTTTAGCAGGAAGCAGAGGCACAAATAGTCAAATAGAGAGGGGGGTGAAAGAGATGCGTGGGATGATTTGGGATTCTGAGAAGGGTTGAAATAGAATGGGTAAAGTTTCACTGTTTCATAGTAGGAAGCCTTTGCATGGAAAAGGGAATCTCGAAAAACAAATATTTTAAAGGTGTCTATCATCTTCATTAATGAGGATAAAATTAAGGGAAAAAAGAAAGATCATAGAATGCGACTCAGAACTGAATAATGATAGTCTGAAGGTGAAGCTCAATCTTTTTATCCAATGTCTGTAAAATCTACATCACAAATTGGAATTATTGCAAAAATTAACTGAGACTCTGATGAACAAGGCACAGAAAAGCTCCAGACTGATTAGAGTTAAGAGAGTAATCCTCTGGGCGGCGATAGCCCAGCGGGTAGGGCGTTTGCCTTGCAAACAGCCGGCCTGTGCCAGCCTGGGTTCAATACCCGACATTTCATATGGTCCCCCTAGCACTGCCAGGAGTAATTCCTGAGTGCAGAGCCAGGAGAATCCCTGAGCAATGCCGGGTATGATCCACAAAAAGCATAAAAAAAGAGAGGGTATCCTCACCCACAGAGAAATCATGCAGTGAGTTAGAACTAGGAAAAGCTTCAACTGGGATAGAGATTTACTAAAGTCTGGAACCTATCCTGAGGCATCAGAGGGAAGGCGATTATGCAAAACACATGAAGAACAAAGCTACTGTCCTTTATTGTTAATGCTGAAATGGGAAGATAAAAACTAATAGTTACAAAATGGGGTCCAGTCAAAGGTCATCTTGGTGACCTTTCACAGTCTAACTGTTGAGCCTTCCCAGAAACAATTTAGAGCACATGTTCTTGATGTTCTTAATGGGAAGCACATTCTTCCCACTCAAAACTAATAGCTGAATAACTGAGCATTCAGGGTAGGGTGAGAGAGACTGAGGGGTGGGAAACACATGCTCAAACATAGCAGGCAAATAAACCCAGATTCCTTCAGCTCACATCTATCTGACATTCACCAAAAATGTTAAAGCCTGTAATGGAAACCACCAGAAGGAATGGCCAAAAGTTCCTATAACCACTTTACTCCATTTCAGTGGCTGAATTAGTGTATGCGACAGGAGTCTCAGACTCTTTTGTCACCTACTGTTCATGCATGTTGTTGTTGTTGTTGTTGTTGTTGTTGTTGTGTTTTGTTATTACTATTAAGGTTTAAAGTGTTTGGTATAACTTCACTATTAATCCTTTGTCTAATGAGTGTTGACAAAATATTTTCTTCCATTCTGTGTGTGTCTTATTTTTGTTGTTGCTTCTTTTTATGGTGTAGTAACTTTTCAACTTTATCGAATGCTAAGTATTTCTCTTTGATTCTGTTTCTTGGCCAAAACCATTGAATCTAGATTCAATGTCAAGATTTAATGCCATGGAGTTTTCTGCCTATGGTTCTTCTATACAATTTATGGATTCAGGTCTCATATTGGGACCCTTAATCTTCTTTGAATTGACTTCTGTGCATCTTGTGAGATAAGGGTTTTAGTTCATTTTATTACATGTGACTGACGGGTTTCCCAGCACATTTATTGAAGAGGCTTTTCTGGCTCCCCTTCATACTCTTTGCTTATTTGTAGAAGATTAGTTGTCAGTAAACATTAGCCTCTCTCTCTGGGCTCTTGATTCTCCTGGATTGATCTGAGAATTTTTCTTTATATTTAACCACAGAATTCTTCTAAAAAAGCAAAAAAATAGTCTTAACAATGCAATATTTGAAACACAATATTTCATTATCACACAAATATACATATATGCAGATATAGAGATATGTATCACATATTATCAGACAAACATGTATATACACTAATACACATATATACACAATAACACACATGAATGTAATGGGAGAAGAGAGAAAGTATATTTTCAGACAAATAGCTTGATACCTAATGAAGTTTCAAATTCCATTTAAAATTCAAACTTTTAAACTAATTCCTACCAAAATGTGTTCTCCTTATTTAAACAAACAAAAACATCATTGTAATTTGATAGTTTGCAATGAATTTGCATTGTTCATATAATCACAAAATCAAATATACATCTAAAATAAATATTTTGTGTGCATATATAAAACACTTGCCATTTATACGTAATTTATTTAAAACTCACATATGAAAGACAATATACTAGTCCCTAAAGTTCAACTGAGTTAGTTTGCACTTTATGAAAAAATAAAACAAAAGCAATTACTTTAATTTCATTTAGAGATCCAGTTCTAAATTCTTAGGTAAAAGTGTTTTTAAATAGTTTTTCTCTCTTCTCTATATTAGTTGATACTTCATTTCTCAAATTTTTTGAAGTTAGTAATCTTCAATTGTCATGAACCTTTAGTTCATTGTTAAAATATATTTATTTTATATATGTTGCTTAAAATAATATATCCTAATTTAATGTGTAATAAATATAGAATAGAGATTTTTCAGAGAATGCATACATACAGAGAAAATGGTGACATCTCCTAGTCTGCTACAAACTTAAGTGTTTAGTAGCTTTTTGTTATTATTCTACCATGTTAAATAGCTCCATGGACATTTTATAAAACTCTATTTTCATAAATTATAAAGACAAGGCCAATAGTCAGAATCTTGATGTAGAGCTCAATTAGGCCAATGTGAGGATATATAAACTAAAAGCTGGTGATGCATTGCACTGAGTGAGATTTTCCTTGTTTTCTAGCTCTATGCTCTTCACTCTAGAATAAATTAAAGTGCTCAATTGATGTGAAAAAAAAACTGGTTTTTATTTTTTTGTTTGGACTACAAATCCAAAAATTCTCCTTTATTTTAATGTAGGATATATAACTACCTGTTTGCAATTATTGATACATGAGTGTATTTTATATTTTGAAAACCTAATCCTGAATTAATTACAAAAGAAATATCAAAAATAGGTCAATGACACAAATATGGTAAACATTGTACAAAAAAAGTTTCTGAAGGGAAAAGTTTTAAATTAATTTACACATCTATACACTGAGTTTCTATTTATCCTTAGATAATAGAACTGATATTTTGGAATATGGACTACTGTAAGACTATTATGTTCCTTTAGCAATGAGGATGTAAGGACCCGGCATTCTGAACATACAAAAGATTTGTCTACTGACTTTGGAGCGTAGATTAGAAGAAAGTAGAAAACAAAAAGCAATATGCAAAGCAGACTGTTTTATTTCCATGCCAGAAACTGATCCTTCAGTAATTGCAAGATCAAAGCTTGAGATTTAGAAAGTTTGAATCAAAGTATTTATATGAGCACCTGGGTAGCCAGAGAGCCAACTGAATTTGGCCCAAACCTGGAAGCTATACCTTCAAAAGATCATTGAAGTTGGCACATCCAAACAAGATGTCTTTTCGTCTCTGTGATAGTTATGAAATATAAAAACTGGATATTTAAAACATCATTATTTTTCGGGAGTTACAGATTCCATATTGAAGGTATAAATTAAATTTGCATTAATTCTCTTCTATAACTACATATTGCAAGTTTATACAGCCAAGAAACATTTGGATGCCCAAGGCATACTTACTGTAATGCAATTCTTGTGACTATAGCTAAGGGCTTTGTTTTCCAATGATTTATTTGTGAATTGACAAAAATGACATTTTGAGCTTGCCTTTTCTCTGGTGATAATTTTCTCTCAGCATCTGACTTTTTTTTTCAATTTCTTGAGAAACAGGTTCATTTTGTGATTGCAAAGGGTTTGGTGCTAAGGGATTGTTCCTGACCCTGTGCTAGGAGATCCTGCCACTGTTGGGGTTAGCAGAATGTAAACCAAGGTCCTTAGAACCTGTACTATCTCTTTGACACAAATACAATTCTTATTTTAGATGAATTTAATTTTAAGTTGTATTGGCTCTATTCACTGTATCACTGTATCACTGTCTTCCCGTTCATCATCGATTTTTTTCAAGAGGGCACCAACAACATCTCCATATGTCCTGTCTCATGCTAGTAGGGCCCAAGGGCATCTGCTTCCTCCAGGAACATAAAGAGCCTCAAACTATACCATCGGGTCATGGGAATGAGGTATATAATTGTTACTGGAATTTAGCATATCAAATACAATATGGGTAGCTTTCCAGGCTCTGCCATGCAGGTGGCATACTCTTGTAGTCACCTCTGATCTCCAGCATTTATTGATGAACCGCGTGGCCATGATAGGCTCTTCTGCTGGGTAGAGTTCTGATGAGAGGGAAGTCCGGATGTGGAAAATGTCGGCCCTCATGGAGTGGGGGAATAGTCTGGCACTTGTGAGGCTCTCCTGGGGTGGCCGG
Source organism: Cryptotis parvus (assembly GCA_021461705.1). NCBI lineage: Eukaryota > Metazoa > Chordata > Mammalia > Eulipotyphla > Soricidae > Cryptotis > Cryptotis parvus. The sequence goes on along the minus strand of JAJIBD010024616.1, from coordinate 241,630 downwards.
CCAGGGCTAGAACCCGCCGTCCCTCCCGGGTGTCTCGTGAGTGGCTGGGCACAGGGAGAGCCGGTAGCAACTCTACCCCATGTCTGTGAGTCTCTATTGGTTCTATTAGGTTAACATAATGTGTCAGGGACTTTTCAGTACAAGTCTTTCCATGTTAATACATTATAACGATTCTTACACATATTGGGATATATCAAGTATTCATTATGCTTTTTAATATATCACGATCACAATCTTCCGTTGATCATCTATTTGCTAGAGTGGGCACCAGTAATATCTCCATATGTCCTGTCTCATGCCAGTAGAGCCAGGGGCATCGGCTTGCTACAGGAACATAAAGAGCCTCAAACAATTATATTGGGTCATTCCCATGACCCAATATAATTGTTACTGGAATTTGGCATATCAAATACAACACGAGAAGCTTGCCAGGCTTGCCGAGCGGGGAGGCAAACTCTATTAAACACCTCCAAATAAAGCATTTATTGTTGAGCCGCGGGTTGAGCTGGGCTCTGATAGGCTGGTCTGCTGGGTGGAGTTCTGATGAGAGGGAAGTCCGAATGTGGAAAATGGCAGCACCCGTGGAGTGAGGGGGCGTTCTGGCTTGTTGTGAGGCTCTGCCGAGGTGGTGGGCCGGGCTAGAACCCGCCATGCCTCCCGACTGCCTCATGAACGGCTGTGCACAGGGAGAGCAAGGAACAGCTCTGCCCCATATTTGAGAGTCTCTGGACCAGCATACCTGGGCCGGATTGAGGAAAAAGCTGCTGCAGGGTGGGTGTCGATGATCCGGGCTGTGATGGGCTGGTCTGCTGGGTGGAGTTCTGATGAGAGGGAAGTCCGAATGTGGAAAATGGCAGCACCCGTGGGAGTGAGTGGGGGGCGTTCTGGCTTGTTGTGAGGCTCTGCCAGGTGGTGGGCCCGGTATATAGAGTAGCATATTTTCTTATATCCTGTTAACTATAGGTATTCAAAGGATAAATGAATTTTAAATAGAGAAATGCTTACTCTCCCACCAGTAAATCTTTTGTATCATTTCTAACACCCTTTTGTCTGTAATAATGCTTCATTTTTTCCTTTTAAGATCAGCCCAGCGGGTAGGGCGTTTGCCTTGCACGCAGCCGGCTCATGCCGGCCAGGGTTTGATCCCCGGCATCCCATATGGTCCCCGAGCACCGCCAGGAGTAATTCCCTGAGTGCAGAGCCAGGAGTAACCCCTGAGCATTGCCGGGTGTGACTCAAAAGGCAAAAAAAAAAAAAATAATAATCATAATGCTTCATTTTTTCCCTTTTAAGATCAAGTAGGTTTGAAAGAATCCATGTGAGAACCTTTATAAACTCAATGGAAAAATATGCTGCAAACATTAAATACCTGGGAAACAGCTATTTTTCACTTTTTGCTTTTTTGGGAGCCACACCCATGATGCCCAGGGCACACTCAAAGCTCTTCGCTCAAGTGAGATGGTCTCCTGATGGTGCTCAGGGGACCATAAGTGGTGCCAGGAACTGAACTGGATCAGCTGCATGCAAGTCAAGGACCTTACCCTCTGAAATACTGCTCCTGTCCTCTCAGACGTTTTTATTTGCCTAGTGCTATGTATAGTGTTCATTCTTGTACTGGGTGGTAAATTGCTTTTACACACTGTATTCTATAATTTTATTGAGCTTTGAGAGGAGTAATTTTGTTAATTTCTTTGGAATTGCCTTGGTTTTCAGACTTATTTATTCCAACCTGAATGTTTGATAACTCTGTTCATTTCATCTTGGCATAACATGCATTGGTTTCTTTTTTGTGCTGGCCAATGTCTCTTACTAGCAAGCCTCCTGGCTAGATATTATCTGCCAAGTCCAACTCTTTCTTTTCCAACCTTTGAAATATTTTCCTACTGCTTATAGGACTTTCAATATTATGTTTTACCTGTTTATAATCAGAATTGTTCACTCAGGATCTATTCCTCTGGACTTTGATTTTATCCAAAAGGCAATAGTTAAGACATTAATTATTGTACCCAGCATTATATATAGATACTTAAGAATGTGGAACAAGTTGAAAATTCTATAATAGAATTAACTTCTTATATGAAAATAAATGCTATGGTGATATAGTGCCCAGCATCACAACTATAACTCATCGTATGTTACATATTTGAAAAAGGCTAAGAAAATAAATATTAAAAGCTCCAAATTAAGTATGGGTGACAGATGTTACCTAGAATTACTGTGATAAATATCCATATACAATAATGGTGAATTACTATGCCATACATTTCAGTGGCATCTAATTATATTTCAACAAAATGAAAACATTACAAATCCAAGGCAACTGAAATATCACTAACTTAGAGAGTTATTTTACAGAATATAAGACATGGTGAACTATTTGTTCTCAGTAATATGACTACTTATACTAAATATCACTGTCTGTATCATTGTCTTCCCGTTCATCATCGATTTACTTGAGTGGGCACCAGTAACATCTCCATATAGTAGAGCCCAAGGGCATCTGCTTGCTCCAGGAACATAAAGAGCCTCAAAACATTACATCAGGTCATGGAAATGAGGTCTATAATTGTTACTGTATTTGGCATATCAAATATGACACAGGAGGCTTGCCAGGCTTGCCAGTATATATTTATACTAAATATATTAATATAAATATTGACACATGAATTTATATATATTTGATTTCATTTTAACTCTATTTTTCTATGACGATATTCACTGAATATTCATTTTAGTTCTACTTTGCTATAGATGCTTTCACTGAATTATATTTTTACAGACTATAACCATAGTCAAATTAAAATAAGATTAGCTTGTGTTAAATCTTTTTGTGGGGACTCTTTTACTATTTCATATATATATGTATATATATACATATATATATATGTGTGTGTGTGTGTGTGTGTGTGTGTGTGTTGTGTGTGTATGTGATTGTACTTGTCCTTATTAATACATGTGCTCTGCAATATCTTAGTTCAGGTACCTGTTACATCAGTAAACAAAATGGGGAAATCAAAATGATTTGTATGTTCTGTCATTACTTTTCTGTTCCTCATACTTCTTTGTTAATCTTTTAATAAGGTAAATATTATTCCTATAGGGCAGATAGATTTTGGGAAAAGAGTAAATCCTTGAATGTACCAACCTAGTTTCCAGGTTGAACTGCTAACGGCCCCTAGAACTTTGAATCAAGTGATCACTGAACACATGAGCAGTAAGCCCTGAAGAATGAGGCACATGCATATGGTTCTCAGACAAATAAACAAATGATCCACACACATAAAAAGATTGTTAATAGGCAACAATCAAGAGTCACAATACATATTTTCAAGAAAGAAATAACAAAATTCCTAAATGACCATCAGATTAAAAGCAGATCTGACCACAGCTAGTAAGATTGTAAATTATTCTTTTAATCATGCATAATAACAGAGTACCACTACCCCTCAAAGTTACTGTATATAGATGTTGATCCTGGTTAAATGTTCCTACAAGATAAAATATACATTACATATCATTAGAGTACACTGACACAAATAGATCAAAATATTGCCTCTATGCCAAGAAGTAGCCAAATTTTTGTCTTGCCATATCTGACATGTATAAATGTTCCCAATGCAATAATTGATACTTTGGCATTAGCCACTTTCAATTCTCTTTCTTGTGGGGTAGAAATAATAAAGTCACAAATCATAGAATTTGTTCTAATTTTCAAATTGTATTTTGTATTTTTTTTAATTTTTATTTTATAGTTTTTCCAAGGTTCATGTCAGATGGGTAATGTCACCAAATGCATAACAAGCTGTCAAACAACCGTGTGAAAACCAGATCGCTTATGAACCAGAAAAGGATCCTTTGTACTTTTTTTTTTTGCTTTTTGGGTCACACCTGGCAATGCTAAGGAGTTATTCCTGGCTTTGCACTCAGGAATTACTCCTGGTAGTGCTCAGGGTACCATGTGGGATGCCGGGGATCGAACCCAGGTCAGCTGTGTGCAAGGCAAATGCCCTACCTGCTGGACTATCGCTCTTGCCCCTCCTTTGTATTTTTTAAAGTATGTTTTGGAAGCATCTTAAAATGTGTACTATATACTCAAATTCTAGAGCAAGCTCCTTCTAACTTACTAAAATAACCTAGGATATCTTATTATCCATCAATGAAAAAGATGAAACAAATCCAAATCATTCCAAGGCATCTCTATTGTGTCTGTGAAAGAGTCAATGATGATCTTATAAAATTTATATGTGATATTTCTTTATATCACTGTATCACTGTCTTCACTGTCTTCCTGTTCATCCTGTTTGGTCGAGCGGGCCCCAGTAACATCTTCATATGTCCTTCTCATGCTAGTAGAGCCCAAGGACATCTGCTTGCTCCAGGAACATAAAGGGCCTCAATCCATTCTGGAATGAGGTCTATAATTGTTACTGGTATTTGGCATATCAAATACAACACGGGTAGCTTGCCAGGCTCTGTCTTGTAGGTAGCATACTCTTGTAGTCATCTCTAAATCCAGCATTTATTGATGAACTGTGCGGCCACTTGTGGCCATGTGAGCTTGGCTATGATAGGCTCTTCTACTGGGTGGAATTCTGATGAGAGGGAAGTACAGATGTGGAAAATGGCAGCCCTCATAGAGTTGGGGGGTCGTCTAATTCTTGTGAGGCTCTGCTGGGGTGGCGGGCCAGGTCTAGAACCCATCATCCCTCCCAGGCTCCTCGTGAGCAGCTGGGCACAGGGAGAGCCAGTAACAGCTCTGCCCCGTGTCTGTGAGTCTCTGGATCAGCATACCTGAGCCAGATTTAAAGAAAGACTGCTGCAGGGTGGAACTCGATGAGCCAGGCTGTAATAGGCTGGTTTGCTGGGTGGAGTTCTGATGAGAGGGATGTCCGGATGTGGAAAATGGAGATCCTCATAGAGTCGGGGGTCGTCTGGCTTGTTGCAAGGCTCGGCTGGGGTGGCTGACCAGGGCTAGAACCCACCATCCCTCTTGGGTGCCTCCTGAGCAGCTGGGCACAGGGAGAGCAAGTAGCAGCTCTGCCCCATGTCTGTGAGTCTCTTTCTTTATAAAAACATACAAATTTTGAATTTGATTTTTCCATTTGATAAAGGATACATATTAATCTTAGAAAAGTTTTAGCTGTTTCAAAAATAAAATGTTATAGAAATTAATCATATTTGTCATTTGTATACTGGTGTGTAATTTGTCTATGTAATAACTGCATGGTGTTTATTGAAACAATAACTCTTGGCATATGCTAAGCAAAGGATTTACTAGATTTCTAATAAATGCTGATTGTCACAACTCTAATTTTTTAGCAAAATTGAAGGTTACCACATACTTGTCAACCATGATGTGTTTGTAGTTGCATTTTGTGTTGATTGACATTCTGATGAAATATTTTTAATATTTGATCACTTGATGACTTGAATCCCGTTATTCATTGATTTGCTCGAGCGGGCGCCAGTAACATTTCCATTGGACCCTATCACGGTGCCAATGTAGCCCAATGGCATCTGGTTGGTTCAGGAATATGAAGAGCCTCAAACCGGTCCTTCAGGGTCTTGACAAGGAAGTCTGACCATCTTGTAGGTGGGCGGCCCCGTGATCTTTTGACATCCCATGGGATCCAGTCAGTAATGGCTCTAGTCCAGCCCATCTTATTTTCGATGCCTTGGCAAATGAGACAGGGTCCCTGATTCTGGAATAGTGATGGAGGTCAGAACTCCGGATTCCTTCTCTCACTTGAGTGAGGCGTGATATTCCAAGCATAGCTCTTTCAATTCCTCTCTGGGAGATCCGAATAGCATTCTCATCCTGCTATTAAATATTTTAAATATTTTTATTATTTAACACTTGTTAAAGTGACGTAGAGGAAGAAAATATAGTTCATGGAAAATAGTTGAACTTTGTTGCAGGATTTTCAAATCTTGGTAATTTGTGAATAACTTAGGAAAAGTAGCATTCAATACAGTGTGATATATTAGGTGACATGATTGTTCCTTATATTCCACCTTTCCCAGTTACAAGATACAGTATGTTCTAGGAAAACTGTTGCTTCCTCAGATAATGGTGATTATAGCATATCTGTGTGTGTGCATGTGTGTGTATGTGTGTGTGTGTGTGTGTGTGTGTGTGTTTGTGTAATGGTGAGGGGGTACCTCCATGGTCATACCTGTCAGTATTCAGGGCTTAGTCCTTACTCTGCTCTTAGGAATTATTCCTTTCAGCTTTATGGGACCAAACAGGGTTCCTGGTTTCTAATCTGGGTCACTTTCATGGAAGGCAAATTCAATACCAACTGTACTATTTCCCTTGGATCTACATACCTACAAAGGATATTCCAGCTAGATGTTTCATCACTTCACTTTCTTTTTTTTTTTTTTTTTTTTTGCTTTTTGGGTCACACCCAGCGATGCTCAGGGGTTTCTCCTGGCTCTGCACTCAGGAATTACTCCCGGCGGTGCTCGGGGGACCATATGGGATGCCGGGATCGAACCCAAGCCGGCATGGGCCAGCCACGTGCAAGGCAAACGCCCTACCCGTTGGGCTATCGCTCCGCCCCCATCACTTCACTTTCTGGTTTCAGTTGTATACATAAATGTTTGCACATAATTCAAAATGGTCATTAATTATAAATAAATGGTCAAATATTGAGACATAAGAAATGAACACTGAAAATGAATTAAATTCACTAAAAATAAAATTTTTAAATATGTATTTGCCAATTTATTCTAATAGGATTACCCCTGAGCCAGAGAGATATCTTAATAAGCTGACCACATACTTCGCTTGCAAGAGTCTGGGATGTGCTCCCTTGTACCATATATTCCCCAGGCACCATTAGAAGCTACCCCTGAACAAGGAGCAGAGAGTAAGCCCTGGACACTGTGTGTAGTTCAAATAATTAATAAAAGGATTTTGTTTTGGAAATTTTTTTCATCTTTGTAAAGGTACAATTGCCTGTTAGCTAACAGCTTGGTTCTCTGACTTTTATTTATTTTTAGCCTGTCATTGTTGATTTGTTCATTTGTCTCTTTGTCACTCTTAATCCCATTGTGATTTAGCATCTCCTAAATTTATGGGCAATTTCCATTCTGCTTAGTTGCTTCAGAATTAAATTGTTCTGGGTATTAAAATCCATGACACAAATAATCAAAAGTAAAAGAGTAGAGAGTCCTTAGATGTCAACTAGAAGAAAACAGCTAAGTAAAATCTCTGACAGGATTTTAACATTTACAGAGCACTAGGAAACAATATATCAGAATTTGCATAAGTATCTCAATGACCTGTCACATTCTTTCCTCCTCTGAGATTGTGTTATTTATTCATTGAATTATGACAAAAGGAGACTAAACAACAAAAAGCATCCATTACACACAAATACAAGGCCTACAGACAAATACTCAGACACACACTAACATGTGCTGGCCTCAGATTTATGCTCTTTGGTGGTAGGAATATGAATATGATGTTTACATATGGATTTGCAAGAAGAGTGAAGTTAGAGGACAGAAACTGAGAAACCAGAGATGCAAGAACTTAGCAAAGTTGGTAATATAATAGGCATATGTTTACTGAGTCTGGAATAGGTATCTGACATTGCCCTTATATAGGTTATTTTTTTCTAGCACTTTAAATTTGTTGAGGCACACTTAATATATTCTGCCCCTTGAAACATTTAGGTGTGGTTGCAGTGCCCAGCTGAGTCGGCAGGAGGCAGACAGGAGACAGTCTTGTCTACACCCAGGGCTCTGCCCTGTGGGCCTTGGATGGTTGATAGTCTGACATAGAAAAAGACTGGGTCCCCTGGGATGAACCCAGAGCCATGGCAGAGCCTGGCAAGCTACCCCAGGTGTGTTTGATATGCCAAAAACAGTAACAGTGATGGACCCTGTTCCCAACAAATGGAAATATTACTGGCACCCACTTAAGCAAATCGATGAACAACAGGAAGACGAGTGACAAGTGACGTGACACTTAATATATCCATGATGCTTACATTTCACACACACATATTGGTAATTTTGGTCAAATGCTCATATTTAAAATACTAATACTCAAGGTAATAAACAAATATACCATCTCTCAAGCATTCACTGTGAATGCGTATGTGTGTAGTTCAGAACACAACATATCTACTGTCCCTAATTTTTGAACTGTGCAAAACCTTGTAGTTAGTTCATTATAAGTGCAGTGCAGTATTTAACATACTATACTTTATGCATTGATAGTCACTCGTCACTTGTCTTCCCATTGTTCATGAATTTGCTCAAGCAGGTGCCAGTAATACCTCCATTCTTTGGGAATGAGGTCCATTTTTGTTACTGTTATTGGCATATCTAATATACCATGGGTAGCTTGCCAGGCTCTGCCATGGCTGTGGGTTCATCCCAGTTACCCCAGTCTTTTTCTGTCAGACCATCAATCATCCAGGCCCCATGGGGCAGATCCCTGAGTATAGACAAGCCTGTCTCTGTCTGACACCTGCCAATGCAGCTGGGCACTGCAGCCACACCTGCAGCACCTCATAGGTAGTAGCATTTATAGTAAAACCTATATTTTTATACTGAACTATTCCCCAATCTTTGCTTTAGTCATATCTTAGCATCCATCATTATATTTACTTCTTCTCTATAGTTGAATTAGATACTTCATATAATATGAACTATATGTTATTGGTTCAGAATATGACTTATTTCATTGAGCAAAATGTTTTCAAGTCTATCTTTCTTGATGCTTGAATGGTTCAATTACTTTCTTACATAAAATATATGAATGTATAATATCTACCAATTTTGTGATGAACATTTAGGTTGTTAGTCATACCTTTGAATAGTATGTATGTATGTTAATACAGAAGTGCAAATATTTGTTTTTTCTTTGAACTTCAATAATTAATATATATATACACACAAATATATACATAGTTATATATATATATTTATATATATATGTGTGTGTGTCTGTATGTGTGTGTGTATATATATATATATGTTTGTGTGTGAAGGAGTTTTACCTGATCATATTTTTACTGTTTTCAGGAACTTTCATATTATTCTAACTAGTTGCTGCATATTTTATATTATCTTTAAGGTTAAATGTTTCCAATTTCTTTGTGTATTTGAAAAGACCTTTTATATATTTTGGCATTTGTTTGATGATATGTATTTTAACAACAATTATTATTTAATACATCAACAACCTAATTTTGTAATTTCTCATCATGGCTTCAATGTTCATTTTTCTGATAACCAGTCATGTTGTTCAACATCTTTCAATATGCTTCTATACTGAAATATGCATATGTTATGACTGCATATGTCAAATTTGAATTATGTATTTTTCAAAGATACTGTCCTTATATTAATTGGATTATGGTATTTGTTAGGTATTTACATTATTTTGTTATGTGTTAGGTGTTACAGTAATTTCATATCATATATAATTTTATAAATATTTTCCACCTTATATCATGTCTCTTTATTCTTTATGCATAATTTTTTACTTATCTTTCCACCTTTACTTATGTCTCTTTGTTCCTTTGCTTTTTTATAATTAAGCTTAGTATACAGTAGCTCCACCTATCTAGTTTTAAGATTTTGTATTGGAGTTTTTCATAAAATCATTATAAAGGTCAATGTTTCAAAACATCCCCTCTATTAAAAATGGCTAAAACAATAAAAGCTACCAAATACTTGTAAATATACTTATACATAAAAGACACATAATGGCACAGAAATGTAAAATATTTTGAAATGAATGCAGAAGAAAAAATAATAAGCCAAGAAACTGGATCATCTGAAAGGAATGGATGTTTCTACAAATATGCATCCATCCAACATTGAGGCAAGAAGGTAGGGAAAAAATAAAAAGGACAGAAATCAAATAAGATTGGCTTTTTCAAATTTAATCAAAAGTTTTCCAGGAAAGACAGAAAAGACAGACCTAACATTATTATTTTAAATCAATTTAGTTAAAAGTAATTAAAAATGTTATTAGAGGTGCTTTGCTAAATATATAAAAGAGATGGCAAGGGCAGTAGCAATAATGTCCAGGAAGATTAGCATGTTAGAAGCCTGCCTCAGGTTTTGGGGAGAAGTAGCTGGGATTGAAAGGAACCACTATATCAATATTACTTGAAAATGATCACTCTGGGTAAGAACTGTGTGCTACCAGGACAACAAAAAAATAGAGCACTTCGAGATCACAGTGTGATGCCACTGGCTGATGATGAACAAGTCTCACAGGTCAGGTGGTTTTGCCTAGTTCACTGTTCAAAAGGTAAGCAGGAAGGAAATAAACAGGAAATGAAAAAATGGAAAAGAACTGTGTGTTGAAAATAGTTAAAGGAACACAATGATTAGATCTCTGTATTGGTATTGAAAACCATAATGCTTAAAAATGGGAGAGAGAGAGAGAGAGAGAGAGAGAGAGAGAGAGAGAGAGAGAGAGAAGGAAAAGTGTCTGTTATAGAGGCACGCTGGGGGGGAGGGAATCTGGCGACATTGGTGTTGGGAAATGTGCACTGCTGAAGGGATGGGTGCTGCAACATTGTATGGTTGAAACCATTGTATGACTGAAACCAGTACCTGCAGTAGAGGATGGAGGAAAATGGCGAGATGAAAACTGGGGACATTGGTGGTGAGAAATGTGGCCTGGTGGAGTGATGGGTGTTGTAACATTGTACAGCTGAAACCCAATCATAACCAGGTTGTAAATGTGTAGCTCACAGTGGCTCAATTGAAAAAAAAAAGAATGGGCTGCATACTTGAGATGTTGCTGGAAGGAAGTTGATACTGGTGGTGTCTGAGTATTTCTGAAGCTCTGTTGTTAGCAACAGGGTAAACCATCCTACCCAAATAATATTTGAACACAAATTAAACTAATATTTATCTGGATTATTTCTTTCATTTCTCTTCATGCAAATAGTCAATATTTAAATATAAGTACATTTGCGTTATTAGTTAGAATTTCCCTTCTACATTATCTCTACTGAACACTATTAATTTAAATTTACTTTTATATGTTGGTGATATTATCACATATTTTCTCTTTATGTTAGTCAACCTGGTTAGATCTTTTTAATTAGATATATATGTATATATATAATAAGATAAGCTTCAAAATTCAGGATTTCTTTTACCCAATGATAATTTCATATCTATGATAATTTTACACAAATTTGTTATTTTGTCTATTGTAAAATCAATACCTACTTAAGAATAGTTTTTGTAGTATTGTTTCAAATGAACTACTTTATTAAATAATTTCATTCTGAAATTTTTTTGGGATTTCAATCACATTCTAGGAATGTTTATGTAAAGGAAGTGAAATAAAGTATTTATTCCTCTTACAACTTATTCTAGATGCTCACCTTTTTTGCCTAGCTCTTATTCCCATTTTCTGTTATGAAGTTTTCAACATACTGAGATTCACAGTTGGCGAAAGCTCAAAATGATTGAGTATTCCATTATGGATATATGTCTCCTATATAGAAACAGAGACCTTAGATCCATAGACTCTAAAATTTCTGGGAAATATTTCTCAAATACTCCAAATGAATCATTAAATGTAATAAATAAAAATACTACATCCATCCTTTTCCTTGATTTCAAAAGTTATAAATTACAACTCTTTGGGGAATATTATGATCACTTCTAAGGTATTGTATTTGAGAACTCATCTCAAAATCGTTTTAAGTATGTCATTCTATATTTATGTCACTCTCAAAGTTTGTGTGTAAACTCAAAAATAATATCCCTTAGGTTCCTTAGGTTTATAGCAGTCATCTCAGTTAATATTATAAATATTATGCTTTATTAGTTTTCAACCTGGTCATTTGTAAGCATAATATAACATATACAGATTTGATTGTGAAACAAAATTATTACATTGTAAATTAAAAGTAAATTAAAAATACCTGCATTGTACCATTTATATTTCTTTCATCTATTTAAGCATGTTTATTTCATGTAGATGGATATTATAGGATTTTTTTTTGAACTTTTAATCATTTAGTGTAAATGGCTTGCAAAGAGGAAAAGTGAACAAGGAACTGTCACTGTCACTGTCTTCCCGTTCATCGATTTGCTCGAGCGGGCACCAGTAACATCTCCATATGTCCTGTCTCATGCAAGTGTATTGCTGAACATGCTCCTTATATCTTAATATCACATGAAAGATTAAACATTCTTCCTTGACATCATAGTTATGCTCCTAATGATATAGTAAAAATACTATAATGACAGGCTTCTGGAAACAGTGAAGAAAAACCCTCTTCATTTCTTTTGTATACTAAGCTGGTGTTAAAATGAAACTCAGATCAAGCACAAGTTCCATTTTAGTTCCTTTTATTTAAAGTTTTCAAGTGTCAAGGATGCTTTGTGTAGAAGTATTGTTTAACTCTGTTCAACTGCTGCTAGTCATGATTACTGACTCGAGATCTTAAGCCTGATGTATTGACACTTAACCTTGGTGTATTGATGGCGTTTGCTACTCATGTACCCCACGTTCAGTGAACATGCACATGCAAACATATGCACACTAGTGCACATATACTTATACTTTCTGATATTAGGTCCCTGGGAAAAGATTAAGTGGAATGTTAGTTACATATAACCCAACATTATCATGTAGAATTTATTTTTTCCTTTTCTTTTGATTGGGGTCAAAACATTTTATTATTTTCCTTGCTGTTTACTCTAAATAAATAGTTTTCAGCCTTCACTGTCCCTAGACTAAGAGAATATTTCTGTTTAATTCCATGCATAAATAAATATCTTGTTCATTTCGTTCTAAACAGCTGCCAGCTACCAAGTATTGGTTTTTCAGAGCACATAGAAATCACATTCATAGAATACTGTATTTATTCGGTATGTGGCAGTATTGTGTCTACCACATCAATTCACAAGCCCTGCCTTAAGAACACTTTATTGCTGAGAAATATGGCCCCTCAAGAGAACATCCAGAGAATTATACACTTTTACTGGTGGAGCTTCTTGCCTAACACTTTTACCTAGTGAGTGGTCAGGGTGGTGATTGCTGAAGAATGAGGAGGCTGCAGCAATTTCTTAATATAAGACAATGATAAAGTTTACAGTTTCAACTTGATCTTCATTTCTTGACAGATATGATACTATTTCATAGGTATCATCCACAATGCAACTTCTTTTTTTTTTTCAAAATTGAACTCAGTCTTCTCAGACTTTCTGTTGCCGGGCTACATAGAGCTATACTAAAGTTATGATGTTCTACACCATTTTTTCACTTTAACAATGTTTGCAGCATCTTCACAGTAATATATTTCATCTCAAGGAACTTTTCCTTTACTTATCCATGAGAAGCAACTTTCTCTCTACTCACATTCTTATCATGAAATTGTATCAATCATAACATATTTTCCCTACACATGGGTATCATGCTATCCACCACATCTGTTATCTCCTCCACCATTTTATTGAATAACCTCAAAATCATCCATCACTGTATCACTGTATCACTGTCTTCCCGTTCATCATCGATTTGCTTGAGTGGGCCCAGTAACATCTCCATATGTCCTGTCTCATGCTAGTAGAGCCCAAGGGATCTGCTTGCTTCAGGAACATAAAGAGCCTCAATCCATTCCAGGATTGAGGTCTATAATTGTTACTGGTATTTGGCATATCAAATACAACATGGGTAGCTTGCCAGGCTCTGCCGTGCAGGTAGCATACTTTTTGTAGTCATCTCAAAGTCCATCATTTATTGATCAACCGGCTGCCGCGATAGGCTGGTCTGCTGGGTGGAGTTCTGATGAGAGAGAAGTCGGATGTGGAAAATGGGAGGCCCTCATGGAGTGGGGGTCGTCTGGCTTATTGCAAGGCTCTGCTGGGGTGGGTGGGCCAGGGCTAGAACCCGCCATCCCTCCCTGGGCACCTCTTGAGCGGCTGGGCACAGGGAGAGTCAGTAGCAGCTCTGCCCCATGTATGTGAGTCTCTGGGGGATCAGCATACCTGGGCTGGGCTTGAAAAAGACTGCTGCAGGGGTGGGGTCTCGATGAGCCAGGCTGTGATCAGCTCTTCTGCTGGGTGAAGCTCTAAGGAGAGGGGAGTCTGGATGTGGAAAATGGTGGTTTATGGTGTGTGGGGTCCTCTGGCTTCTTGCGAGGCTCTGCTGAGTTGGTGGGCCAGGGCTAGAACCTGCTATCCCTCCCAGGCACCTCATGATCAGCTGGCACACCAAATTTACAAAAATAAATTTTGTGAAGTTTATTTTAAAAGAAATTTGAAACTTTCTTTTCTTTAAAGTTTATGATGACTATAACATCTAATTTCAATAAATAAACTTTTAAGTCGAGTAAATTAACTTTTATCTAACATATTTCATTTCATAAATTGGTCCAGATTCGGGGAATGCTGAGTTTCCGGCTTTGCCAATTACAATAGTAACAGCACAGATCATTGATCACAGTGAACACTAATAAACGCATTATTCAAGGTATTATAAAAATAATAAGTGTTATTAGCTTAAATGGAGCACATTATTGAACAGAATTATGCTGAGAAAATTGCCTTATCCATTTGCCACAAACCTCAAAATTTAAAAACAACACAGTACTTTTTAAACTTAGTGCAATAAACCACTAGGTATACTTTTGTGTTTAACCATGACTCCCTGAAAACATGAAGAAACTAGCTCTGAATGTCTATGAAATAATCTCAACAATTTGCATAGAATAAATATTTGGAGCTGAGCAGGGAGTACAATAATTAAGGTAGAGGTATCTGGCCATAATTTGATCCCTTAACTTTTTGTGTTCCCAAAATTTCACAGGCATAACCATGATGACCCACAGTACCACAGTGTGGCACTGGAGATTCCCACTAACTGACCTTCATGGTCCCTGTCACTACAGGATTCAAACAGCTTCATGGCCGTCAGAATTCATATTCTATCATCCAGAGGTGGGCTGAGACACTGTAGGAGTACCGTCTGCCTCCCCAGGACTGGGAGCTCCACTGAGTGGCACAGAAGAAAAACATTACCCCACACAGTGAATTTAATAAAGAAAATAATAGAGAGAACAAATGGGATTAAATTACAGGAAACAATGGACTGAACAAATACAGATCATTTTAGTTGAGTTTACATGTGAAAAGAATGATGAAATTTACTCATTCAACTTTCTCAGCAATAAACATTTAAAAATACCCTAACATTTTTCTGTTTATTGTTTATATCACCAAATATATGTATATATTTACATATATGCATGTATGTATATATGTCTCTGTGTGTTTTCACTTGTATCACTTGTCACTTGTCTCCTGTTGTTCATCGATTTTCTAGAGCAGGCACCAGTAACATCTCCATACATCCTGTCACATGCTAGTAGAGCCCAAGGGGCATCTGCTTGCGCCATTAAAATTAAGAGCCTCAAACCCAAACGGTTCCTTCATCATGGGAATGAGGTCTATAATTGTTACTGGTATTTGGCATATCAAATATGACATGGGTAACTTGCCAGGCTCTGCCATGTGGGTGAGATACTCTGTGTGTTTATATTTAATAAACACAAATACAAGTATAAAAAAAAGATAAAGAGAAAATTGAAAAAAGTTATCAGTTCATTGCAGTCATATATCAAAGTACAAGTGAGGAAAATGAGAAAAGATCAAATAAACAATCTGCAAAGTAAAAAATATGATATGTTAATATAGTAATGCATTCAATTATATAAAACTTACATAAATTCAGTGTACTTAATTCATTAATCAAAGAGGCTTTGTGTGGCTCAAAGAGAGAGAACATTGTTAGCACTTTCAATGTATATATATATATATATATATATATATATAAACTAAGACAAAGATCAAATATATACTGTTCTTCTTTTTTTTTTACTATGTGTAAATAATACAATCCTTAAAATGCCAATTTGATTTTCTGAATGCGAGGTTAACTGAGGACTTCACATGAGTTTTCCCTTTCCAGAATCTTTCAAGTCTATACAAGATCTATCAGAGCGTACATTGTAACTCAGAGATTGTATCATCAGTATTTTCCCGGAGCTCAGGTGCAAACCAGATGCATCAGTCATTTCTCTCTCAAGAATCACTTCATCTAAGCTAGTTGGCTCAGTATATCAGCATCAGTCATCCTTAATCCCCTGAAGATTACATTGAGGAGAATGAAATAAAATGCCGACTCTAATCCCTCTTTCTTTTCATATTTCTATTTTGTGAGTAGAGAGATAACTTGATATCCGGACTCTCCTTGGAACATTGCAGAGTAAGTATGGCACAAAATACATGTGTGTGATCTGCAAACAGCACCAGCTCCGTATCATTTCCTTCTAGTTAAGATCATTTGAATTCTGTGTTCCAAGTGTGTAATATGTCAGACCATTTAACCAGATAGCTGTTTTCAGAAGTAACATTTCCTATCATTGAAGTGAAATAAGAAACAAAATGCTTTTCACTATTGAATTCACATACTCAAATATTTAGCAATCATTAGTATATATCCAATAACTATGTCAGCTAGGAAGGTAAACATGAATAAAGTGATTTTTTATCAAGTAATTTATTCTCGATAGAAAAGGTGTATCTACAAACTAATCTATCACAAGAAGATTCTATGCAAAGAGGTAAGAATTTTGAAGAATATTCCACCTAAGTTAGAATGTGAGAGGCCTTTTCAGAGGATATAACATGAACTTCAAAATGAAGTATTCTCTTACAGAGTAGTTTCTGAGGTGATTTATTATCCAATGCAGTTTCATATTCTTCCTAGTTACATTTCTTTTTGAGGCTATGTCTTGGTTTGCTTTTATTCCAAGAAAGAGGGATGATCTAACGTGAAATGATGGATGTGACTGATCAGTCTAGGGTTTCAGAGTAGGTATCCATGAACTTTTCATTGAATGTCAGTTTCGAAAGTCAAGGTTATCAAAGTGAAGAGAAATTTAAATAAGTTATATCACTAACAATTTGTAAAAATTGTTACTCTGTATCTATAATGAAAAGACGATTTGAGAATTGATAGCAGATATTCCATAGCACTAATATACAGCTCCACCCACTGCTATAATATAAATATATTTTCAAAAGGGAATTCAAGACATCTGTTTTTTGTAGGAAGCAGAATAAATGATATTAGGGAAGATTATTCAATTCAGTTGGAAACCTGCCCCCTGAATAGAAATATGAAAAGAGAATAATAACCAAGGTTTCAAATAACTCTAGGAAGAACAGAAGCCAATGGAGACGAATAGAGGACCCTCAGGGTATTTCTTAGATTAAGTAGTGTTTTAAGAAGGCAGTATCACTGTATCACTGTATCACTGTCTTCCCGTTTATCATCGATTTGCTTGAACGGACACCAGTACATCTCTATATGTCTTGTCTCATGCTGGTAGAGCCCAAGGGCATCTGCTTGCTACAGAAACATAAAGAGCCTCAAAGCAGTTTATCAGGTCATGAGAATGAGGACTATAATTGTTGCTGGTATTTGGATATTAAATACGACACAGGTAGCTTGCCAGGATATGCCGACAGGTGGCATACTCTTGTAGTCACCTTTGATCTTGAGCATTTACCGATGAACCACGTGGCCACTTGTGGCTGTGTGAGCCAAAATGTGATCAGCTCTTCTGCTGGGTAAGTTCTGATGAGAGGGGAAAACGGCAGCCCTCAAGGAGTGGGGGGGGTCATCTGGCTTCTTGTGAGGCTCTGCTGGGGTGACAGGCCAGGACTGGAACCCGCCATCCCTCCCGGGCACCTCATGAGCTACTGGCACAGGAAGAGCCGGTAGCAGCTCTGCCCCATGTCTGTGAGTATCTGGATCAGCATACCTGTGTCGAACTTGAAAAAGGCTGCTGTAGGATGAGTCAGTGACTAGCCGGGCTGTGATCAGCTCTTCTGTTGAGTGGAATTCTGACGAGAGGGGTATCTGGATGTGGAAAATGGCAGCCTTCATGGAGTGTGGGAAGGCTATCACAGTCAAAAGAAACTATGGAGGTCTCTGAAAATCACTTGCAAATTTTTAAAGACCTTAAATCATTCTAAAGTAGGAATGCATCACTAAAATCATGCATTTCTGCTATGTGAGCAAATATAATAGTCCTAAGACTACTTAGGACAAACCCTAATTAGCATTGTCTGACAGCAACGGAATTGAATAATATCAGTTATTCCTCTAAAATCATGTTTTTCCTTTAGTTTACAAGATCTGTGTCCTTCAAAGGCAGGTTGTTAAAACAATGCCAGTACTCATACTTTTAGGGCAATTATTGTAAAGCCAGTACTAATATCTTTAATACCTACAGCAAATATTATAGAAAAATTCATAAATTTGGATATATATGAACAGAAGCCAAAGAATTAACTGCTTGAACAACACTTTTTTAAATTAGTCCTATACAAACTCTAGACTTATTTTTGTAGGGTTTGGGGGTACACACCAACAGTCCAGGGGATTATTTCTGACTGTACATTTAGCTATCACACCTGGTGGCACTCATGGGACCATATGGAGTGACGGGGATTGAACCCAGGTTCAATTCATTTAATGAAGTACCATATCTAGTGTACCATTTCTCCTGTCCCAAGTACTTATTCTTAAAAACATTTTTAAAAAAGAGTATAAAAAAAGTCATTAAAATGTAATTTTAAGTTTAGTTTTCAATAATTGGAATAATAGCTGTTAAAAACAGGTAAGTCATATCTATTTGTTTATTTTGCTTATGTATGACCCTGAACGAATGGTTTGAGGCTCTTCGTATTCCTGAAGCAACGAGATGCCATTGGGCTACACTAGCACATGATAGGGTCAAATGGAAATGTTACTGGCACCCGCTCGAAGCAAATTGATGAATAATGGGATGTCAAGTGATCAAATGAAGTGACTATGTCAAAAACCACTAACAATTATAGACCAGTAACAATTTTAGCAGATCAATGCAACAGGAAGACAAGTGAAGTGAAGTGATACCATACCAGGCAGTGCTTGGGTTTTACTCTGAATTCATGCTCAGTGGTCATGCCTGGTCAGTTGGGTGACTGACTATATATGGTGTCAGGAATTGAGCCCTGGTCTACCTTTTGCTAGGCGAATGCTCTGTATGCTGTAAAATTGCTTCAGCCCCCTTAATTACAATTTTTAAAAGTCTTATTTTCCTGATCTGATAACTAAGAATGAATCTGTCTTCAATTTACATTAACTGGATATTCCAAATGGAAATATAATTAATAGACAAGACAAAGTCTTCTTAGATTGGTAACTATGCTTACATAATGAATTATATTATGATTAATTGCTCGACATCTTATACTAAAAGTTTTTACTTATATCTTAATATGCAGCCGACTCACTTTTGAGTTGAGATTGACCAAGAAATAAGTCCTAAAAATAAAAAGTTCTTTCAGAGATGTAACATAGAAGAGTCCAAACACCATGAATAACATTGACCTCTGAGCTAGGAATACGCTCGTAAATGCTGTGTTTCAGAGGTGGTCATTTCAAGAACATTAGCTGCTGGAGTGTTCAGGGTAAGAAGCTTTTCCTCTAGATTATTTTATTCTCCCTCTTTTGTGGAGCAAAGCCTAGATGGACGCAGATCAGATACTGGACTGAATTGTCAATTTATTATTCTGTCACAGAGAAAGATGTCAGCTAGTGGAGGTCTTACATGCAAGGACACTGGGTTCTCTCCTTGGACCTGTCTAGTTCAATCAATAATCACAAGGAAGATAAAAAGGGCATGTTACTTAATTCATGACAGACATAAGGCTAAAAAGACAGTGAAAGAATGAACATCTTAAGACTTTTTAATAGCTTTGAGCTATTTTATAGCTAAAACATTGTTTAGCTATTGTATATCTAAACATTGGCTGAACTTGGATTCTATGACATAAGTGTAAATACAATAATATAAATCATAGCAATATATTATGATAGAAAATAAAGACGATTTAAGCATTGCATACTCAATAAAACAGTGTGATACTAGTCAAATAAATTTAATGGGACACATTTAGATAGTGCTAGTAGCAATATAACATATGTAAGATGAATTAAAAGCATGTTATGTCTATTTTAGGTCATATTTGGTATACTAGATGGGTGTGAACTCTATAATTTGTTTATGCAAAGTAAATCTATTTTCTGCTTGTGACTTTCATGGATAATGACCTATGGATAAATCATCGTAACACTGATTTAGCATTACATATGGGGCTGGTAAAAAAAGAACTTGCTAACTTAAGCATTTTTGTAGCATAATATTTTATAACATAAAGGCTATAACCAATTTTTAAAATTAAGCAAAATTCTATACTTATACAAGTCTATTCATATCTTTCTTCTAAACTTTTCTTCATACTCCACACTCTTCCTGAATCCTATATTTGTGGGATTTATCTATTTATTGTTAATTTTAGGATGTAGCAGCATAGAATTATTCACGCTATTTTTCTTAATATATACACCTGCAAACATATAAAGTACAGTTTTTAAAAGACAATTTTTCAACCACTTAATGAGCTATAATTTAGTGGAATTTCGGAAATCTGGCTTGAATCTTCAATATAGAGCTACGTGTCACGACCTCCACAAAAAATTAAAGGAAAAAATATCTCTATACTCTATGGGAAATAAACATAATAAGGGAATGACTAATCGCCAATGTCATCTGGATGGGAAGTTTTGTGTGTAAGCTTCCCATGGGAGGAGGAAGATGCCCAGGAGTGACCCCTTGGGGTATGCTGGAGGCAAGGGGCCTTCTGGCATGCATGCTGTTCTGGAATTATGTAGATGCGTGAAAAGTATATTTAGCACTATTGTAAATTTCAATACTTCAATAACAATGAAGAGCTGAATATAACAGAGAAAATACTTGCACGTATTTTTTAAAGCCATGTAGTTTTACATCAGAACACAGGTAAACTGTGTCCTTCAACAATGTAAAATTTTCCCCACTCTTGCATTTTTTTATTCAATATGCAGAAAACTGAATTGATTTTTTTAAAGCAAATATGTTTAAGTTTTTTAAATGTATTAACTTTTCCCTAAGTACTGGAATATTCAAAAGTCAGCATTGTTTATTGCTTTTAGATATTTCACATTATATCATCTGGTGAATATTACAATTACAGTATGCAGTAATATAAATTTGCAATGTCAATTAATATATTTAATTACATAAATTTAAATTCAAAGGATCAAGGAAACATTGAAAAAGGATATAATGTACCAACACCAATTTCTAATGCCACTATAACCCAACAGTTATGTGGAGCATATGGTAACTAACACAGAACCTATTAGTTATCCAGGGATCAGGTGAATCCCTGCTGGACAGCAATTCTAAAGTCACAGATTTAGATTATGCAATAAATATAAAAATGCTTTAAAAGGTTGATTTGAAGTATTACAGAAACCCTCAAATAGAAAAGAATTAGTAAGTATTAAAAAGAAAAGAACTATGCAAGTCAGTATAGAAATAGTGACTGGGTTAACAGTATTGCACTGTGTGTGTGTGCATATTACAACATTGTTATGGCTTTTCATCATTTTAGCTCTCTATTAGAAGATTTTAAAATGGACAGTGAGAATGAGTGAAGGGAAATTTATAGTATATTTTCCTTTGTGTAAGACTTGTTTGAAGTACCATAACATAAATGAAAATTAAGAAGGAAGGAAGGGAGGGAGGGAGAGAGGGAATGAGGAAGGGAGGGAGGGAGGGAGGAAGGAAGGAAGGAAGGGAAGGGAAGGAAGGAAGGAAGGAAGGAAGGAAGGAAGGAAGGAAGGAAGGAAGGAAGGAAGGAAGGAAGGAAAGGAAGGAAGGAAGGAAGGAAGGATGGAGGAAGGAAGGAAGGAAGGAGGGAAAGATGGAGGAAGGAAGGAAGGAAGGAAGGAAGAAGGAAGGAAGGAAGGGAAGGAAGGGGAAGGAAAGGAAGGGATGGAAAAGGGAAAGGAAAGGTAAGGAAGAGAGGGAAGGGAGAGGAGAGCAAGGAAATGAGGAAGGAAAGAATGAAGGAAGGGAGGAAGTAATTCTATATAAAAAGTACAATGTTGCTCCTACCAGCTTCTCATTTTTCAAGAACCAGAACTGTTTCTCCTGCCTTTTCCCATTTATTAATGTAACAGAAAATGCAAAGGATGCAGAAGTAGGGTAGGAAAACCTTGTTAAACATTTTTCAACAATCCCCTGCTATAATGTTCAAAGCAATTACTTTTGCTGTCAACAGGAATAAAATTTACTACCATCAGTGAGTGCAAGGAGTCAAATGAATTGCTAAGAATTACAACATAAGCAGCATGCAAATAATCCCACAAGTCGTAAGCACTTGTCTTCCACTATTTGTACAGCGAAGGCTTTGGTACTAAATTGTTGAGGCTTCCTTCTCAATTCCCTAAACGCTGGAGAACTTTCTCAAGAATTTCAATTCTTGGGGCTGGAGCTATAGTCCAGCGGGTAGGGCATTTGCCTTGTATGCAGCTGACTCGGGTTCAATCCCCAGCATCTCATGTGGTCCCCTGAGCACCGCTAGGAGTAATTTCTGAGTGCAGAGCCAGGAGTTACCCCTAAGCATTGCCAGGTGTGACCCAGAAAGCAAAAAAAAAAAAAAAAAAAAAAAGAGATTTCAACTCTTGAGGGGAGGATAGTTTTGCATGATTTTTGAGAAAGAAATATTGCTTTATAAACAATTCACATAGCTTGGACATTATTCTCTAAGCATTAGGGAAACTACCCAAATAAAATTTTCAGACTAATATTTCCTCCTTATGCCGATGTGGGTGGAGACTTAGTTTCCTAGACTCAAAGCACATCTCTCAGTGACAACTAGTAATATTATGTACAATTCCTTTTTTGTAAAACAAATCTAAAACAATATGTTCGATTTCACAATATCACAAATTATACAACTACATGTCATTTATTTCCATTTCCATAATCAGTTCCAGGTCAAAGTTAAGCCATTTTTAATCAGTGCTGATGGAGAATAATAAAATATGTGTTATGCCAAAAACTAGTAACAGCTATGGACCTCAATTCCATGATGGAAGAATGGCTGCGTCTCTTTCCTGTCCCTGGAGCACGCAGATGCCCTTGGTTGCTACACTTGCTTAAGACAGGACTATGGAGATATTACTGGTGCCCGCTTGAGCAAATCGATAAACAACAGGAAGACTGTGATAGCTTAATCAGTTCAAAACTTATATAGTCATTAAACATCAAATACTAATGCTTTGTTTGAAATTTTTCTCTATATTAAACATTTTTAAAATCAGGAGTTTATATCATTTTTAACTGAGGATCAACTGTTTTGGAAGTACACTCAATACATATTATTGTGTACACTGCATATATTTCAAGAGCTGTGCTTCAACATCTTCAAATATCAAGGGTCCTGGATATATTTTTGAATAATATCCATTTGCCTATCTCGAGCTTCAGTATTATTACTCATGACTCATCACTGGAAGTTGATAGGAGGCAACTGTGTCCAGCCTATAAAGCCAATGCCTTTTTTTCAGGTGATTAAGGACATTCTAGAAAAGGCAATTATAGAATCTGTGGGAAATAAACCTAAGAATAAACTTAAGAATATATCCATGTGTGTGCTAATACTATAGATTATTTCACTAAAGTTCAAAGTTTTAATTCTGTTTTCATCTGCTTGTTTCTATAATTGTTGTATTTACATTTCTTAAATAATTTCTGGTACTATTTTCAATATATACAATTAAATTAACAATCTATCAGTACTAATCTCAACCATGAATATCTTTTTGGACACTCTCTCCAGTTTGCTATAGAGCTGCCTTTCCAACTATTTCTATTATTAGTCCCTAAAAAAGATTCCTTTCAGATGCTGTCTTTCCATTCTTGCTTTGCCTTTATTTTCATAAAACATATTTTCAAGTGTTTTCTAGTAGAAAAGTGCAGGGAAGATTAGATTTCCACACTTTGTAAATATCAAAATAAATTTAATCCCCTGATCTAATACTTTGATTTTCCACAGACTTCATTATATGGTAAGTCTCTCTTTTTCAGCTTAAAAATTCATTTTTACTCTATCACTAGGTTATTAATGTTGTTCAGAAGGTATAGGGATTTCATTATTATCCTCATGTATTTCATTTTTTTTTCCTTTTTTTGGGTCACACCCCTTGATGCTCAGGGGTTGCTCCTAACTCTGAACAGGAATTACTCCTGGTCGTGCTTGGGGGGACCATATAGGATGCCAGGTATCTAACATGGGTTGGCAGCATGCAAGGGGATGCCCTCCCAATGGTACTATTACTGCAGCTCCCTGATGCATTTCTTTCATGTTTGTTTTCACTGTATTACTTGTGTTCTATTCCTTACTTATACGGCAGAGCCTGGCAAGCTACCCATATTGTATTTGATATGCCAAATACCAGTAACAATTATAGACCTCATTCCCATGACCTGATGGAATGGTTTGAGGCTCTTTATGTTGCTGGAGCAAGCAGATGTCCTTGGGTTCTACTAGTATGAGACAGGACATATGAAGATGTTACTGGTGCCTGCTCAAAAAAAATCGATGGAGCGGGAAGACAGTGATATAGTGACAGTGATACCTTATTTAAAAAATTAGAAATTCATCCATATCTTTAATATTTCAAACATTTGTAGACATATATTTTGGCTTCTTGTGTGATTGGAATATATGGCAAAATATAAGGCATGAAATATATTTCTCTGGTCAGTAACTTTGGAAAATAAAATGTAGAACCCATGTTGAACACATTATACTTTTTGATTTTGTATACTTTTTATTTCTGCTTTGCATTATTCTGATTTTTATATGTAACTTGTATGCTTTAAATTAATAGCCTTTTAATTTATATGTGTTCTTATTTCTAGTAATATTCATAAACTATTATTTCTGCCTCTATTGCTAATATAAACATATATTATTGCTCTTCTTTTTCTGCTATTTTTTGTATCCTTCCTTTCTTTATTCCCTCTTTCCTGCCTTCCTGCCTTTTCAAACTCTTCTAGAGAAAACATAGTCCTTTTCAGTGTTTCTTTGCGTTAGTATTATCTTTTATTCTTTTTTTCTTGTTTCTTGGGATTTGCAATGCTCATGGCTTGCAGCTAGCTTTGTGCTCAGAGGCCACTTCTGGAAGTGATCATGGGGTCCCTGAGTGGTGCCCAGGGCAAAATATGTGCCACAGGCAAGACAAGCACCATAGTACTTTATCTCCGATTCCTAAATTTATGTATTAGACCTAAATATTTAAGAATACAGAAAAATTTACTAAATTTACAGCTTAACTTGTTGCAAACAACTAGTGACCTATAGTTGAAGATTAATCTGAGACAAATATATTCACTTGATCACTTGATCACTTGAATCCTGTTATTCATCGATTTGCTCGAGTGGGCGCCAGTAACATTTCCATTGGACCCTATCATGTGCCAATGTAGCCCAAAGGCATCTGGTTGATTCAGGAATATGAAGAGCCTCAAATCATTCCTTCAGGGTCTTGACAAAGAAGTCTGACCATCTTGTAGGTGGGCAGCCACGTGATCTTTTGACATCGAGTGGGATCCAGTTGGTAATGGCTCTAGACCAGCAGTCATCTCCAAATAGCATTACTGGACTGTCCAGCCCATCTGATTTCCGATGCCTTGGCAAACAAGACAGCATCCCTGATTCTGGAATAGCGACAGAGGTCAGAACTCCGGATTCCTTCTCTCACTTGAGTGAGGCGTGGTATTCCAAGCATAGCTCTTTCGATTCCTCTCCGGGAGACTAGAGTATCATTCTCATCCTGCTTTTGTAGGACCCAGGTCTCTGAGGCATATGTTAATGCAGGGAGAATGGTGGAGTCAAAGAGATGTGCCCAGAGCCGGAGGTTCTTTGTCCTTTTAGCTATTTCTTCGATGCCTTTGAAGGCATTCCATGCCGCTCTCTTCCTCCTGCGCAGCTCAGGTTTTAGGTCTTTCATCATGTTGATTTCTCGACCTAGGTACACATAACTGCTGCATTCAGAGATGTTTGTTCCATTGAGAGTGAATGGGGCAGTCTATTTGGAGATGACTGCCTCTGGAACTAGTTCATTTTTTCATAAACATGGTTTTCTTTAGATTCAGCTGTAGAACTATCTTTCCACATTCTCAGTCAAATTTAGCCAGCATTTGTGCCGCTTGGCTAATGTTTGGAGTTATTAGAACAATGTCATCAGTGAAGCGAAGGTGGTGTAGTTGCCGGACATCTATCTTCACTCCCATTCCTTCCCATTCTAATTGTCGCATGATGTTCTCAAGGGTGGCACTGAAGAGTTTTAGTGAAATGGTATCCCCCCTGTCGAACCCCTCTTTTGACATCAATGATCACTTCTTTGTAGAATGGTGAGATCCTGGTGGTGAATCTGTAATACAGCTCACGAAGGATCTTGATGTATTGGGTTTGAACACCCGGATTTGGCTAGGGCTTTGGTGACTGCTTCAGTCTCCACAGAATCAAAGGCTTTCTGGAAATCAATGAACGTGAGACAAAGCGGCATCTTGTACTCCCTACAAACCTCAATGAGCTTGGTTACTGTGTGGATATGGTAGATTGTGCTGAATCCTTTCAGGAAGCCTGCTTGCTCACATGGTTGTCCTTCATCTAGTGTTCTGCTAATCCTGTTCAGGATGACTCCTGTAAACAGCTTTTAGATGACAGACAGTCTCTGTCCGTCAATATATTGAGATAAATATATTATATTCGATCACGATCACGATCTTCCCATTAATCATCTATTTGCTAGAGCGGGCACCAGTAATATCTCAATATGTTTTGTCACATGCTGTATAGCCAAGGGCATCGGCTTGGTACAGAAACATAAAGAGCCTCAAACCATTATATTAGGTCATGAGAATGATCTAATATAATTGTTACTGGCATTTGGCATATCAAATACAACACGAGCAGCTTGCTAGGCTTGCCGTGCGGGAGGCATACTCTATAAACACCTCCAAATAAAGCCTTTATTATATTCAAAAAACTTAAATACTGGTATACTATATATCTTATCCTTTGACCACATTTTCCTATTAAAATTCTCATTTTATTTAATTGAGATTTAATTCTCATTTTATTTAATTTATTTAATGGAAAGAGAAGTAGGTAGTGCAGCATCTTGCTAAATGAACTTGAGGGTAAATAGGGATGGGTGACTGGGAGTTTTATTGCTTAGTTGACAGGTTTTAATTGAAATTTTCATGTTAGGTTCTTAGTTACAACTTAGGCTTTTATTTTGCCGGCAGTATCTCTGTAATTTTTGTGGTTCTTTTCTTCAGAACAGCAAGTTTCATGCTTGAATGTGGAGGAAAATACATAAAAGAAGGAGAGTTTGCCTTACTATATGTTTCATAGCTTAACACTTTCATAGCTCACTCGGCTTATATGACTATCATTTCTCACTCGTTCATGTATCAAGTTAAATATTTTTCCCCTTTCCTCCCAGAATAATATTCACATTTCTGTGCTGGCAGATTGCCGTTTATTCCACTATTAGCAATGGATTAATTTTCAATTAATAGTAAATCTTAAGAGGTACAGTAAGTCCTATTTGATACCATATATTCACTCAATTTTTAGAAAAATGTAGTAAGGCATAATATATCTAATGAAAACTTTATGACTGCAGGATGCAGCTTCTGATGCATCAAAACTATTCTTAAATTCAGCACATATACTTAAGAAAAATATACATCATGATAAATTAATAAGAAACCATAGCAAATAAAGTATTAACTTGCCATTATATTTCTCTGTGATATTATGTAGATATTTTTTATGTTGCAGTTTTAGGAAAATTACTCATTACCATTTGTTAAATGTTGTATCCTCAAAGTAAAGTTGTTTTCAACAGACCATTACGCACATTGCACAAAATTAATATTTTTCTCTTCTATAAAAACTCTTAGAAGAAATTCCACAGGTGCCTTAATTGTTAAAAATGAATGTATCACTGTTAAGAAGACTTTGACAATCCTCTAATATTAATGTAGGAATTAAGTAGTTATAATGTTTGAGTTAGAAAATAAAAATGAAACTAATGGATTAAGACTGTGGGACCAAATTCTATTTAATTAAAATACAATTTACTCAAATGTAAAGCAAAGCTCATGACTATGGTAGAGTAGTAAACGACCAGTTGTTTTCTTAATTGAAATATCAATAGTCATAGTACCTGTAAATTTTCTCTGTAAAATTTTCACTTTCAAAATGATTTTAGTAAATAGTCACATTTAGAATTTGTACTTATTAAATTTAAATTTTACATGTCCCTAATGATTATTCAAACTATTGCATTTTAGAAAATCCTCAGCCCTGTGACTGCAGAGTAACAAAACTCAGAGGAAAACTGTTAAATGTATAATTTTCTTGTGCTAGTGTTTTATTAGCTTAACTGATCTATTTGCTTAAGGGGACCCCATAGCCTCATAAAATAAACTCCATTTCCTACACATGACAAATGGATCGGTAGCGAATTCCATTGCCACCTTAAGAATTACCATTTTATTCCAGAATAAAATTTCTTTGAATAATTTAGTGCAATATATTGATTTTGCTGTTCAGGCAGTTTCTTGGAATTATTTGAAATACAAAGCTAAGACTGCAGAACTCCAGGAAGCCAAGGTTTTTGGTTTTGGTTTCTTGTTTTTCCTAAATTATGTATATAATGGCAAGTTCAGATTATTTTCTAAATACTGAAGTTCAAAAATTCATGTATGGTCTCATGGAATGGGGTTGAGAAGGAGTTTCTGAGTTAAAACTTAAGTTTTGGATGTATGGGGCCTTGGATTTCATGCCTGATACAAAGCAAAAGTAAACCAGATTTTACTGAAATTCAATATGCTCTCCCTGTGCTAGCTGATAATGAGGCATCCAGGAAGGAAGGCCTGGCCTATTCTAGCCATGGCCTACCACCCAAGAGAGAGCCTTGCAAGAAGCCAGAGGGAACCCCCCACATCTTGAGGGCCACCATTTTCAACATCTGGACTCCACAGCTCATCAGAGCTCCACCCAAGAGAAAAGTCAATCTCAAACCCTGCTTGTCAGAGTTCCACCCTACAGTGAAGACTATTTCAAGCCCAGATATGCCTGATCCAGAGACTCAGACAAACAGACAGAGCTTCTACCTGCTCTCCCAGTGCTCAGCTGATCATGAGGCATCCGGGAGGGAAGGCGAGTTAGAGCCCTGTGCCCGCCATCCCAATAGAGCCTCACAAGGAGCCAGAGGAACCCCCTACACCATGAGGGCCACCATTTTCAACATCCGGACTCCACAGCTTGTCAGAGCTCCACTCAAGAGAAAAGCCAATCTCTTCCCATTGCTCTACCTGTTTCATCATTAAATGCACGAAACGAGAACCTACTACTGAGAGTATACCACCCACATGACAGAGTCTGACAAAGCTACCCATGTTGTATTTGTTATGCCAAAACCAGTAGCAATTATAGATTTCATTCCCATGACGTGAAGGAATGATCTGAGGCTCTTCCTGTTCCTGGAGTGAGCAGATGCCCTTTGACTACACTAGCACATGATAGGAAGTATGGAGATGTTACCTGTGCCCACTTGAGAAAATTGATGAACAATGGGAAGACAAGTGATACAAGAATTGAAAGGATACCGATTAAAACCATAAAAAGGAAAACAATGATTTTCAAAGGAATCCAAATGTAGAAATGTCAGTTTTTAGGACAACACTACCTATTCTTAGCCATGAGGTATGAGAATTTACACAAAATATGCAGCTAAGCAGTGAAATTCTTTCAGGCCTGGTTATCTATCCAGAATCTCATTATGTAATCATGTTGACTACTTGTCTTTGGCAAACTGATTACATGACTGATCTCCTGTAATACAGTCTCCTATAGTTGTTCTTTCTGTCACTGCTAGTTTTCCCACTCTGAAAGTCCTGGCTATTGTGATAGCTTCAACTACGAAAGTAGCTCAAGAAAAGATTAATAAAGATACTCCTATTACTCAGAAATCCAATTTATTTAATAATCATCTCATAGAATTCAGAACAAAAAGCTTCTCAAAGTATTGTGGGTAACATTTTTAGCACTACATAGCACTCTATATTCTCTCCTGTCATAATTATTAGCAAAATTAATGTTATATTATATATATATATATATATTTGCATTCCCTGGATGAATCCTACTTGGTCATGATGTATGATCTTTTTGATGAGTCTTTGGATTCTGTTTTTAGTATTTTGTTGAAGATCTTAGCATCTGTGTTCATCAGGGAGATTTCTCTGTAGTTTTCTTTCTTTGTATTGTCTCTCCCTGCTTTGGGTATCAGAGTGATGTGTGCCTCATAGAAGCTATTTGGGAGTGTTTCTGTTTCTTCTATTTCCTGGAAGAGCTTGAAAAGAACTGGGAGTAGGTTGTCCTTAAAGGTTTAGTAGAATTCATTAGTGAATCCATCTGGACCTGGGCTTTTGAGTTTGGGCAGACTTTTAATTACTGTTTCAATTTCTTCGATGTGTTAGGCTTACTCCAGGTGTTGCAGATCTTCTTGTTTCAGCCACGGGAGGTTATAGGACTTCAGGAATTTATCCATTTCTTCTAGGTTCTCATGTTTCACGGCATACAGACTCTCAAAGTACTCTGATGATCGTTCAGATTTCTGTGGTTTCTATTGTGATGTCCACATTTTATTTCTTCTTTTTTTTTTTTTGCTTTTTTGGGTCACACCCAGCAATGTTCAGGGGTTACACCTCGCTCTGCACTCAGGAATTACTCCTGGTGGTGCTTGGGGGACCATATGGGATGCCGTGGATCAAACCCGGGCCAGCATAGGTTGGCGCGGTGCAAGGCAAAAGCCCTACCCGCTGGACTATTGCTCCGGCCCCCATTTTTATTTCTGATTCTGTTTATTTTGATTCTCTCTTTCCCTGTCCTTAGAAGTCTTGCCAATTGTTTGTGGATTGTTTTTATTTTTTCAAAGAATCAGCTCTTGGTTTCATTAATCATTTGGATTGTTTTTTAGGTTTCTAGCTCATTGATTTCCTCTCTAAGTTTTATTATTTCCTTCTTTCTGCTTGTATTAGACTCTTTTTTGTCGGTTTTTTCCTAATGGTTTGAGCTGTGAAATCAGGTTATTTATGTGGGCCCTTTCTTTTTTCCTGATGAATGCTTGCAGAGCTATAAGCTATAAACTTTCCTCTTAACATGGTTTTGCTGTATCCCACAAGTTCTGATAGTTGGTGTCTTCTTCATTTTCATTTGTTTGCAGGAATCTTTGGATTTCCTGTTTGATTTCTTCTATGACTCATTGGTTGTTCAGCAATGGACTGTTCAGTTTCCATTGTTTGGATTGACTCCCTGTTTCTGTGTATAGTTCACTTCCATTTTCAGTGTATTATGGTCTGAAAAGATAGTTGACACAATTTCTATCTTTTTTATTTTGTTGAGGTATGCTTTGTGGTTCAACATGTGGTCTCTCTTGGAAAATGTTCCATGTGCACTGGAGAAAAATGTGTATTCAGTTTTCTTGATATGAAAAGCCCTGTACATATCCACTAGCTCTCTTTCTTCCATTTTTTCCTTCAGGTCCAGTATTTCCTTGTTTTTTTTTTTCAGTCTTGTTGATCTATCCGTAGTTGATAGAGCAGTGTTGAAGTCTCCAACTATCATTGTGCTAGTGTTAATGTCTTCTTTGAGGTCTATTAGCAGTTGTTTTATGTATTTTGCTGGTCCCTCATTGAGTGTATATATGTTTAGTAGTGTGATTTCTTCCTGATATATGTGCCCCTTAATTAATAAGAAATGGCCTTTGTTGTCCCTTCTAAGCTTTTTCATCCTGAAGTCTATATTATCTGATACTAGTATGGCCACACCTGCCTTTTTTGGAGGAGTTGCTTTCGTGGAGTATGTTCTTCCAACCTTTGACTTTGAGTCTGTGTTTGCTCTGATTATTCAGGTCTGTTTTTTGTCAGGGACGCTGTTTAGTTTGCCAAGGCATCGAAAAGCAGATGGGCTGGACATGTAATGCGATTTGGAGACAACCGCTGGACTAGAGCTGTTACCGACTGGATACCACGAGATGTCAAAAGATCACGTGGCTGCCCACATACAAGATGGTCATACTTCCTTGTGAAGACCCTGAAGGAATGGTTTGAGGTTCTTCATATTCCTGAATCAACCAGATGCCATTGGGCTACATTGGCACGTGATAGGGTCCAATGGAAATGTTACTGGCGCCTGCTCGAGCAAATCGATGAATAACGGGATTCAAGTGATCAAGTGATCAAGAGGTTATGCCCAGCTCTTCCACTGGAAGAGACTACTTCCAGTGTTGCTTGATACTAGGCCCAGAAGTACGGCCTCAAAGATTAGCTGTTTAGATGGTGATACAGAATTGGTAATGCTGTGAGCCTCCAACATCAGGACTGATAGTAGCTGGTCCAGCAATGAAAGGAACCGGAAGCATGATCTTAAACAATCTAGATATTTGCTTTGCTCATTCTGTGAGTCTCTTATATGTCTCTTTTAAATGTATTATTTCATGACTATGTGTTGCAGTGCATTGTTGCCCAGAGTCCTGCACCTTGCCTGGAGTAGCCTCCCTGCACTTCACCTTGTATATGGGGGCAGGTGGACAATTTGACTGTGGCAGTTTATCTTACCATGTATTCTATGCTGGCTGGTATAAATATTTTCTCTTAGCTGCCAAGATCATCAGGACTAGCTAGATCTTACCAGCATATTTGCCTGGCCACATTGGATCTCTAAGTAATTAGACCAGAGAGAAGTTTTGTTTGCCTTCAAACAAAATTTTGTCTTGGAGTATTCTTATTGGGGTTTCCTTTAGCTGGTACCCTACAGGCCTCCTGAATCTGGAGGTAAGCATTCTTTAGTTCGGGAACTTCTCAGCAATGATGGCTTTGGCCGTTTCTTCTTCATCAGGGTTTTCTTCTTGCCCTTCTGGGACCCCAATGATCCATATGTTATTCCTTTTGGCTTCATCCTGATTATCTCTTGTTGTTTGTTTGTTAATTGTGAGTCTTTTTCCATCTTCTGCTTTTGTGTAGAGAATTTTTGGACCTCTTGGAGATCGCTAATTCTTTCTTCACCAGTTTCTCTGCTGTGGAGGCCTTCCAGTGTGTTTTTTAGTTAATTTAGCACATTCTTAATATATTCATTTCTGTTCGTATTTTGGTCTGCATTTTCCTCATTTCTTTTCTCATGTCCTTTTGTATTTTATTTATTTTGCATACCATTGCTTTTTTTGAGCTCCTTATGCATCCTTAACAATTCTTTCCGAAATTCCTTATCAGAATTGGATAAGGAATTTCATAAATTCCTTATTTATCAGAATTTATCCAATTCTGATAAATTTCTTATCAGAATTGGCTCATCTGGGCTAGTGACTTCACTCACAGAGTTTGATTGCTTTCCCATTATGCTTTATCATAGGGCCCGCCATTTTCCACATCTGGACTTTCCTCTTGTCACAACTCCACCCAGCAGACCAGACTATCACAGCCTGGCTCACGCCGCTAGTAGCTGTGCGGTTCATTAATAAATGCTTTATTTAGAGGTGACTACAAAAGCATGCCACCCATACGGCAAGCCTGGCAAGCTGCTTGTGTAGTATTTGATATGCCAAATACCAGTAACATTTATATTAGGTCATTCCTGTGACCTAATATAATGGTTTGAGGCTCTTGATGTTCATGGAGCAAGCGGATGCCTTTGGGTTCTACTAGCATGAGACAGGACATATGGAGATATTACTGGTGCCCGCTCAATCAAATGGATGATTAACGGGAAGATAGTGATAGTGATATTATATATAATTACATATGTAAATATATATTTACAATCATAAAATAATATGCAATAACAGTAACAATAATGGACCTTATTCCCAACGAATGGAGATGTCACTGGCCCCCACTTGAGCAAATCAATGAACAATGGAAAGACTAGTGACAACTGACAATCATATGTCATATAATATGTGATATAATTATATATTGTATTTTAATATTATATAATAATTATTAACATTATTATTACCACAAAGTTTGTAATAATATGATAATCATATTGTGATCATTATTGTGACTATACATATTTTCAAAATACCATTTATGTATGAATATTTAACTTCTGTATTATTAAAAAGACTACATTTGAGTTAATAATATATATATTTACTAATGTATATAAAAACTTAAAATATGATTAGTAAAGAACATGAGAGGTAGTGGAGTGTGTAAGACACCTGTTAGGCACTCTGTCAAGTCCAGTTTCATCACCAGTACTGTATATGGTCCCTGAGCTTCCAGGAGGAATCCACTACCATCAATCCAGGAAAAAGTCCTGAGTATACCTGGGTATGACTGTCCCAACCCCCAAATATGTAATGATGTTTTTCAAAACATGCTCTAATACATATGTTAATGTATAAATGGATAAAAATATAAGTTGAAAAATCAAGAAAAATCAGCAAAAAAGGTAATTATCAGTCTTAATGTAATATTATGAAAATATTATCAAATTTATCACTTGTCTTCCTGTTGGGCACCAATAATATCTCCATTCATTCTGTCATAAGCAGTGTCGCCCAAGGGCATCTGTTTGCTCCAGGAACATGAAGAGCCTCAAACCATTCCTTCAGGTCATGGGAATGAGGTCCATAATTGTTACTGGTTTTGTCATACCAAATAAAACATGGGTAGCTTGCCAGGCTCTGCCATGTAGGTAGTATACTTTCAGTAGAAGGCTATTATGCCAAGCATTTACTGATGAAACTCAACGGGGAAAGATCAATTTTCTTTTTTGGTGGAGCTTTGAGGAGCTGTGGAGTCTGGATGTTGAGAATGACTGACCTCATGGTGTGGGGGTTCCTCAGGCTTTCTTCTAGGCTCACTGTGATGATACGCAATGGCTAGAACCTGCCTAGAACTGTATAGAGTGTATAAATGTGAACGATCCTGGGAAGGACCTGATCCTAACATCCAGTATTATCTAAGACTGTTGCACGGCCACTCTGCTGCCATGCGCAGAATGAGCTGTGGATCTGGCGTGTCTCTCTTCCAGGGTTGCTGGCATGGGGGGGTAGAGGAATGGGAGGAAGGGCCCAAATCCCTGCTCCAAATAGGCCAGTGTGGCACCTCCCATGCATATGTGAGCAAACCCTTGGAGCTATGTTATTATTATTACTATTATTAATAATAATATTATTATTATTATTATTATTTGCTTTTTGGGTCACACCCGGCAATGCTCAGGAGTTACTCCTGGCTCTGCACTCAGGAATTACTCCTGGTGGTTCCTTAGAGCTATTTGGACTCGACCAGGGGCTGGCCGAGCCCTTTACCACCTTGAGAACTCCATGGGTTGTTCCACTGGGGCCGAGCTCTGCAGCTGTGGGTGTGGAGTGGTTGCTGGGTTTGCTTACATGTGCGGGGCAGGGGCCATGCTGGCCGGACTTGGAGCGGGATTTGGGTCCCTGCTCCCATTCCTCCATTATAAAAGTAGTCAAATGATGAATTTTAACCATTAAAAAAAGTTTAACTTCTGTACAGTTGCTTCTATATACACATTTCCAGATAAAGACTCACCTCATCTAATAGACTAAGAATGTTATTCTTCAAAATTATGCTTGAAGAAAAAATATATTTTCTCTCTGAGACCTGTTCTGATGAAATTATATTTACGGAACTATACTTACAAGAATGGGCACATTCAGGGTGGTATGGCCGTAGACTCACGGACATGGGGCAGAGCTGCTACTGGCTCTCCCTGTGCCCAGCCGCTCACGAGGTGCCCGGGAGAGATGGATGCATCTAGCCCTGGGCCGCCACCCCAGCAGAGCCTCACAATAAGCCAGATGACCAACCACTCCATGAGGGCCTTCATTTTCCACATCCGGACTTCCCTCTCATCAGAACTCCACCCAGCAGACCAGCCTGCGGCAGCGCGGTTCATCAATAAATGCTGGATTTAGAGTTGACTACAAGAGTATGCCACCCGCACGGCAGATCCTGGCAAGCTACCTGTGTTGTATTTGATATGCCAAATACCAGTAACAATTATAGACCTCATTCCCATGACCTGGTGTGTTTGAGGCTCTTTATGTTCCTGGAGCAGGCAGGTGCCCTTGAGCTCCATTAGCATGAGACAGGACATATGGAGATGTTACTGGTGCCTGCTTGAGCAAATCGATGATGAATGGGAAGACAGTGATACAGTGATAGAGTGAACTATATCTACATTATCCTTAAGAGCACACCAGTGTTGTTAGGGTTTATTTCTGGTTCACAATAAATGGTCACTCCTGGTGATGCTCAGAGGATCATATGGGCTATCAGGATCTAACCTGGATTGAGTTGCAAGGCAAGTGCACTCCTGTTTATATTATCATGCACTCCCTTTATTTTTAATGGCTTTAAAAATATGTATTACTTATGACACAAAGAAATTTAATTTATTATAAATAAAGTATTTTGATTGGGATGGCGTCGTGTTTACTGTTATATATAGCAAATAACAGAGTGTTCAAATCATGAAACCATATAGTATAGTAATAATCTCATTGACAAAATATGTTTGATGTTTTATTATTCAAAGCAAAGAGCTGAAAATTGTGAAGTAGAAAGTAATTCCATTTGCTTTTATTAGATGCACTCATTAGACAACATGTTTAAGAATAAACTGTGGAATTGAAAATGCAGATAATATATCCCCAGGTTAATGAAGATTGTATATTGCTTTAGTTTCAACACACCAGGAAATCCAAAATCCAAAGTCAAAGAAATCAGTAACTGCATAAGTTATGCTATGCTCCTTAATATATGTGGAATATAAGTATATGCAAGAGTGCTACTATTGTTAGACATGGTAATGCCAGTCTAGAACTGAGCAATGAATGTAGGCAAAGGAATATACATGATAAGCCTTAAATATAAGTATGGAAAGCCACAATGTGTAAGAGAGGGGGTAGAGAGACAGGGAGAGAGAAACGAAGAGGAAGAGTGCCTGCTATAGAGGCAGCCTGGAGGGGGAGGGAATCTGGGACGTTGATGTGTGAAATGTGCACTGGAGGGATGGATCCTGCAACATTGTATGACTGAAAACCAATCATGAACAGCTTTGTAAATGTCTATCTCATATTGTTATCATAAAATAAAATACAAAATAAATTTAATAAACAATATTTTAAAATGAGAAGATTTAGGATATAATATACAGCATTTTGTCGATATCATATTTTACACGCAGGATTTCTATGTATTTATGTAAATGTACATATGCAAAGCTATATAATACTAAACAAAACAGCATTACATTGGCAAAGTATGCAGTCTAAAAATTCGCACTGAAGAAATCAGATAACATAATGTATTTCAAAGTTATAATGTGATAACTAGCAACATCAGCAGAAGGTAGAAATATTTATTCTTAAGGTGAGAAAAGTTCTTCAGTCTTCCACATATTGAACATTTCAAAGGAATTTTAAAAGTCAAATAAGTATATCAGAACAAAACAGAATGCACTTCTGTCACTTCTCAAATATAGCCAAATTTCTTCCTTAGACCTCAGAAATCTGTTTATCGTTCTGAAAATTGAGAGCATGACATTAGGCAAATTAGACATGTTAAGATATAACAGAAACTATAACAAAAGCATGTTTTACACATTAGGAAAATATACTTGCATAGAAAAATGTAAATTTCTCTATTTCTCAATAAAACTGGAAACCTTTTCTCTTCTATGTTAAGATAATCTCAAATATTATTATCCAGGCAAACTTCTTTCAATGACCCATTTGAAACTTCACCGCCTCTATCCGAGTCAAAATTTTTGACATTATTATTTCATGGAAATCTTTTATATATGACACTATTATCATTGTACTACAACTTGATACAGAGATAGGCTCTGAGGGGAAAAAGAGGAAAAGAAAAGTTTTAAGTAAAGTTTCAGTTGGAAGAAAGACTAAGAATATTGGTAGGCCAGGGAGACAGGAAATCCAAAACTTTGAGTTAACGTAGATCTTTCTTCAAGATAGAATTAAAGCACAAACCTGTTGGGATACCCTGAAAAAATTCCATTTTTTTCTGAAGATTCAGTACCTCTATCTGCCAGCATTTTTCAGAGGTTTCAAAAAGCACCACACATGCTATTTGTACACAGATGCAGGAGGTATCTCAGGAATGGGAAAGAGTGGAGAGTATTACTGTCAGCACTAATTTTATTTAGAAAAAAGCAATTCTATAAAAGTGTGGTATGTATAAAACAAATTTTTATTCTAAATGAAGCAAATCATCACTTGATCACTTGAATCCCGTTATTCATCGATTTGCTCGGCGGGCGCCAGTAACATTCCCATTGGACCTATCACGTGCCAATGTGCCCAATGGCTCTGGTTGATTCAGGAATATGAAGAGCCTCAAACTGTTCCTTCAGGGTCTTTACAAGGAAGTCTGACCATCTTGTAGGTGGGCGGCCACGTGATCTTTTGACATCCGTGGGATCCAGTCGGTAATGGCTCTAGTCAGCGGTTGTCTCCAAATCGCATTACATGTTCAGCCCATCGTTTTGATGCCTGCAACGCGTGTCTGTTCGGAATAGCGGAGGTCAGAACCCGGAGTTCGGAGTTCAGAGTCGAGCGAATCATAAAGACGAAATTAAGAAATACCAGATAATCTTTTTACATACGCAGTATAAAGCAAATTTATACATACGCAGTATAAAGCAAATAAAGCAAGGGAATAGACAAGCTCCAATGCAAATCAAACCCTGAG
The DNA here is from genome assembly GCA_021461705.1 of Cryptotis parvus. Taxonomy (NCBI): domain Eukaryota; kingdom Metazoa; phylum Chordata; class Mammalia; order Eulipotyphla; family Soricidae; genus Cryptotis; species Cryptotis parvus. The sequence goes on along the minus strand of JAJIBD010024616.1, from coordinate 202,835 downwards.
TGAATTGTTGGCAAAAGAATAAGAAATGTAGCTGCCAAGGTTTGGGGGTGTGTCTGGTGTGTGGTGGAGGTGGTGGCGGGGTGGCAGGATTAGAGAAGAACAGCAGAGGGGGTAAATAGTAGGGGAGGGATGGGGAGCAATATTACAGAGGGTAGGGCTTTGCCTTGAAGGGCCAACCCCGAGTTCAATTGCTGGCATCCCATATGGTCCCCAAGCACCACCGGAATAATTCCTGAGTGCAGAGCCAGGAGTAACCCCTGAGCATTGCTAGGGTGTGACCCCCCCCACCTAAATAAATAAACAAACAAACAAATAAATAAATAAATAAATAAATGAATAAATAAATAGATAAATACATGACTGAATGAATAAATAAATAAAATAAATAAGTAGTAGTGGGAGACTTGTGTATCATATTACCTCAATAAAATGAATTTTCAATTTAAAATGTAAAAAATTTTAAAAGCATCAATATCAGCAACTTTGATCTCACTATTATCTCAGTAACCTTTAATAAAATAAATATAACACTCTAAAAGTTTAAACTAAACTCTAAAAAGTTTAGCCTAAAAATTTTAGACCTCATTCCCATGACCTGATGGAATGGTTTGAGGCTCTTTGTGTTCCTGGAGCAGGCAGATGCCCTTGGGCTCTACTGGCATGAGACAGGACCTATGGAGATGTTACTGGTGCTCGCTCGAGCCAATCTATAATGAACGGAATACAGTGATACAGTGATATAACACACTGCATAGGCTGTAAAGATAACTCAGTGGGTTTATAACACATGCTTTGGGATAGGAGAAATTAGTTCAAGCCTGAGAACTTCATGGGATTGTGAGCACTAAGTTTGGAATAGTTCCTGAGCCTGCTGAATGTGCTCACCAAACGTATGTGCATGATTGTGTATAAAGTATTGCTTTCTAAATTCCAATATATCCTTTTTAGACACACCCTGCAAGGATTACTCTTGGTTCCGTGTCGCAGGGTCAATCCTGGCCGAACTCAGGAGACTTTATGTGATACCGTGTATTGAACAAGGGTCAGCTCCATATAAAGTAATTGCCTTAACTGTTGAGTTATCTCCCTGTCCTCCAGATATCAGGGTAAAATAAAGTTCTTTGTGATTAAAGCAAAGCAATAAATGCCAACAGATGTTTAAATCAACGCACAATAAGAGTTCAGAAACACCGTTGCACAAATTTAGGAAACAGCATGGAGCGCAATAAAAGGGAATGTTTTCAAAGTAAATACCACTATTGAAACAAGTAATTCTCATAGAATTTTGTATATTAAAAGGAGCGAGATTATAACCTTATTTCATTCTTTACACAATAGACTATTAATAAGAAATCCTAAAACAATATAGACTAATTATAAAAATTGATAAAATTTCTAAAATTATACTTTTATAATATTGTAGGCCAAAAGTAAGGACATAAAAGAAATGCTATGTTGGATAACCTCTTTTTTATGATGTACATGCTTTCATTCTTTGGAACCGTATTATCTCCTGAGCACTGCAAGAGGGTGGAACCTTATCATAACTGGTGTGTTCCCCTCAAATATGTATTTAATTTATAAGTTTAATTTTGATTTATGATAAATAATGTTTAAGATTTCACAAACTCATTGTAAATGGTTGAGTCAGGTGACAAAATATTTAAAATACAAAAAAGTAAAATTAAAGGTGAAAAGTAAAATCCTTCTACACTTTTCCAAATCACATATTAGCCTCCATAACGGGTTACAACTTTGTCAAAATTTGTTTTAATAAGGGATCTCTAGAAATGTTTTTTCACTTTCTATTTTCTGCCTTGTATATATCAGGAATATCAACGTCGGACATCATTCAGTTCAAAGAATGAACTTTTTCAAACTTTAGTTATCTCTGCTTTCAACATGATGTTACCACTTTGATAACTAAGCTTGACTTAGACATGAAGTTATGATCAGAATAATAGAAAACCCTATGACAATAAAGTGTCCTGTGCCTGCTGATAAAAAGTCTCCATAAATGCTTTCCTACTCCCGTTTTGTTCACAGATTCTGAAGTTCTAGCCTAATTTATGGACGTGTACACTAACATTATGCACATTATGTCCTCAAGTATTATTAACAATGTGGCATTACTTAATTACTTGGTATATTTTTAGTGTTAGAAGTACAATGGCAGTTAGAATGAATAAAATTGGAATAGTTTCTATAAATAATAAAGAGAAGATCTATGGAGACAATTTACTAAAACAAAATTTGATAAATCCATATTTAACCTTGAACTTAGATTTAAAAATCAGGAGAAAGGAGTTCAAAGTAAAAAATATTTATCTCTGTCAAATCTTTAACATAATACATTCATCAAAAGAATAAAATCGCATTCCTAGTCTTCTCTGAATGAAAAGGATCAACTATATGTATAAACATATTTGTTCTCATAATTGGATAACCTCCAATATAATTAATAATTCAATACTGTAAATAAAAGTTAAGTTTTAATTTACCAGCTCAGTATGAGATGTGGAAAATGCAATCATTTGGAAGGCATCTTATTTGCATAATAAAATGTATTATCCATAATTAAATAACCTCTTGGAAGTTCTATTTTAATTTCCTCCTGTCATGATATCTGGAAAACTTGATTTACCAAGCATTCCATATAAGTAACTGTACTGACGTAGTAGCAACAGTAAATATTAAATGACAAGTCAGTCAGAGTGGTTTAGTTAAGGGGTTTCTATCTTTCAGATTCATTACTTAATGTATTAAGTAAAGTATTTTATATAATTTGTAAAACCATATTATTTATAATGATGTTAATTAAAGGCTGTATACCTTAATATCATGTTATCATCATATTGTATCATAGTTACATTCTGTGCTTATCTTGTTGGGGAGTTTGGAAGTATTATGTGAAATAGAGGCGAGAATGTGATGTTGGCATGTTGCATGCACGAAACTATCATTAAGGGTGTTGTAACTAATGCGTCCTAAAATGTAAAAAAATGAAACTACTCTATAAACTAAGTAATTTCTGAAGCTCCCACAAGCAGTATCATTTGAAACTTCTATGTACCACTTGAAACTTCTATGTCTAGCAAAGAGTTGAGAACTAAAGTTTGCATTTTCACAAAGTTGTGATGTGTTTTATTTTCCCGTTTACATTTCCTAGATAATAAGAAATATTTATAGTTTTTGAAATTTGGTATATTTTCCATGAATAAGTAAACATTATAACAATATAAAAACATAACAATATAAAAAGACAAACGTCATTACAAAGATAGCATACTGCCCCCCACCCCAGATTGTTTTTATTTTATTTTATTTTTTTTTTTGCTTTTTTGGGTCACATTTGGCAATGCTCAGGGGTTTCTCCTGCTCTGCACTCAGGAATTACTCCTGGCAGTGCTCAGGGACCATATGGGTTGCCAGGGATCACACCTGGGGGCCGGCCACATGCAAGGAAAATGCCCTACCCACTGGACTGTCGCTATGGCCCCACCCCAGATTGTTTTAAAGTTTTGGCATATGCTCTATTTAGTCATTTTCATGCAGAGCATCTAAAGCGGAAATAGCACGTGGCAGTATGAATTTAAATGACATCCAATGTTCTGCTGGATCGCGGGAGGTCTTCCATATGGGTTTCTTGAATGCGTGTTCATGACACCACAGATCAATTGTTTCAAACTAGTCTTGCAATGTACAAAATTCTATTTTATTAGCATTTAATATTTTCTCAATGCATTATTCTTTTAAAGTAAGTTTGTGTTCAAAGTAATTGCAGACATTTAGCATCTTTACTGTGAAATAGTACAAATATAATACAAAACTATATTTTCTTAAACAACTTTTTGGATGGTTGGTGATCCCTGACATTTTGTGATTTTTTTTAATGAATGCATATATGATAGTTCATACTTAATTAAAATAAGGCAGTATTTCACAGAATACTTTTTTAAAGAAAAATGAAATTTTCATTTATAGTTGATGCATTTTCACATTTTTGGAGATACCATGTTTTTGTCTGTAACCTGCTTTGGATAACATAAAGGGTTGAAATTTATGACAAGAAACAAACCGGGCAATTTGTCCCATATTCTAATAATTTTATTAGATAATTAGAGTTCATCATAGTTGACTTTCTAGCCCTATAATTGCTAACACCCTCTAAAAATTCACCTGAGAAAATAAATTTATACTTTTCCATCTCTATTATGGTCCAAAGTGTTTAATTCTATTACAATGTATTCCGGTCATGGCTTGAGAGATCGTAGCGGATAAGACATCTCCCTTGCACACAGTTGACCTAAGTTCATTCCTAACCAACACATCTGGGCATGAAGAACCTCCAGGAGTGATTTCTGAGTGCTTGGAGTGGCAAAAAATGTTGACCTCGTTGTCTTAGCACTAGTAAATTAATCCTTGTTTAAGCCATTGACTTTTGTTACAGAAAATTTACAAAATTAAAGTCATTGAAAGAAAAACTTGGGGTTCTAATGATAGTAGATGGGATGCTATATTATGATAGTAGATGGGTGCTTTGAACACTGACTCCATATGGTCTCCCAAATCTCCCAAGGGTTCATCCCTAAGCACAGAACAAAGGGTAAGCCCTGAATACTAGTGTGTGACCCCGAAACAAAAATGAAATGTAAAGTTAAGATCTGACAAGATCAGATCTGTGTTTATATATTTATATATATATAAAATTTCAGCTCTGTATTATTATTAATATACTTTTCTTAAAGCTAAATCATAGATTCCTATCATGTAACTGGAGATAAGTAGAAATTGATCTTGTCTTATAACCTTTAATACATATTCTTCTGTACTACCTCTTTGTAGAATAAGCCTTTATACTTAATCTGAACTACCTCTCTGTATTACCTCTCGTGTATAGCACATTTGATATATTACTGAAAAAAATCACTCCAAAATAAAATACTGCTGCTAACGTATGTTTTTTTCTGCATACTTTTCTAATCACTAAAATACAACTACTAAGTGCTGGGTCCAATATTTAATTTTAGAAAAAATTATATACAATTCCAGATTTTAGACTTTTAATCTAGGTCAATGAATGTATACCTAAAGTTTTACTATCAGCATATTTAATTAAATTCAAAGATAGAGAAACACATACCTGGGTATACATGTGTCATCTACTAAAGTTGCTATGAGAAATGTTTTAAACAAAACATTTTCCTTTTTTTATAAATGTAATTAAAACATTTGAGGATATATAGTTGATAACATGGCCAAAAACATTTTAAACAGTTAAAATAGATCTTGGTTTCTATTTCTCAACTTTTTGGTGTCTTTTAATCATTTATTGATATGTGCAAATGCCAATGTTTCTCAAATTTTTATTGCTTCTGCAGTATAATATCCTTGGCAAATATCTGAAGAGTGTAATCCTCCTAAGAGAGTGGCTCCAAGATTATTTTATTTTATGTCTGCCTCAATTCAACTAAAATTCTTATTTAAATGTGTAATACATTTATTTTTAAAAAAATAATATTCTGACTCAAAAGAAAGGAAGAAAATATATTGCTTCCTCTACCATATTACACAGGATAAATGATATCAATAAAACATAGTGGATCATTTTGCATTATAAGTAGACAAGGGGACAGAGCAATAGTCCAGCGGGTAGGGCACTTGCCTTGCATGCAGCCGAAAGGAAAAAAAATTCCTTCCCAAAAGAAAAAAACAGAGAAGCAGAACTAGCTAGGAAAATTTGGTTTCATATCTCACCAATTTATGTCTCACTAATACAACTTTGCATTTAATATTTTTAACAGTGTGTGATCAATACCAAGTTATTACCTGGGCTTGCTTCTGTGGCTTTGCAGAAGGATCACTCCTGGCAGTATTCACAGAACAATATGTGGTACCAGAGATACAACCTGTCAGCCATCACCAGGTCACGAGACTTCAAGAGAGCACCCTGCTCATTGGACTATCTCTATGACTCCCCATCAATTTATGGCAGGAAAACTTTACAGTGACATAGTTCTGATATTTATGATAGATATCTCTTAAGTGTTCAAATTCTTAAGAATCAGTTGCTTAGTTCACTGCCATGTATATTGTCCCACAGAACTTGTCATCCTTGTGCACAGAACTTGTCATCCTTGTGAAAATTTTCAAAGGACAGCTCTCCACAGAATTCATTCATCTTGAGACTCAAAAAATCTTCCATCTGAAACTTTAAAGAGCAATTATGAGAAGCTGAAAGGACTACTTAGCAATTGTTAGTAGATGTAAGACTTAAAACTACAGGCTCTAGAATAGAAACTTGTATTTGAAATAAAGTTGAAATCCAAGTTCCATTTATTTTCCTGAAAATTTATAGTGCAGATTACGAGCAATGTGTCTGAAAAGACATATCAGCCAGTTTTGAATTAGAATTTATGCAGGTGGTTAGTTTTAAATAAAATAAAAGAAAGGAGCAAAACATAGACATGATGATAGAAGACATTTGAACAGGGGAAAGAGATTTAACCTTATTAAATTGGCTTTTTTTTAGAAAGTGGAAACCATTTAAATTAATGATCTAACAGTTGACTGCGTTATGTGACAAAACAGAAAAAAATTCATTTGTGAACAGGAATAATGAAGTAACATTAAAAGATTGGATTTGGGATTTTTACACTTTTAGATTAATAATTGCATAAAGTCAATATTTAGAATTATAAATTAAGACAATATAGAAAAAGATAAAGCCCTACTACCTAAATTCTTTTATTTCTATGATGTACTATTTAATTAGATGTGCTAAATAAGTGAAGTTGTAGTATTTTTTAGAAAAAAACAATATAGAAAAGACTTTTTGGTTGTAGGACCACATTTAAATGTGCTCAAAGTTTAGTCCTGTCTGTGAGATCAGAGATGACTCATGATGGTTCTCTAGAGAACATATATGGGACCAAGAATCTAAATCTGGTCAGCCATTCAAATATAAAGTAAAGGACTGAAGAAAACAAAGATTAAGGCATTTGCCCTATATGTGGTCAACCAGGTTTATTCCTAGAACTACGTTATGGCCTCTAAAGCACCACCAGGTGCCAAGCCCATGACCAGAAGTATCCCTGAGCACCACTGGATGTGGCTTAAAATAATATATAAAAATATGAAAGTAATATATAAAGTATATTAAATTTATATATATATATATAATTTTATAAATAAATATGAAGCTTGTATAATATTAAATACTATTTTACATACATGTATATAATTGTGATATGGTATCTGTTTGCCCAAATATCTCAAGTGACCATTGTTGGGGACCCCTTGGCAAAGGTTCCCTGTAAGTGGATAGATGTTTTATCCACATACAGAGCAGACTCACTCACAGATAGCAGACTCAATAATGTTAACATTCATTAGTGACACAAATATACCAGCCACTTTTTCATTTTCTTGCATGGCTCACTAAATCGTAGCTACACTAAAATTTGTAAAAAGTAGTGTAAAAATTTGAATAGGAACCTAAGTTTAAGGTATATCCTTTATTTTGTACTACCTTAGAGGGTCTTCTCTCTATCTGAGACATTAAAGCTCAGCATTTCTGTATTATCTGAAGAAGGCAGAAGGACATTCTGAGTAACCCTGGACTCATTCTCTGCAGAGATCTCTAGCTGACCCTAGAAGAGGCACCTACGTAAACTACAGAAATCAGGGTTGCGTTAGGGTCTTTACAGACAAGAGAACTGGGAAACGGCATTGCATCTGTACATGTGTGGGCATGTCACACAATATCATAGAATTCAATCTGGTAATTTAAGTTGCTACCAAATTTGAAACTCAATTGTACACACATAGTGAGCAAAATGTAAATTATACCAGAATATTGTGTGGGTGATAGTGCATGCTTTTAGGTGCACTTTCCTGATCTCAGCACCAATATCATCTTCTGGACACTACCAGGTGTAGCCCTGCTGGGTATGGCCCACAGGTATAATAATAAGTGATCACTTGATCAGTGATCACTTGGCAGAGCCTGGCAAGCTGTCCGATGTGTGTTCGATATGCCAAATCCAGTAACAGAAATGTTTATTTTCCTGATCCCAAAAGAGCCCTTAATACGGCAGCAGTAAGAAAGGCAAACAAGCAGTGCCACACAAAATTTCATGGCCATCCTAGGCTGCCAAAACGAAGAAGGACTAAAATGACTGTCTGTACTTTCAATGCACGGGCACTGGCATCGGAAGCATATATTGAGGATCTGATACTGCAAGCAAAAAAGATCAAATACGACATCATTGGTCTGACTGAGACGAGGAGGCGCCAGTTGCATCATGCTGTATTTGACACCGGAGAAGAATTGTTCCTTGGAACATGCCACGAAAGAGGCATTGGTGGCGTTGGTGTCCTTGTCAACACGAACATGGCCGTAAACATTGATTCATTTGAATGCCTTACAAACCAAATAGAACGATTACACTTGAAGAGATGTGGCCCACTGCCAGCAATTTCTATCTTCATTGTCACGCACCAACATAATAATAAGTAATACTTATTAATAATGACAACAAGAATAACACAGGGCAAAGTAGTACATGATTGGAATCTGAATTCATAAAATTCACCTTTTGCCTTTTATAATGTGGCTAAGGGCTGATCAATGAGCAGAATAATATATGTATATATATATATTTTTTTTTTTTCTTTTTGGGTCACACCCGGCAATGCTCAGGGGTTACTCCTGGCTCTGCACTCAGGAATTACTCCTGGCTGTGCTCCGGGACCATATGGGATGCGAGGGATAGAACCCGAGTCAGCCACATGCAAGACAATGCCATACCCTCTGTAATATTGCTCTGGACCTGCAGAATAATATCTTGAAAAAGTAATGTATTTAAAAAAATAATTCTTCACCACACAGGGTCCCCTGAACACTCCCAGTAGTGATCTCTCAGCATAGATAGGAGCAAGCTTTAAGGCTAAAAATAAAAAAAAATGCAATATACAACATTTATTGTGCTTATTTTAAATAATTATGCTAACATATATTTGGACTAAATTAGTTATGCATGCATTACCCATGTTCTATATATATGTAGATGGCATATGTGTATTGTTTAATTTATAATTTTTACAGCACAGTTAATTATATATTATTTATAATTAAAAATTTAGAAATCAATGAGTAAATGACAGAAAGATAAAATGACTTCTCAGGACTATACAGCTTATATTTGTTTGCGGACAATATGAGTTAAAGCAATCTCATTTCAGAGTTCTGAATTTAACACTGAACCCCTATAGGAATATTGTATTTTGCTGCTTTCAATTATAAAACTTACTAAAGCATTATTTAGGTCTTCTTTTATAGCACAGCAGGTGAGATTCTGGTCCAGCATGTGGAAGATGCAATATCAGCCTTTGGCCTCCATTCTGTGTCCCAAGCCCTCCAGGAGTGATCGGAGTGATCCGTAAGTACAGAGCCAAGAGTCAGCCTGATCACTGCCAGGCGTGGTCAAAACAAGTAAGCAAACATTGCATAAAAGATTACCTTTGTAGAGTTCAGAGACAAAAGTCATGGATCAGAGTCACATTATCTTGTATCCATAAGGACATTAGCTCTATTCTGGACACTACATCACTTGTATCACTTGTCTTCCCGTTCATCATTAATTTCCTCAAGTGGACTCCAATAACATCTCTATATGTCCTGTCACATTCTAGTAGAGCCCAAGGGCACCTGCTTGATCCAGGAATATAAAGAGCCTCAAACTATTCCATCAGGTCATGGGGAAGAGGTCTATAACTGTTACTGATATTTGACATATCAAATACAACACGGGTAGCTTGACAGGCTCTGCCGCGCATGGACACTACATGGCTGACTTAAATGGGTGGCCCTGAAACTCCCCAGCCCAAATGCATCCAAGCAATGTACCATCATCATAGCCACTGTATTGAGTTGTAAAGCTGAGCTGGCCTAAGCAAACTGGACCTTCAGTGCTCCTCAGTGAGCACTCTTGGGAGCTCCCTCCTCAAGTGTACATATTTATAAACCAAGTTTGAGTAAAATTTTTAAATTTATTTTATGGAATCACCATGCCACACAATTAGAAGGCTGTACATGATTGGGTTTCAGTCACACTTTGTTCCAATATCCATCCCTCCAACATCCACATTTCGCATCAACAATATGCCCTATTTCCCTCCTGTCACCCAACAAACTTCCCTCACAGCCTGTTTCTGTGGCAGGTATTTTGTCTTTTAGAGTATAATTTTAAAGAAGCACAATCTTACAAAGTGACATATACAGACACAAAATATATGTTCTATAGCTCTCTCTCAGAGAAACAATTTTAATTATGTGCGAGGAAATGCTGAGGCACCTCACACAAAATCTGGGAGCAGGGTAAGGGATCCCCTTCTGGCCCAGGGGATCAGCAGCCGGCGGACAAAAAAGAGGCAAGAATCTGGCAAAGTTTCAAAATGTTTTACTTAACACAGGTTCAGGCATACAAATCAGGAAAAGTCTGAGCTTATGATTCCCGGCTGGGCCCTGGCCATGTGTAGACCAAGATGGTGGCCCCACGTATTAAGGCCCTTTAGAGAGGAGACAGAGACAAGGCACCAGCAGAGTGGGAGAGAGAGAGAGAGAGAGAGAGAGAGAGAGAGAGAGAGAGAGAGAGAGAGAGAGCAAACATCCCGCCAAAAAGAGAGAGCAAGAAAGGAAGCAGGCTAGTTTTATATCCCTGGAAACTGGAAACGATGACCTCCCTCTGGAATGGAAAGCCATCAGGGTCAAATGCCCTCAGGTAATTTCTCCCAGGACCTGACCTAGGCCCTTTGAGATGTTAATGTCACCAACTCAAGATCTGCCTAGGAAATGCCTTTGCAAGGTAGAGAGAGGGGATATCTGAGATGAACTGTATCTCAGAATACAGAGGCATACATCTGTACCAAAGTCTATACTATAGCCAGTTAAATATTTCTCTAAGCTTTCACAGGAGTCTCATCTTTGCTTTATGGTTGTTCTGTATGTTAGCTTTGAGTTATCAGAGAGCCGTGCTTGCTTGCTTGGAGGCAAACAGCATTTCTCTCTGGTATATTTGCTTAGAAATCCAACGTGGCCAGACAGATATACTGGTAAGATCTAGCTAGTCCCATGATGATTGTGGCAGCATGAGAGAATATTTATCCCAATCAGTATAAAATACATGGCCAGATAAAATGCCACATTAAAACTGTCCTTCTCCTATCTACAAAGTGACCTGCAGGGAGGCAATCCAGGCCATATACAGAGGCTCTGGGCAGGTGTACTGCAACAATTATGCACAAAATAGATCACAAGATCCCAAAGCTACCAGCCCATCTAGTAGAGACTCTTTGGGAATTGTGCTTGAAATCCTTAGGCCAAAAAGGCAGTGGGACAATAGGAAATTAGTTGCCCTTCTCCTTTTTTTGCTTGTTGGGCATTAAATGTGCAGCAAGATCTCTAACAACGGTTTGTGAAACAGGAATATTCTATGGGAAATGGCTGACGTTTAGGAGACCATGATGAATACTTGCAACAATAAGAACGAGCCAGCTCAATTTGGTTTTGTTCTCTTAGCAGAAAAAACACCACACTTAGAATGGAGCTTTTAGTTTTCCCCCATTAGCTTTCTAACCACAGAGCAGGATACTCACGTCGGACTTCCCTGAGGAGAGCCTATAAAAGTACTTGGAAAGTTATAGGCTCTCTCATAATGGAGAAGGGGAACAACAAGCCTCAAATAGAACATTTGCCTTCGTGTTCTCAGTACATTTTGAATTATAGTAGACCCTTAGGAAAACACCATGGATCTATTGAAAGCACTATGTTAAGTCTTTATGACCACTTTGGGTAAAGCTCGATTTGTCTTATATACAATGTAAATATAATACTACCATTTATTCCATATATTTGAATTGTTCGAAAGCAATCAGAAACTACGGCTCTGAAAGAAATGGGTTTCTTGGCGGTAAGAATCTTTATTATCAACTCAAAATAAAATAACAATTTCTCCAAGAACCAATCACACATCAAGGGAAAAAATCACTGTCTAAATTATGTAACAGGAATAAAAATGTGCTTCTACTAAGCTTCTGAAGTCATCGTTCAGAATGAAAGTCTTGCAAATATTTAAATTATTCATAGCTTGTATAGGCTTGTCAAATAACAAAATGTTTTCAAAGTGCTGATCACGCCCAAAAGTTGTGTATACCCCAGAAGCACTGGATAGGGATTATGAAAATAATATGAGAAATATCATGTTCTGTCTTTACCTAAATCAGACTCTTTGGGATGTCAAAGAGAAGAACCATATGGCTTTTATATCAAATACTGGTTCTTAAAGACCAGTTTTGCATTTGGAAATTACTTTAATTAAAATAAGTTGAGTTGTAGGCTGATATTTTTTTCTCCATGTTTTATAAAATCAACTTTTATTAGATAGGATTTTTCAAAAGTAGAGCATACTTTATTTTTGTTGTTTTTTCTTTAATTTTTACAGATGAGTCTTACTTAGAGGAGGTGCTGCTGGGATGGAAGGAGGGACTCTCAAGCAGTGCCTAGGGATGCCCTGGAGATCACTTGATCACTTGAATCCCGTTATTCATAGATTTGCTCGAGGTGACTCCAGTGACATTTTCCATTGGACCCTATCACGTGCCAGTGTAGCCCAATGGTATCTGGTTGATTCAGGAATATGAAGAGCCTCAAACCGTTCCTTCAGGGTCTTGACAAGGAAGTATGACCATCTTGTAGGTGGGCAGCCACGTGACCTTTTGACATCCGGTAGAATCCATTCGGTACCGGCTCTAGTCCAGTGGTCATCTCCAAATCGCATTATATGTCCAGCCCATCTGATTTTCGATGCCTTGGCAAACGAGACAGCATCCCTGATTCTGGAATAGCGAAGGAAGTCAGAACTCCGGATATCTTCTCTCACTTGAGTGAGGCATAATATTCCAAGCATAGCTCTTTCGATTCCTCTCTGGGAGACCCGAATAGCATTCTCATCCTGCTTTTGTAGGGCCCAGGTCTCTGAGGCGTATGTTAATGCAGGGAGAACGGTGGAGTCAAAAAGATGTGCCCGGAGCTGGAGGTTCTTTGTCCTTTTAGCTATTTCTTCGATGCCTTTGAAGGCATTGCATGCCGCTTTCTTCCTGCTGCACAGCTCAGGTTTTAGGTTGTTTATCTGTTGACTTTTCGACCTAGGTACACATAACTGCTGCATTCAGCATGTTTGTTCCATTGAGAGTGATTGGGGCCTCTGGAACTAGTTCATTTTTCATAAACATGGTTTTCTTTAGATTCAGCTGTAGACCTACCTTTCCACATTCTCGGTCAAAGTCAGCCAGCATTTGTGCCTCTTGGCTAATGTTTGGTGTTATTAGAATGATGTCATCAGTGAAGCAGAGGTGGTGTAGTTGCCGACCATCCATCTTCACTCCCATTTCTTCCCATTCTAATTGTCAAGTGATGTTCCCGAGGGTGGCGCTGAAGAGTTTTGGTGAAATACTTGGCAACATGTCTGAACACTAAATGCTAGGAGCTGTTGATGAGCTAGAGCTGCTCAGGCTCAGATGTAGTGAGCCACCAGGTTTCTCATGATGATACTCTGGGACATTCAGGGGTTACAAACACTGATGTATATACAGGGTGTGTACTCCAAATCCCTCAGATAGCTCCACATATTTATACACATTTTAATTGAATATACCATTATGCCATTTTATATATTTACACATATATTATATATGTATTATATATTAATATATACACATTATATATGCATATATAAATCAGTATGTATATACATACACATTATATACTATATGTGTATGTATGTATAGAGAGAGAGAAAGAGAGAGAGAATAAATATCAGTCAATAACAATAACATGATATGTGATCTTTGTTTTAACAAGAACAAACAAAATTCGAAAGATGTTTCTTTAAGAAATTCTGAAGCCTTTAGGGAAATTTTATTCGGCAAAATAAAATTTCAGGGTAAATCATCATTGGCTAAACTGAGCTCATTATTATTTAGAAGCATTTAAAGTCTTTGATTGCATTGAATTTGCAAAACTGAATGCTTTCAACATAAAATGATGGGTTGCTTTTTTGAGAAATACCTTTTAAATAATCACCAATAACATTGCAAACTGATTCAATTTTAAACAAATTTGATAAAATAGCAAATTTCACAATGTTTTCTCCTTTGATTTGGCATCTCTAGCTGGAAAATATCACCAGAGTATACAAGGAGAATTTCCCAAAGATTTTTAAAAATAGCATGAATACAGGAAAAGACTAAAAAGAGTATAAATAATAATCAGTATGCTTCATTTACAGCAAATAAAAAATGGAGTGCTATGCACATTTTAAAAATGAGTTCATGTTTTAATATGTTTACTTGAAGGTAACCTTCATAATATATCAAATTAATGTGAAGAAATGATGGTACTGCTTGATAAAAAATTTCTCCAGTTTTATTACAGAAGATAATAAATGGAATAACTTTATATAATTCATTTTAATAAAGAATAGATTCACATACAAATATTAAGTTCATTGTTTTGGGTATAGATTTAATTTTATCATAAAATCACATTAAATGCATTTAGATGGAAACCCTAAGGTTTGAGCCCCATCTTGGATTTTGGTTTGCAGTATAGCCAGAAGTGATGCCTAAAGCCAGAATAAAGATTAAACCCTAAGTATAGCTGGTATAGCCCTAAAACAGAACAAAACAAGCAAAAATATATCTGTATTAAATTGCCCCAAATCCAACATTTATATATTTTTCTATGCACTTGGAAAAATATTTATATATTATCCACTATTTCACTAACCTCTATTATACACTTTAATGATAGATTTGTCTCCAGATCATGAGATTTTTTAAGAGAATGAGACCTACTGGCAGCACATTACAAAATAACCCCTCATGCTTAATTAATTTTACAAGGTTTTTATAACATTTTCGTTATGACTAAAGATTACTACTAATAATGTAAGTGCCTTATAATATTTCATTATTGATTATATTAAAATGTTTTATTGTTTGGACAAACAATAAATAGAGAATATAAACCATAATGAACCACTTATTTCAAAGTTAAGTTGTATTAGCAAATAGAAATAGGATACTGTAAGTATAATTAAAATACATTAAATTATATTTTAAAACACCATGAAATTTAAAAAGATCTTTATTTAATAACAGTGTAACACATACACTGAAATTAGTAACACCTAATTAATTTCTCACTTCTTTATTAAAGAAGTCACTTTTTAAAGAAGTCAGAACTTCTTTGATAAATGACAAATTAACTTATCAATTTGTATTTTTAATGTTGAATATAGCAGTCTTTGGTACTTGCTTCTGGGTCAAAAAATTGATTTGGACAGGTTCAATGTGGTCAAGGAAGATAAAGTAAATTTTTTAAGCATGAAAAACCTTATTCTTTATATAAAGTATTTATAACTATAACAAGTCCACTTGTATCAATTGTCTCACTTGTCTTCCTGTTGTTCATTAAATTGCTCGAGCAGGCACCAGTAACATCTCCATTCATTGGGAATGAGGTCCGTTATTGTTACTGTTTTTGGCATATTGAATATACCATGGGAAGCTTACTAGGCTCTGCCATGGCTCTGGGTTCCCAGGGGACCCAGTCTTTTCTATGTCAGATCATCAATCATGCAGGGCCCGGGGCAGGAGCCCTGAGTGTGAACAAGCCTGTCTCCTGTTCTGCCACCTGCTGATGGAGCCGGGCACTGCAGCCACACCTGCAACATCTCCAGGGGCAGGATAACAAGTTAGGTGGAAAATTATTAGCTATTTAAAGAATCAAAAGATGCAATGAATTTTTATTCAAAAGAAGCAATGAATCCTGATTCACATTTTCTATTTTATATCTGTGATTAAATGCTTCTTGCTCAGGAAATCACCCTGTAGAATAGATTATTTTCATCTTTTGCTGTTTCTTCATACCATCATAATCACAAAAAGTATTTTTTAAAGGCATGTTCTACCCTTTAAGAAAATGTGTCTTTTATGTAAAAGAATTGTTCAAGCAAAAGTTCAGTTTTGAATATCTGATACAATTAACTTGCCGTGGAAGGAAATAATCAACACACATCATGAGATCTAGGATTGATTATTTCTCCTTGGGCTTTAGTTGTAGTCACCATCTGAAAAGTTCTTTATTTCCACTATGATTCCATGGATTGTCATCATTTGTTTTTTTGTGCATTCAACTTATTTTATTAACTCTGAACCAAATCTTCTGGTAGTCAGCAATATAAAGTTGAGACTATCTGGTTATGAAGAAATTGTTTGAAAGGTACTATATCCAAACTTTCATCGTGGAAAATGTTTGTTCTAACCACTGAAGCTAATGAGTTTCTCACATAGCAGTGTAGTCATCTTACCAAGAAATGTCAATATGATTACTTTCAATTCAAATGTGTTTTCAGTATGAGAAATTTGTTCCGCCAATTTCCTTCCTAATGCAATAGTGGAATATGAAAGTATTATGATTCCTTTGTAAATAATACATGAATATTGTCATTCAGAGATTGTTCCTTCAGTAAAGAAATTAATGGATCCTGACTTGTCAGGGAGGCCGCCCGAGTCCCCAACAGTGCTGGGAAACGAGTTCCCTTCTACCTCTGAAGCTGATGGGGAATGGATGAAGACTCAGGAATCCAATGCAGTTTTTAAAGGCTTTACTTATCACAGGTTCAGGCATACAAATCAGCAATAGGAAAAATCCTGTGCTTAGGATTCCCGGCTAAAACCCCAGCCACGTGTAGGCCAAGATGGCGGCCACCACATGTTAAGGCCCTATAGAGAGGAATCAAAGACAAGACTCCCATGAAGAGTGTGGAGCCCCAAAAGAGAGTGCAAAAAGAGAGAGCCAGAGAGGAAGCGCCCTAGTTTTATCCCCCTGCAACTCAGACC
Source organism: Cryptotis parvus (assembly GCA_021461705.1). Taxonomy (NCBI): domain Eukaryota; kingdom Metazoa; phylum Chordata; class Mammalia; order Eulipotyphla; family Soricidae; genus Cryptotis; species Cryptotis parvus. Next base: position 185,870 of record JAJIBD010024616.1, on the reverse strand, counting down.
TCCCACTATTATGGGAAACAGGAAGGGTTAAATGCCCTTAGGTAATTTCTCCCAGCACCTCACCTAGGCCTTATTATATGCTAATGTTTTGAGCCAAGATCTGCCTGGAAATGCCTTTATAGGGTAGAGAAGTGGGTTTCTGAGATGGCATGTACCGTGGGGTTCCATAGTCTAATGGTTAGCACTCTGGACTCTGAGATGGCATGTACCAAAAGTCTCTGTACCAAAGACTAATACTAATGCCAGTTAAATATTTCTCCAAGCCTTCACAAGAGTCTCATCTACTTCAGGTAGTTTTTGTATTTTAGTTGTCTTTGAGTTATCAGGGGAGCCATGCTTGCTTGCTTGGAGGCAAACAGCATTTCTCTCTGGTCTAATTACTTAGAGATCCAATGTGGCCAGGCAAATATGCTGGTAAGATCTAGCTAGTCCCACAATGATTGTAGTACCATGAGAGAATATTTATACCAGCCAGTATAGAATACATGGTCAGATAAACTGTCACATTTAGACTACCCCCCTCTCTACAAAGTGATCTGCAGGAGGCAATCCAGGGCAGATGCAGAGGCTTTTATGCTTTTAGGTGTCCTGCCACACTGACTCTGTCACATTTTCAACTTCCCTGCCCCATCACCTTTATTGCTGTTGTTAGGCCTGTGTCAAACTCTGCAGTGGTGTTCCAAAATGTGGTTTTGGTGCTTGCATTCTTAGTTACAGCACTCACAAATCACACCTCTAGGAACCCTGCAAACATTTCAAACTGAGTTTGTGGGCTGTGCCTAGAAACCATCTTTGTTTGCATTCTTTTATAATGCTATGGAATTTAGGGAGCAAAATTTTGTACCTCAATTTGTATATAAGCCTAAGTACTCACCACTAAAGTTTGAGTTTTGTAGCTATATATATATATATATATATATATATATATATATATATATATATATATATATATATATATATGTCCCTTTAACACCTTCTTTGCAACCACACTCTCTTTTTCTCTATAAACACCATAATTTTGATTAAAAAATGTATGGTTTTGCAAAAAAAAAAATTAAAAAAAAGCGGCCGGAGCAATAGCACAGTGGGTAGGGCATTTGCCTTGCACGCGGCGGCTCATGCTGGCCCAGGTTCGATCCCGGCATCCCATATGGTCCCCAGAGCACTTCCAGGAGTAATTCCTGTGTGCAGAGCCAGGAGTAACCCCCTAAGCATTGCTGGGTGTAACCCAAAAGGCAATAAAATATAATTAAAAATGTATGGTTTAATATTATTAAATTAATTATTTTATATTAAACAATAATATTTGTTTTCCAAAAGTTTGTTTACTTTGATAATTTATATTCTGTATCTGAGTGAACCTAGTTCAATAGAATTAAAAGAACTTGAATCACTGAGTCAGTGAGTGGGGACTGAGATAGTACGGGAGAAGAATGTGTGCAAGTTGTCAAAAATTTATCCCTGGTGCCACATGACTCCTGACCATTACTGGGTGTAAGTGTAGAAGCTTTTTAAGCATCAGCAGATCAGCCTGCCAGATTAGCCAACAAACTGGGAGTGTCCCTTTCTCCATGAGCACTGACTGAGAGCCTGCTCCCAAATAGGCTTTTTAGCAGTGGAAAATAATATTGCAAGATTAATAATAAAAAAACTGTAGCTGTCCTGTTAGATTAATTCTTTGATATTGACTCATATTGCAATTTTCTTCATTAAAATTTCTGCATGTGTCTGTTTGGATATTTGTGCATGCGTTGGGTCTGTTTGCTACCAAATAGAGAGTTTAAATGAGCTAATAGGGTTTTACCACTTATACCCTAAATGTTATAGATAAAATCTTTTTTTAAAAATTGTTTTCATAGCAAGAAGGAATATATCATAAAGTGAGGACAATTTTTGTTATACTGAGTAGGTTTTTATAAAGGTTAGAAGTATGTCTTGGAATGATTAAAGAATGGAAATCTTGGAAACTTTGGAGAAAGGGAAAACACAGAGGCGTAGGGAGTAAGATTCACTATCTCCCACATGAAGGATGCTCATGTGTGTATGTATGTTTATCCCAATCACTGTTTATCATTGGAATTCAGGTTTCTTAAATCTATTTCAAAATCATCTGTAGTGGTCTTTACTGAATGTATGCATGTGTGTGTATAAATCTTCCTGTCAGAAGAATTCCACCTAATTAACCATGAAATCTATCATAGAACTGATTCATGTCACATAGGCATTAGTGCAGGGGTTATATAGTTAAAGACATCATCAAGAAAAAAAAGAACAACAACACCAAAACCACAAATATCCAAAGTAGAGTTGAGAATGAAAAAGTGTAGTAGCATGGAAAGAACAACCACAATACCAGATACTTGAGGTAAGCTAGTTCATTTGGGGGAAGCAAGAAACATACACATTTGCAACTAAGGATGCTATTTCCTTCCCTCCCTCAACCCACTGATTTCATAAGCGGTGTGAAAATGTGATGTGAAATAGCTGTGCATTTTCGTTTTGTTGGAAATTTGGTTCCAGTATTTAACCATAGTAGGCATGATTTTAGTGATGGATGAGGTAGCAAAAAATACAGACAGCCACGCCAATCCTAATATTTTCCAGTCTCTTCACTTCTGTTGTCGTTCTCTCTCTGAGACTTTGACCAAAGATTAATCTCTTCCATTGAACATAGTGAACACAGACTGACCTATATTATTTGTGAAATCAAATTGTGAAATCAAATTGTGTCCTTATAAAAAACTCCTTTGCTCATTTTTGTTGTTACAAGATTATGTATTAGAATATGCTGCAATATTGAAATGTCAATATTCATTTATAAAATTCACTGCAATGCTTTAAATGGACCCAACCAGCAGAAATGATTTGTATGCAAAACACTCATTGCCTAATCAGACTTATACATTTGAGGGAACATTTAATCAATTAGGTTTATTTGATTCACTAGCAGTTTATAAGATTCTCTGATGATACAAAATGCAGAATAAATAATAGTACATCTATTAGGAATTTTCCAAATTAAACTCACTGAGTGAGTTTGTTGCACAATGAACATGCAATTAACTGAAAACAATAAGACAGTGGACCACATTCTATTTGTAAAGGCAATTTAAAAACCATGAATTATAAATTGTTCCAAAATAGTAAAGCTCTTTTTTCTTTTTAAACATCTTGTTATTGGATTTTCTCCCAGTGAGTTGATAAAAAAATAAAATAAGTATGACTGCTATTAATTTTCTTGAGCAATATACTCTAAATACATTAGAGTCAAACACAGTAATACAAACTGTGCTCTGAATTATGTAAGTGGTGATTTTTCTAATCTTTTGTGTAGAGATAGTTTAAGGTACAGGAAAATAATTAGAAATAGTACTCAGAGGTTACTTTATAAATGAATCATGATTAGCAATTTTACTTCATAGTATTAATGAGAATCAGATCAGGTATTTTTATTTCTTCACTCTAAGGTACTCTGATATAGGAATATATTTCGTTTATGCACAGCTTCATGGATCTTATGTGAACACTCACTGTTGTTCTCAAGCAAAAACAATTAAAAGAGCATTTCCAATGCTTATAACTCATGGAGTATCCTCAGAGTTCTGAGAACCATAAGAGATGCTTTATAAGAGAGTAACAATGAATGGGAAGTTATTCATTTGAGGAAAAGTCATACAGTGAATAGTGAACATAATCCTTACTAAGAAAAACCGAAGTCTGAAAATGTTATCAGATTTCCTTTATACTGTAGGAAATTCACAGACATCTAAGACATAGTCTCATCAATAAATGAGACTGTCTCATTAATAAATCAATACATTCTAATAGTATTAGAATTTGAATATTTTGCTTTATATATACACTTATACATGCATACATATATTTTATATGTGTGCACATATAGTATAAGTGTGCATACACAACTATATATACCTATGTATATATTTATATGTGTGTATATGTATATATGCATATGTATATATGTATGCATATATGTTATATAATATATATTATATAGTTATATATTATATAATATTATATATAGTGATATATCTGTTTTATATATAACTATATATAACTATATATAACTGTATATATGTTATATATGCATATACAATTATATATATATTATGTATATACAGTTTGGGCCTCCCAGGAAGTGCTCAGGGTACCCATGATGACTTCCAATAAAACTCATATAACCTGATAGAATCATTCCATGCTTGATCCCAATGAAGCAACTTTGCTCAGGCCTAGAGTTCTTGGGAACCACCAGAAACCATCCCAAGTAATTACGCGGAGGTCAGGTGATACCTGGGATTAAACTGCAGCCCTAACCTATCCTTGAATTTGAACCTGATTCCTGATCAATTGTCTTATTTACTATTTCAATAATAAATATTCCAAAAAACGTTAGCTTTGCAACCCAAACAGCTTTGTTCTTGAAAATTTGGGAAGAATAGAAAGAATCTAAGTAAAACACTTGGGATAGAAGGAATGCAACTAATTTACAAAGGATGAGAGCTGAAAGAAAGTACTTGAGGGAAAATATAAAATAATAAGTTGATATAATAATATACCTTTAAAACATAATGACAAGCTTAATAACTTTAAGATAATATCAAAAGCGAATTTTTATAACTAAGTCAAGGCAAAATTTCTAGAAAGATCACTGTCATACAGCAGGAGTGTAAGAACTAATGTTTCATTTCTTTTGGGGTCAGACCTAGTTATGATCAGCAGATAGTACAGGGTTTGCGCATAGGAATTACTTTGGCTGGTGTTTTAGAGGTCACATTTGATGCTGGGCATCCAACCAGGTCAGCCATGTGAAAGGTATAAACTCTACCTGTTGTGCTATTGCTCTGACCCATAAAATGTCATATTGTATTTTAAGAAGAGAAGTTTAAACTGTAGCAATGGTACAGTGGGTAGTTGTATTGCACATGACTCACCTAGGTTTTATTGCTGGCCTCACATATGTCCCCTGAGCACACCAGAATGATAGCTAGGTACAGAGATAACAGCAAGTCCTGAGTAAAAGGGCATATCTCCTCTCCAATAAAAGAGAGAAGGGAAGCTTAATAATGATTAATTTTAAAGTCTGAAAATTTATATATGGATGCTTAATAACTGCATAACAGCTGCTCATCTATTGGGAACATATATACATTTCTTATTTCAGTTTATCTTGCAAGTAAATGAAATTAAATATTTACTAAGTCCTTCTATTACACTGAAGGGTAAGGCTGCCTGGACGTACAGAGCAGGTCTTACTGAGTCAGGCCATTTGTGGCATGTGAAAGTTTATGATAAGGTTAATAGATGTTCTAAAATCATAGGAGAAAGCTTGCATGCTTCCTCAGCTTCCAAAAAGTAAAGGGAAGGTTTACTCAGAAAATTCAGCTTTACTGGAAATGATCTTTCTGTTAGAAGACCTAGGGCAAGTTAAAAATCTAAGCACAGTGTAAAGGGTCTTTGTCATAAGTCACGGCCCCTTGTGATCTCAAATTTGTGCAGGTCAGATGGCCATGTGGCTTGGCTGGTGTTTCTGCTCAGATGCTTGTAAGGTCAATTTATACTGGTGGAAGCACCTAAATTCATCATTCAGTAGCCATAGAACTCAACTAAGCATTTCCTTGAAGACTGTGAGTTGAGATAAAGTTCAGTTGTTCCCGACTTCCTCACATATTCCTGCCATGTGGATCCTTCATTCTTAAGCTTGCCAAGTGTTCGTCAAATCCTTCTTGTGCTCTGACACTCAAATTTGGGCTATTGCTCTCTGGGAAGAAATTTTTTGCTTTAAAAGACTTGTGCGATTGGGTAAAGCCCACTGGGAAAAGGATGAGTTGTAAAGCTAACCTAATTGAGACATCCGTAAGCTAACATCTGCAGAGTCTCTTCACCACCATGCCTGGTTGAAGATTTGATTCCAAGAAACACATTTTGGTAAATGATCGTCTTTACTTTTGACTGTCACACAGAAGTGCTAGTATTGATAGGAAAATATATAGGGAGTACCTAAGGAGAAAATCTAGAATAATCAGAAAGCACTAGCATAAATAAATTAGTAGATGGACTTTAAAAGCCTTTTTAAACCATTCTCTAATACAGATAAATGATAATAATATTGTGGAATAAAATTTGATCAGGAACTTGATTTTGCAGGGTTATTTCTAATTGGTCATAAAACGAATACACAGAGAGCACTTTTGCAGCTGTAAATCCTTCAGATTCACAAGTAAAATTAAAATCAATATATAAAATAAAACAGGAAAGAACTCTTGCTTCACATAGAATTACTGGGAAAAGTGATTTTTTGTTGTGTTTGTTTTTTTAAAGAACTGGGTTTAATAGTATTAGAGATGATATCAGTATTTTCTTCTAGTGGTAATTTCTTAAAGGTTCATTATAATTTTCAACTATAAACTTTTTAACAAACATTTTGCAGTCTGTTATATTAAAACCTATTGGTATATATTATACTTTGTGTCCTCACCAAAGCATGGTTTGTAACATATTTTGATAATGTGTTTTTGCATAGCTTGGTTTATTTAAAAAGAGAGATAGAAAATAGCTGATTTAGATCAGAAAACTGACATGACAATACTTATACTAAATGTTGTCTTCTTTATTTATGCACAGAGAAAAGCATAGCAAAATTGGATAAAAGGACAGCAGAGTCATGCAATTAGTACTAAGAAAACAAAGACTAGGAAGTAAATGCATGTAGAAATCATCTTCATAAAAAGTATGTAACAAAAAGGAACATATTCATAACATAAGATTTACATATTATTTTGATACTTGATTGTTGCATATGATTTTGGTAGTCTTATTTTGTATTATTTTGTTGTAAAGTTTTAATTGGATCAGTTTACAATCACTTGATCACTTGAATCCCATTATTCATCTATTTGCTCAAGCGGGCTCCAGTAACATTTCCATTGGACCCTATCATGTGCCAATATAACCCAATGGCATCTGGTTGATTTAGGAATATGAAGAGCCTCAAACCATTCCTTCAGGGTCTTGACAAGGAAGTATGACCATCTTCTAGGTGGGTGGCCACGTGATCTTTTGACTTCCCGTGGGATCCAGTCGGTAACAGCTCTAGCCCAGCAGTTATCTCCAGATCGCATTACATGTCCAGTCCATCTGATTTTCGATGCCTTGGCAAACGAGACAGCATCCCTGATTCTGGAACAGCTACGGAGGTCAGAACTCGGGATTCCTTCTCTCACTTGAGTGAGGAGTGATATTCCAAGCACAGCTCTTTTGATTCCTTTCTGGGAGACCCGAATATCATTCTCATCCAGCTTTCATGGGGCTCAGGTCTCTGAGGCATATGTTAATGCAGGGAGAACGGTGGAGTCGAAGAGATGTGCCTGGAGCCGGAGGTTCTTTTGTCCTTTTAGCTATTTCTTTGATGCCTTTGAAGGCATTCCATGCCACTCTCTTCCTCCTACTGCATTTCAGGTTTTAGGTCATTCATCATGTTGACTTCAATAGTTTGTATATTTTAGATGTTTTACATTATCTTAGAAAAACAAATGAAATAATAAAACAAGAGTGTAGAGACATACATGGCATAAGATAAACACGAATGTTAAACATTCAGCATTTTTCTCAATTGCTTAAACAATAAATAAATAAAATAATTCAATTAAATGGGAGAAGTTATAATAACTACCACAAATATATAATGGATAATAATGGAGTTTTTGACTATACTATATTATTAGCTGACTCACACAAGAAGTGAACAAATATTTATTAGGCAGATATTAAAACCACATCTATTATCTCTGTAGATAGTTTTCTTAAGAGAAAAAAAATGATGTTCTTAAATATTTGCAAATAAACTATTTAGATTAATTTTTGTAACTTGATGAGTGACAGCTCTACTTCATACTCTAGAAAAGTTTTTTTTCCCTGTCTCTGAACTCCTGGCTGAGACTTCCCCTTAATGAAGTTATTTCAATGGATAAAACGTTCATTTTCCGTAGGCAGAAACCTAACAGCAATGTTTCCCTTATAATCAGAAGGTTGGTGTCAAAATGCCATCCAAACTACAGGGAAAGGCCTGAGCAGTCAAAGAGTTTAATGAGAAGTGATATTTTCATTGCAAATAATTATTATACAAAAATCTATCATGATAGGCACAGATAAACACACACAGAAAACTTTAATAGCAGTCACTAGGTTTGTTTTTACTTTTATTTCAAATCTGTTATTCTGACTCTATTCCCTCACAATTATCTTTTAAGAACCATTAACCTGGAAAGATAGCACAGCAGGGAGTTTCCTCACCTTTCACATAGCCACAGGCTTTGAATCCAGGCACTACATATTGTCAGTCTTTTGACTCTCGCCAGGAGCGATCCATGAACACAAAGTTAGGAGTAAGCATTGAACACAGCCTGTGTTGCCCCAAAAATTTAAAAACAAACAAACAAACAAACAATGATTTTGAACCACTTTTCTAGATCACTGTGTCACTGTATCACTGTCTTCCCGTTCATCATCGATTTGCTCGAGTGGGCACCAGTAACATCTCCATATGCCCTGTCTCATGCTAGTAGAGACCAAGGGCATCTAATTGCTCAAAAACATAAAGAGCCTCAAACCATTACATCAACTTGGGAATGAGGTCTATAATTGTTACTGGTATTTTACATATCAAATACAACATGGGTAGCTTGCCAGAATCTGCCATGTGGGTGACATACACTTTTCTGGATATGGACATTCAATATCCTTGCAGCAGAAATGTCCCTTTAAGCTCAATTTTGTCCCCTTGTTCAACTCTACTTAAGTGCCTCATTCTCAGTGGGGTCTTCCTGACTTTGAAGTAGATCAACCTATACTATTATTTTTCTATTTTCCTGCTTTTCTTTGTATTATAGTCTAGAATTGTTTCCATTTATATCTATTCTTCAGGAACTGCACAAAAACTATTTTCTATGTTTCTATACAAGCACTTGTTTTTATATTTATGCTAGAAGTCCTGCTGCAGTATTTAACTGCTTAAATTTTTTCTTTTTTAAGTATTTTATTATACCACCATGAGATATACAAATAAAAAAGATATACAATTAAAAAGTTCATGTTTGGGTTTTGGTCATACAGTGTTTCAGCACCCGTCCCTCCACCAGTGCCCATCTCCCACCACCAACATCCCCGGTTCCCTCCCCCTACCCCAGCCCTGCTCCATGGCAGGTTCTTTGTTTCTTTCCCTTTCTCTCTCTTTCTCTTTTCCTTCCCTTCCAGACTATGGATTACAGAACATACATTAAAAGGTTGTCATGTGTATCCTTTTGCCTCTATTTAGTGCTCAGTTCTAGGTTGGCATTAGTACCCTCGACAATTATTAGCACCCTGTTCCATTTTCTGTCTTACCTAAACTCCTGACTCCCACACGTTTGTGATAATTTCCACCTTTGACAAGACCTCCTGATATATGTTTCACTTGACCTTGGATATTGGTATCATAATATGTACGTATATATTTATGCCATGCAAATAAATGCAGTCATTCTGTATCTGTCTCTCTCCTTCTGGCTAATTTCGCTCAAATTGTGTCAGCTATCTTTTCAGACCATGATGCACTGAAAATGGAAGTTAACCGTACACAGAAACAGGGAGTCAAACCAAACACCTGGAAACTGAACAGCTCACTCCTGAACAACAAATGGGTCATAGAAGAAATCAAACAGGAAATCCAAAGATTTCTGGAAACAAATGAAAATGAAGATACCAATTATAAGAACTTGTGGGACACGGCAAAAGCCGTGTTAAGAGGGAAGTTTATAGCTCTGCAAGCATTCATCAGGAAACAAGAAAGGGCCCACATAAATAACCTGACTACATAGCTGAAGACAATAGAAAAAGACCAACAAAAGGAGCCCAACCCAGGCAGAAAAAAGGAAATAATAAAACTTAGAGAGGAAATCAATGAGTTGGTAAACAAAAAAACAATCCAAAAGATTAATGAAACCAAGAGCTGGTTTTTGAAAAAAATAAACAAGATTGACAAACCATTGGCAAGACTTGTAAGTATAGGGAAAGAGAAAACCCAAATAAACAGATCAGAAATAAAAAGGGTGACATCACAACAGAAACCACAGAAATCCAAAAGATCATCAGAGATTACTTTGAGAGCCTGTATGCCATGAAACATGAGAACCTAGAAGAAATGGATCAATTCCTGAAGTCCTATAACCTCCCACGGCTGAAACAAGAAGACCTCCAATACCTGAATAAACCTATCACCATAGAGGAAATAGAAAAAGTAATTAAAAGTCTGCCCAAACACAAAAGCCCAGGTCCAGACGGATTCCCTAGTGAACTCTACCAAACCTTTAAGGAGGACCTACTGCCAGTCCTTTTCAAGCTCTTCCAGGAAATAGATGAAACAGAAACACTCCCAAACAGCTTCTTCGAGGCACATATCACCCTGATACCCAAAGCAGGGAGAGACAACACAAAGAAAGAAAGCTACAGACCAATATCCCTGATGAACACGGATGCTAAGATCTTCAACAAAATACTAGCAAACAGAATCCAAAGACTCATCAAGAAGATTATACATCATGACCAAGTAGGATTCATCCCGGGAATGCAAGGATGGTTCAACATTTGCAAGTCAATCAACATAATACACCATATCAATAAAAGAAAAAATAAAAACCATATGATCCTTTCAATAGAGCGCAGAAAAAGCATTTGACAAGATCCAGCACCCGTTCATGATTAAAACGCTCCAGAAAATGGGAATTGAAGGGACTTTCCTCAAGATAGTTACAGCCATCTACCAAAAGCCCACAGCAAGCATCATTCTAAATGGGGGAAAAGTTGAAAGCCTTCCCCCTGAGATCAGGGACAAGACAAGGTTGCCCCCTCTCACCTCTTTTATTCAATATAGTACTGGAAGTACTTGCCATAGCAATCAGAGAAGAAAAGGACATCAAGGGCATCCAGATAGGCAAGGAAGAAGTCAAGCTATCATTATTTGCAGATGACATGATATTATACCTAGAGAACCCTAAACTCTCTACCAAAAAACTCCTAGAAACAATAGACGCATATAGTAGAGTGGCAGGATGCAAAATCAACACCCAAAAGTCGGTGGCTTTCCTATATACAAATAACGAAAGAGAAGAAAGGGATCTTAAGGAAACTATTCCATTCACAATTGTGCCACAGAAAATCAAATACCTAGGAATCAACTTACCCAAGTATGTAAAGGACCTGTACAAAGAAAACTACAAGACACTGCTCCAAGAGATAAAAGAGGACACAAGGAAATGGAAACACATTCCCTGTTCATGGATGGGGAGAATCAACATTGTCAAAATGGTAATACTCCCTAGAGCTCTGTACAGATTCAATGCAGTCCCTATGAGGATACCCATGACATTCTTCAAAGAAATTGACCAAAAGGCTCCTGAAATTTGTATGGAACAATAAACCCCCAAGGATAGCTAAAGCAATCCTCGGGAAAAAGAAGATGGGAGGCATCACCTTTCCCAACTTCAAACTGTACTACAAGGCAGTAGTAATTAAAACTGCATGGTATTGGAATAAAAACAGACCTGTGGACCTATGGAATAGAATTGAGTATCCTGACACCCAACCTCAAACACATGATCATTTAATCTTTGATAAAGGTGCAATGAGTCTAAAATGGAGTAAGGAAAGCCTCTTCAACAAGTGGTGTTGGGAAAACTGGGCAGCAACATGTAAAAAAATGAGTTTGGACCTGTGTCTAACACCATGCACAAAAATCAGATCAAAATGGATTAAAGATCTCAATATCAGACTTGAATCCATAAAGTACATTGAAGAAAATATAGGGAAAAGCCCTCCACGACATTGAAGCTAAAGGCATCTTCAAAGGTGAAACATCACTAACAAAGCAACTAGAAGAAAACATAAACATATGGGACTACATGAAACTAAATTATTTCTTTTTATCCATCTGCTTTTGCCCTTGAGGTTTTGAAGGTGTGGCTGCAGTGCCTGGCTGCATCGACAGGTGGCAGACAGAAGACAGACTTGTCTACACCCTGGGCTCTGCCCCGTGGGTCCCTGGTTGATTGATGGTCTGGCATAGAAAGAGACTGGGCCTCTTGGGATGAATCCAGAGCCACGGTAGAGCCTGGCAAGCTACCTGTGGTGTATTCAATATGCCAAAAACAGTAACAATAATGTAATGGAGACATTACTGGCACCCGCTAGAGCAAATGGATGATCAATGGGAAGACAAGTTACAAGTGACATTAACCTGCTGTGTTGAGGCATATATACACAATACAACAATTCACTAACAATATCTGTTGAGTAAGTGAATTGTAGGTTTTTTTTATCCAAATTAAATTAAGAGAAAATAGTCATAGAACATTAATCATTTATAGACAAATACATAATAAACGGAAAGATTGTGTAATGCGCCTGGTGGAAGTAACATGAATTCAAAAGAACCATTTTATCTTTAAATAAATATTAAGCTATCATATAGTATGATGCAATTTAGTTCTGCAGATGCTGAAGAAGAAAATTACCATATATAAAAGCTGTTTTTTTTACCATTTGATGGTGAACATTTTAAAACTTTGTTCCATGTTTTTATAATTTTTGCTGTCCTTGATGAGTAATTTGCTATAAATGGTTTCTTAGTTTCTGATACAATTTGTTATGTTACATTATTTATTATGTTATTTATTATGCTATTTATGATATGCTATAATAAACTATAAATTATAATAAATGCTCCAGGAGCAAGTGGATTCCTTTGGGTTTTACTAGCATGAGACAGGACATATGGAGATATTACTGGTGCCCGCTCTAGCAAATAGATGATGAACGGGAAGATAGTGATAGTGATAGTGATATAATATCTGAGGTTTGATGGTATCAGGCACAGAAATGAACCTTTAAGTAGCTCAGTATTTTCCTATATTTGCATTAATTCTATATGATTCACTTTGTCATGTTTGCTAAAGCAGTTGTGTTCATTTGGTGACAATTTTTCATAGTTACGGAAGATGGTAATTCAAGATCAAGATTTCAGCAGATCGAATATTTGTTGAGAGCTTGAATCTTTGCTGCAAATAACTGCCTTCATACTGTTGTTTCACATGGTATAAAAAGTTAACATGATTATTTTCTTATATCATGAGATTAATGTAATTCTTTTATGATAGTTGATGGTTTCTTCTCATGTGACCTTCACTTATGATGCAATACATAATGTTATATAACACTGTCATATCACTTTGATAATGTAAAATCTAAATTATTCTATTTATATCTGATCATATTTAAAATATTCTTTTCCTAAAAGTCTTACTCTGGAGTGTAAGAAAATAATATATAAATTTAAATAGTATTCAAATACAGAACCCATAATAAAACAGTATAAATTGGATAAAATTACCCATAGGAGAATAACTCAAAGGTATAAGAAAGTTTATTGCTAAATGGTAAGTGATGGACCTGGGAGCTCATGCCACCATCAGAGGGCAGAAAGAACTTTCTAGAGCTTTGTTATCAGTAGGTGTAAAAGGAGTTTGAAGTACCTCTGCTCTCCTTTCGAGAGCAGGGAAATATGCTTTTTAGAATTCTTATGACACACAAGCCCTCCTCTAATAGTGTTCTTGTTTCAGTTGTTCTATATAACAAGGGGCAGTTGGTTGTCTTAGGTGGATAGAACCTCCCTCTGCCAATAAATTCTTGAATCAAAATTGAATTCCTTGCCCGAGAGATAGCACAGGGGGTAGGGTATGTCCCTTGCATGCGGTCGACCCAGGTTCAATCTCCGGCATCCCATATGGTCCCCAGTGCAATGCCAGGTGTAATTCCTGAGCAAAGATCCAGGAGTAACTCCTGAGTACTGCTGGGTGTGGCCCAAAAAGGAAAAAAAAACAAAAACTGAATCCCTTCCCTTCTCAATTGTCCTCTGTTGTTCAGTATTAAATTGGAGAACACTGTTTCCAAATGAATGAATGAAATCAATCACACAGGATACTATTTTGCAAAAAAAATAAAAGCATGGGCACACCGTATCGTACAACATTTAGGAAAAGAGGCTAATTATTAAATTGGCACCACTTCACACCTCACACTATTCAGCATGATTGACAATGTGTGATAAATAAAAACAAGAAAACACAAATTGCTTCTGTTTTGCCGTAGGGTCAAATTATTTTCTGGTAGGTTAATCAAGGACCTTACATATTTTTTTAACATTTTCCTGAACACATTTTATTCCTTACCATTTATAATGCCATGGTTTTTCACTGAAAGGTTTACTTTAGATTTTTGTCACACAATAGACAATTTCTAAAGCAGCCTGTATATCCAATCCATTAGACTAATAGGTGGTGGTTGTTATAAACAGTGGGACCTGCTATATTTTTAGTAATGAGGTCTAGTAGCCCATCGGATCCACATAGAAATAAACTGAAAAAAAAGATTATAAAACTTTTAAATGTTTGTTATCATTTTCATAATATAGTATTTTTTCTTTTTCTATAAAGTCCTATTAATTATACATAGCTAACAGGATTTTCAGAACCTCAATGTAATACATACAAATGAGTGCAGATAGAAGATTTAAGAAAGTACATTAATACATTTTATTTTAGAAAGAACTTTTATTTTATTATTATTATTTTATGTCACACCCGGCAATTCTCAGGGGTTACTCCTGGCCCTGCACTCAGGGTTTACTCCTGGTGGTGCTTGGGGGGACCATATGGGATGCTGGGGATTGTACCCAGGCCGGCATTGGCCTGCCGTGTGAAAGGCAAACGCCCTACCCACTGGTCTATCGTTTTTAATCTATATCTTCTTCTATTTAGTTCTATCTTTATAAATTACTTAAAGTTATATTATAATTACTCACATTTAATTATTGATTACTCCAGCTATCATTAGATATAGTATCTTAGATTTTGTTTGAAATATGACTTGCTACTGATTTAAGGATGCTTATAGCCACAGAGAAAGTGAAACTTAATGTCACAAGGCTGCTGGGGTTGATGTTTTTTCATCTCTGAGACCTTAATGCAATTCTAAGAAAAGTAAAACATGCCTTCTTAAACGTATTTCCTATATTCAAATACAGAAAATTATAAATTATACCCCATTTTTATAATCTGAATTACTAATTCTCTTGTTGTGTGTTTAAGAATGTAGACTAAATGTGAAGTACAAAACTCCAGAGACAGAATTCCCTTAGGATTATGTCACCAAGAAAAGCGTATAAGTATAAAGTTATATTGGTGCCCTTGTACTTGTTCAATAGAAAGCATCCCTAGAAATACTATGTCTTCTTGTTATTTTGAGCAAGGAGAGGTTGCAATGTTCAGTCACACTGTATTATGTGGCAAGAATAACTTCAAACCAGGACTATTAGAATCACAAAAATATTCTTATAAGTCTTTGACTTCGTAAGGAATATGAGCTCTCTCTCGGTGAACCAGTCTAAAGACTGTCCAGATTGTCACAGCAGAGAAAATTGCTAAAGATTGAATTGTGATTCCCATTCTTCATCTGAATATTTTGACAACTTATACTATATGTAGTGCAAAACATGTCATTTCATTCAAATTATCCTCAAAGTTTCAAAGGCAGGCACAATAATCACAGTATGAATTATTGTGATTGTGGAAAACTAAATGTGTGTATTTTTCTGTCTGTTTGATTTTGTTTTGGGGAACACTGACAGTGCTCAAGGCTAACTCGTGTCTTTGTACTTAGGGATCACACTTGAAAGTTTCAGATTGAACTCAGGTGGCTGCATGAAAGACAAGGTAGGGTGACATGCTCTACTGAGCCTTAGGCGCCTGCTACATTTAGTTTATGCTAAGAGCTGCTCCCTGCTTTTAGGGAATCTCTGGATCAGACACAATGGGAACTTGAGTAGAATTGGATGGATTTCATAATTTTATACAACATAAGTATTCTTATTATGAATTTTATGAATCTTGCTTGCTCCAGTTCAATACTCTTCCTGTCCCCACTGGTCCCCACGAGGGACATACATGTAGATATTCCAAGAGTTCTTGGCCACGTTGGATCAACCATAATGTAATCAGTTCTAGTTGAAAGAGATATGCAGTGTTCCTCCAGGCAAACAGACTTGTATCTCTGATTCTAAAGGTAATGCCAAAGTGAATTACTCTGATGGATTTTGGACCTTAGTGGGATCTAGAGTCTGGAATCATTTGGCTATATATTCATGGTAAGAAGTATTAATGTAATTCTCTACAAATTATAGTCTCAACTACTTTGTGGTTCAGAGATGCAGCCTCTACCAACTCTGATAGGGAGATTATGATATGTGAAATTATATCTCAGGGAGTCAGCTCTGGCATTGTAAATCTTGAGCCCAAGGGCCCACCCATAGGTCTACATTTCAATATGGTCATTTACCTGGTTTCCTCTCTAGGTAGCCCAGCCCACAATGAGCTGATCTAGAAGTTTTTGGCAGACTTCTAGCTATAAAATAAACTAGGAGAAAGAAGAAAGGGCTCTGGGTCATTTTGGCTCCTATTTGCCCTCTGCCTCTCCCTCTCCTCTCCTCTGTTCTCTTTCCCATTGGGCCTGGCACATGGTAGCAGCCATCTTGGCCTAGGATTCTAAACCTACACATGGCCAGAAACCTAAAGTCTGGGGTGTTCCTATTGCTGATTGTATATGAAAACTAGTGTGATTAAAACCTTTTGAAACTTTGCTGGATTCTAATGTCATTCTCTGTCCTCTGGCCACTGAGCCCCTGGGGCAGAAGGGGATTCCCTGACTCTGCTCCCGGATTTTGTCAGGAAACCCAGTGTACCCAGACAGAAAAGCACCCAAAACCAATGTACTATGTCTCTACACAAAATGTGTGTGTAAATGTGTGTGTGTGTGTTCACTGGTGCCTACATCTTTGTCTGCTATTATTGAAAAATAATTTGAGTATAGTTTGGAATAATTTTGTTCTATAAGAGTTATGTTATTCCAACACACAGTATTTCAAAATTAGCACTTAAAAATACTTGTTAAGCAGCCTTAAAGATACTAAGATATCTAACATGGGACTGGAGCAATAGTCCAGTATGTAGGGCCTTTGTTTTGCATGTGGCTGGACCTGGGTTCAATGCCCAGCATCCCATATGGTCCCCCAAGCACCATCAGAAATAATTCCTGAGTGCCGAGCCAGGAGTAATCCCTGTAATCCTTGAGCATTTCCAGGTGTTGCCATAAAAGCAAAAAAAAAAAAAAAGATATATCTAATGTAACTAATTTTACCACTAGGCAAATATAACATTTGGGACAATAAAGCATTCCCCAATTCATCCCTCTAGACTATGATTAATGTTGCTTGCAAGTACAAGTGAATAACATTCTGTAAAATGAAATTAGTTTTTTTGTAAATGCTAAAACAGTACATTAAGTTAAGGAACACGATAATCAGTTTTTATATTGATTGTATATATGCTTATTACTGAACCAGAGATCAGATAAATATTGATCTTGGATTATAATTTCTAGAAAGAGGACCCAATGAACATGTTTGATATCCCTTATTTCTTTGTTTCTCTATTGATGCTACAGTAAAAGAAAAGAACTTAAGATGAACGACGCTGAATATATGTGGCCACTTGTGCAATACTTTTGATAAAATGTCTAATTATTCTTTTCACATATCATAAAACTCACTCATAAGTGAACAATTTAATGTCATTTTAGCATAATTACAGTTATATAGCCATTACCAGTATTGAATTTAGATTATATTCGTCACCAGAAAGAAAGCGCACTAAGTCATTCTATTATCACTCCCTCAGCCCCCGAGAACTATTTCCCTAGTATCTCAAAAAATAATTTCAGATTTGAATTTGCCTAATTGAGATATTTGAAATGAATATAATCGCACAATATGTGACCTTTTGTGACTGACTTCTTAGAGAAATGTTTTAATGTAGCTTTATGTTCTAACATGTATTCTTCCTTCATTCTGTTATACTTATTAAAAGATTCCACAGTCTTAACATACCTCTTTATGCTCATATACTTTGTTTCTTCTCTTTCATGTCCTCTCTCTCCTTTACCTTTTCCCCTTTCTCCTTTGTCTCTTCTATTTCCTTCTCCTCCTCCTCCCATTCCTCTTCCTTCGCCTCCCCCTTCTCCTCGTCTTCCCACTTCTCCTTCTTGTGTCTTCTCCTCCTTCTCCCTCCTTATACATCTCCTCCAGCTGCACCACCACTTCCTCCTCCAGGCTTACTCGAGGTTCTTTCTTCAAGCATGATCACTTTTAATCTTGCTAGGGCCCATATGTGGTTCTGGGAAACAAATGCTGGTCAGTTGGGTGCAAAGGCATTCATTTAAACCCCTATACTATGTCTTGGACCCATATTTATTTTCCTTAATGTCTTCCTAGGAGAATGTTAGAATTACAAATTAATTCTTCATTCGGTTTTGAGAACTCATGCCAACGAAATAGTACACTAGATAAATTAGTTGCTTTGTATGTTGTTAACAACGCTGTATGGGCCCCATTCACTCTCAGTGGAACAAATATCTCTGAATGCAGCAGTCTCAACTAGGTTGGGAAGTCAACATGATAAACGAACTAAAACCTGAGCTGTGCAGGAGGAAGAGAGCGGCATGGAATGCCCTCAATGGCATTGAAGAAATAGCTAAAAGGACAAAGAACCTCCGGCTCCGGGCACATCTCTTTGACTCCACCATTCTCCCTGCATTACCGCACGCCTCAGAGACCTGGGCCCTAAGAAAGCAGGATGAGAATGCTATTCGGGTCTCCCAGAGAGGAATTGAAAGAGCTATGCTTGGAATATCATGCCTCACTCAAGTGAGAGAAGATATTCAGAGTTCCTACCTCCGTCACTGTTCCAAAGTCAGGGTCACTGTTTCGTTTGCCAAGGCATCGAAAATCATACTATGCAGCTGTTAGGAAAAAGAAGTTATGAAATTTGCCTATAAATGGATGGACATGGAGAAGATCATGTTGAGTGAAATTAGCCAGAAGGAGAGAGACAGATACAGAATGACTGCATTTATTTGCATGACATAAATATATATGTACATATTATGATACCAATATCCAGGGTCAAGTGAAACATGTATCAGGAGGTCTTGTCAAAGGTGGAAATTATCACAAATGTGTGGGTATCAGAGGCTAGGTAAGACAGAAAATGGAACAATGTGCTAACAATTGTCGGAAGTACTAATACCAACCTAGAACTGAGCATTAAATACAGGCAAAAGATACACATGGCAACCCTTTAATGTATGTTCTGTAATCCATAGTCTGGAAGGGAAGAAAAAGAGAAAGAGATAGAGAGAAAAGGAAAGAAATAAATAACCTGCCATGGAGGTGGGCTTGGGGGAGGGGAACCAGGGGACATTGGTGGTGGAAGATGGGCACTGGTGAAAGGATGGGTGCTGGAACACTGTATGACCAAAACTCAAATATGAACATCTTTGTAATTGTATATCTCACAGTGGTATAATAAAATACTTATAAAAAAAAGAAAAGAAAATCAGATGGGCTGGACATGTAATGCGATTTGGAGATGACTGCTGGACTAGAGCTGTTACCGACTGGATCCCATGGGATGTCAAAAGATCAGGTGGCCATTCACCTACAAGATGGTCAAATTTCTTCGTCAAGACCCTGAATGAATGGTTTGAGGCTCTTCGTATTCCTGAAGCAAGCAGATGACATTGGGCTACACTGGCACGTGATAGAGTCAAATGGAAATGTTACTGGTGCCTGCTTGAACAAATTGATGAATAACGGGATGTCAAGTTATCATTTGATGGTACCTTAGGCACCACTGGAAGGAAACTCTGTACTTTGCTGAGCTTTTCTCCAGGTATGGCCCCCTCCCACAAATAGAAAAGTAATTAAGTTTTGAGGACTCTAAACAGGAGTCAAAATTCACAATCTTATCAGTAAGGACAATGTCTAATTGATTATCATTCTATTCTCATCATCTTTTTTGGCATCTTTAAAAAAAACTGTGGACTAATTGAATGGGTCTTAAGTGGGTATCTCTTCATTTATTTGTAATAAAGATAGAGTTTCTAGTTATTGTTTGTGTTCTTCCTAGCTATAGCTTCCTCTCTCTCTATATATATATATATATATATATATATATATATAATCTTTATATAATCTTCTGACATTATGGGTTCACAGTTTGCTCTATAATATTCTGTGATTTTGAAAACCTCTTAGTGGTATCTGTCACTGAAATAATTTCACAACTTTGGGAAATGAGTATTCACTGCAAGAATAAAAGACAAATTAACTATTTCCTCAGGGATGTGGTCTTCATAAACAGAGCTAATAAGCTTGTATATAGAAAACAGATAATTAAAACAATGAATGCAAGATGATAGGAGTCAAGTGTTTCACAGTTGGAGTAAAGAGGGAAGGAAACTTAGTAACAAAGTGTAATTAAAATGCCTGATGTGTAAGTTACATGTGTGCATAGAGAAATATAATATACAAAGATTTCAATTCTCTCACATTTGAGAATGCGTAAAAGCCATGACACCCATGTAGCAGTAATCACACCCAGTTACAGTTCATGGTTGACTAATATCTAATAAAAGGAAACTATAATGTTTTGAGAAATAGTTGATACTAGCACTAGGCAGGGGAAATTACATGGTGATCTTCTTGCATTGTTTAATAGAAAGGGTTTTGAAGCAACTCACATTTATTTGACAAAAAAGGGTGCCGCAGACGTCAATTAAAAAACAACTCTGAAAGACCAGAATTGGAGCAATTCAGCAATATAATGTGATATTTGACACAAAACCAAGTAAAACTAAATATACTTTATATGTACAAAAAATGGTGGATGGTACCAGGAAATAAAAGAAAAATATAATATATAATATACTATAGTATGGAGTTACATCCTACTTTAAAATATTGAGGAAATTTTTATTATAATTATAAATAAAGTGATATGTTTTTATTATGTTATATTTGAATAATATATGCTGGTCCAGAGACACTTAGACATGGGGCAGAGCGGTTCCTTGCTCTCCCTGTGCCCAGCCGTTCATGAGGCAGTCGGGAGGCATGGTGGGTTCTAGCCTTAGCCCACCACCCGGCAGAACCTCACAACAAGCCAGACAACCCCCCCCCCACTCCACGGGGCGCCGCCATTTTCCACATCCGGACTTCCCTCTCTTCAGAACTCCACCCAGCTGACCAGCCCATCACAGCCCGGATCATCGACACCCACCCTGCCTCAGTTTCTTCCCTCAATCCGGCCCAGGTATGCTGGTCCAGAGACACTTAGACATGGGGCAGAGCGATTCCTTGCTCTCCCTGTGCCCAGCCGTTCATGAGGCAGTCGGGAGACATGGTGGGTTCTAGCCTTGGCCAACCACCCCGGCAGAACCTCACAACAAGCCAGGCGACCCCCACCCACTCCACGGGCGCAGCCATTTTCCACATCCGGACTTCCCTCTCTTCAGAACTCCACCCAGCCGACCATCCCATCGCAGCCGCGCAGTTCATCAATAAATGCTTTATTTGGAGGTGTTTAAAGAATATGCCTCCCGCACGGCAAGCCTAGCAAGCTGCTCGTGTTGTTTGACATGCCAAATGCCAGTAACACTTATATTAGGTCATTCCCATGACCTAATATAATGGTTTGATGCTCTTTATGTTCCTGTAGCAAGCCGATGCCCTTTGCTCTACTGGCATGAGACAGGACATATGGAGATTTTACTGGTGCCCGCTCTAGCAAATAGATGATTAACGGGAAGATCGTGATCGTGATATTTGAATAAACATATGCAGCAAACTTACTACACAAACATGTACACAGGGTTTATTACTGGCTCTCTATTCTGGGATCGCTTCTGGTGGGTTTTGGGGAACTCTATGGGGTTGTTGGGGGGTTGAACCCATCTTATCCACATGTGACATATTTATCCTATTTACTTTGTTATGTCTCCAACCAATAAAGAACATTTCTTTTTTATTCACATTTTTAAATAGGAAAAGGGTGCTGCAATTTCAAATAATATACTTGGACCAAAGGAAAAGGGAGTATCTTTACTTATGATAAATACACCTATATGGTGTAAAATGGAAGAATTTAGCACATGAAACCCAAACAATTGCTTCAATTTAGATGTTGGTGCATACAGCTTTGAATATTTCCAAGCAATTTCACAGATATACCGTTACAGATAAGTATCAAGTTATATTAGCTTTAAGAGATATGCCTAGACAATATCCAGATCTTAGCATTGACATAATTTCTATAATCATATACTTTCTTTGGCCTCCCAAACAACTATGAAATGAATGAAAGAGGTATGCCTTTGTGTACCAATTTATATTGGGACAGCAAAAAAAACAATTCTGAGTGACTAATAATTGTTTTTATCAAACATAATTAGCAACATGTAATATAATAGTGAATATCAAGATGTGGCAGTCTTGTAGTTTAGCAATGTTGCAGTAGCAACCATAGAACATGGATTACTGTTATAATGGCAGAATTGCTACCGTGTCTTATATGTGAATATTCCATTAAGGATTTTTACTTTATCTTGAAATACCGCCTTTTGCATCACATGAAAAATTTCAGTTGAGAGTGACCAGTTTGTATTGATTGTTTCTTGGTATACTCTTTTGGGGATAGGGAATTTGTTTGACATTGGCAATAGATGATGTATTAGTTTGAGAAAGAGTGGACTGAGGGGTGTTGAAGTGGAGCTTTTGGTACGAATATAGGAGGAATGATTTTCTGCAAAAGTTAGTTGGCAACTATTTAAGGTCCACATTAAAACAACTCTTTAAACACCATCAGTTACATTGTAGCTGTTTGTTTCCTATTAGAAAAATTTAACTTAAATAATTCAAGTCCCTTGCACACTTGGGATTCGTAAAATATTAAGCATAACAAGATGCTTCCCATAGGGCAAAATGCAGCACTGACTGTATTGATTTCCTTTGAAGTCAGTACAATTGTCCACCAATTCTGAGTTTTTATAACACCAGAATAACCATTTAGTATGAGCAACGCTAATAAGGATCCCATTCAACTACAATTATAAAAATTTATACCAATAATAGAAAAAAAATTATTTTAGGAGAATTTTTAAGATGGAATTTCTATATATCTTTTAGGCAATATAGATGTAACAATAATAATATTAATTTCTCTTAGACATACAGGCTATTTTCCTGGGACTTTATTGCAAATTCTACTGGTAAATATTTTATTAAAGGACTCTGCATGTAATTCCCCAAACTTATTCTGAATTATTATATCCACTCATTTTTTATTAGCTTTTGCATGTTACTGTGCAGCAATCGTCTTAGAAAAGATAAACGAGTAAAAGTGATAGTTGTGGCTCATTATATTTTAATCATTGAATTGGGAGTTTCAGTTTTCTTCATACAATTTAATTCTAGTAGGAAAGTTAACCATCTCTCTCCATTCAAATTTCCAAATGAAATTCACAGTGTTATCCTAGATTATTCCTTTTTCAAATTCATCAAGACTAGATTCTAAAACCTGACATCTTTGTATAGTCCTGCCTTTTATCAGTAACTGTAAGTAAAACTTGTGGTAGTAAATGACTGTTAGGAGACTTAATATCATCAAAACAGCTCACAATTCGAAATATATTTGTGACTCAGCTGATGTAAAGGATATATGTTAGAACTTGATTAATGTGTACTTTTAGAGGCATTAAATTCTCAGACTCATGTAATTTTCATTTTATTCTGAACAAAATTTTCTGTTACCACTTACATCCAAAGAGATAACTTTTTGTCTTCCTACCTTAGCCTCTGACATGTCTAAATGTCTCTTACAACTATAAAGAGAGACATATTATTTTTGTTCAACTTGTTAATAAACTTTTTTATCAAGTTATTTTCATAATACATTTTGGACAGCATCCTGATGCACAAATCAATTGTGGTTTAAATTCATAACACACATATGTATGTGTGTGCATGTGCACATACCCCCCCCAATAAGTCAATTTTATTGATATTGACAAACTATCCTTTCTACTAATACTTACTGATAGCTTTTGTCTTTATATTCATGGTGAAGCTGCCATTTTGAGATATCTTGTACTAAGTGATCAGTACAATTAAAAGAATGAATTATCTCTCCAAGAACATTTTCATTAATGCAAGATTAAATATTACTAAAATAAATGAGAATATAACTGAAGAACTTAAACAAAAATACTGAATTATTAAACAAGATTTAGTATGAAAACTGTGAATCATTATGATCAAATCACATATAAAATAAAGACCCTATAATAAAATGTGGCAAGAAATTTATCTAACACATCAAACACATGTTCTTCTGATTTATTGTTCAGATTTTTTAGGTGGGAGATGGAATTAGAGCCACACCCATCTGGATGGTTCTTAGAGTTGGTTCCTGCTTGATGCTAAGGGATCACTCTTGTCGATGCTTGGGGGAACCATCTGTGGAAGCAGTGATCAAATCAGGATCCAAAGTAAACATCTTTTACTGTACTGTTCCTGACTCTTTTAGGTTTTGAAGGGAATCGGGCATGTATTTTTAACAATCACATATGAATATTATATGTACATATGTATATTTAAATTATACAGTTCCAGTAACAATGGTGAATATTATATGTTTAGAAATTTAAGTGTATTGAAAATATCTTTTAGAATGTCAAAATAATATTAAAATGTGCTCATTAACTTTCCAATTAAATTATTTAAACATTAATTTCTTTAAGACAAAAACAGCATTATGAATAAAGTTCATTAAAACATTTTTTCATGCAGAAACTTTGTAGAGCAAGATATTTTATAGTAAAGAGCATCTATCAAATTATGTGTGTAATTACATGATTTCATACACAGATTTTTCAGAAGTCTAGAAATATATGCATCACATACAAAAATTAATATCCTTAGTTAATGACCATTTGGTCAATGTTCTCTATTTCATATGTAGATATTTGATATTTATCAATAAACACACAACTAACATATTGATAAAATATTGGAAAAGAATACATGTAATAACCATATCAGGGTTGAGAGAGAGTGCAGCAGGTACAGTGCTTGCCTTATACATGACCAACCGGGCTTCACTCCTCAATACTACACAGTGCTCCGGGAATTGAGAGAAGCGATCCATAGTGCAGCTGGATGTGAACTAGACTCCCAGCCCATGCAATCTCCTTCCCCTAAACTGTTTCAACATTGTGTCCAAGGTGCCAATCTTATTTGCTTGAGTGTGGTAGAGTGACCATATATAGGGACATGAAAAATCATTCAGTTTTAAGATACAGCTTTGTCTGCTCAAGCATCCATTGCTTGAAAATACAGAAGGGGCACAAAATATAGGAAGTGCTCTGTCATGGCAATAGCGAGAGCAACAACAGCACAATACCCATGTTGTACTAGGAATCTCCATTTCCACATGAATCTATCTGACATATTGAGATTCAAAACATCATGATGAATCATTCATAATTGTTTTCATCTAATTCTTGTTCATTTCTATTAATTGGAGTAGATATTTATTCACTTTATAGATAATGTTTCAATATTTTGTGTAATGTTTTTAATGGTGAAGAATAAATCTAGCATGTCTTTTAAAACTATTTTTATAATGCAAATATTGAATATACATTTTTTAAATTTTATTATACTACCATGAGATGTACAATTACAAAGCTGTTAATTATTGGGTTTTAGTCATACAGTGTTATAATACCCATTACTCCTCTAATGCACATTTCCCACCACCAATGTCCTCAGATTATCTCCTTCCCCACCAATCTGAATCTGTGGCAAGCACTTTCCACTTCTCTCTCTCTCATTCTCTCTCTCTTTCTGCCTCTGTCTCTATCTCTGTCTCTCTCTCTTCTATTACACATTGTGTTTATAAATATATACATTTACAGGTTGTCATGTATATCCCTTTGGCGGTATGTTCGATGCTCAGTTCTAGTCTGAAATTACAATTTCCAACAATTATTGTCACTCTGGTCCCTTCTCTATTTTACTAGCCTCTGCTCCCACACACTTGTGTAGATTCCAACACTCGACAAGTCCTCCTGCCCTTGTTTTGCCTGGCCTTGCATATTATTGGCTACACATTTTAATGGAACATAAATTAGTAGGGATATAATAGCTATGGAATTGAGGTACAGAGGGAGAAAGATGAAATTATTTCCTTGGTAACCATGGCTCTCTCTCTCTCTCTCTCTCTCTCTTATATATATATATATATATATATATATGTATTTTCTTGTTATAGCTTAAATGTTTAAAACTTTTAAAAAGTCAGAACCTTCACTATTGAAGAAATGTACTCATCTAACAAAATGGACGAACGGTCATGTTCAATGAGCAGAAGCGTATAAAAAATTCCCTTTGTACAGACTCAGAATTGTAAGGCAAAGGTCTTCAGGGGGCATTGGGGCAGTTTGCATTCAACTGAATCCCCCTCTAACAACCAGCCAGACATGTGTTCATCCAGTTTGTGGCTGAAAACTTTCAGTCAAGCAGGAAATATTACAGCCTGAGGTCTTGCCTCTCTAGAGGAAGTCTGAGGTATTTTTGGACAACTTTGAGAAGTATCAAATTCCTCTTTACATTTAGCCAAAATTATGTTCCCTGGAGTTCCTACTGTTTCATTCCAGTTTAAAGCTATGGGACCACAAGGAACAAATCAAATGTTTCTTGAACATGAAAGCTCTTGCTCTGTTGAAGAGGTGCTCTCACATTCCCCTTGTGTCTTTTCTCCTACATACTATACACTTGTAATTTCTGGAAGCTTCTTTTGTCATGTTGCCAGTTTTTTTTTCCACTGCTCTTATTTCCTTGACTCTTAATATCTCAACTTTGATGATATCTCGTTTCAGGGCTGGTGTTTTGGACTAAATATATGTAGATTCAATCACATGACAGACAGACAGCTTCTTTAGTATATGTTCTTAATACATTCTAATTACATGTATGTTATAACATCCCTAACTATATATTCTTATCAGTAGAACCCCCAACAAAGTGATTTTTTCTTGGCAGTAGGAATTAAATTATTCATGTTTTTAACAAGATATGTGGTTGCTATATTGAATTTACCATAATAAACTGGCACATACTTTTATATACAAAGCTTTTCTTCCTCTGTATTTGTGCATACATTCATCTTTTTTTTCATAAAGATGAAAAAAACCATATATTCATTAATTAAGGACCATATATTCATTGGTCAGACATGGGGCAGAGCTGCTACTGACTCTCACTGTGCCCAGCCACTCATGAATTGCCCAGGAGGGATGGCAGGTTCTAGCCCTGGCCCACCACCCCAGCACCCCAGCAGAGCCTCACAATAAGCCAGACAACCCCCCCACTCCATGAGGACCTCCATTTTCCACATCCGAACTTCCTCCTCGCGTCAGAACTCCATCCAGCAGACCAGCCTATCACAGCCCGTCTTGCGCGGCCGCTTGTGGCTGCGCGGTTCATCAATAAATGCTGGATTTTGAGATCACTACAAGACTATGCTCCCCACACGGCAGAGCCTGGCAAGCTACCCATGTTGTATTTGATATTCCAGATACCAGTAACAATTATAGACCTCATTCCCATGACCTGATGGAATGGTTTGAGGCTCTTTATGTTACTGGAGCAAGCAGGTGCCCATGGGCTCTACTTGCATGAGACAGGTCATATGGAAATGTTACTGGTGCCTGCTCTCGAGCAAATCGAAGATAAACGGGAAGACAGTGATACAGTGATACTCATTTATCTAAAACTAATAAAAACAACTGCTTCATCACTATGTTTTATCAGCACTTTATATCCTGATTTTGCCTTCTACAACTTTTCCATATTGTAAATAACATTCTACATGAGATGACTTTTCCATACGCATCCGCTTATTCTCAGATTTCTAATACGTATATTAAATATTGATCAGGGTATTTATTATGGAAAATCAGATATTTATCTAAAAGCAAATCAGAGTATTTATTATCAGTTACAAATATCAGTCATGAAGAACTTATCTTTTCTACATTTCCATTAAAGATGAGGTAGAAAATTTTGGCAATTGTTATAAAAAATGACATTGGGTTTGAATATTTGGTACATAATTATCACCTGCATAGTTTACATATGATAAACTCACAAAAATTATATGCACAAAATTAATTGATGCTATTCATATACTACTAGCATTAAGATATAAGTTTCAATGCTACAGAACAACATCTCATAAAATCTTATCTGTAGATAATCTCAATGGCATGATATCATTAAAACACTTAAGTCAATTAATAAGATAAATCAGCAAATGTTACACTGTGGTAATAATTTATCTAAAAATTCAATATATAGATGTTACTTGAAGCAACATTCCATTTGCATTTTTAAAGATTGACATATTATAAACATAATAACATTTTTATAATGTACTTTTAGCTCTCTGTAAAATAGTACTCTATTTTCCCCAAATATTAAGTTTTCCATTATCAAAGCAGAAAAATATAAAACAAATTTAAGTCAATTAATTGGCCACCATATGCAACTACTCTAGAAAGTAGGCCATTAAACGTAGTTGCTGAGTTTGATAAACTTTCTTTTCTCCTTTTTATCATATATTCAACTAATAAGTATTAGCACCTGTATGTGCTGTAAAAGTACAGCACAAATTCTTTTTAGAAAGGAATGTTTTACTTTGTACATCTACACAATGGAATACTATGCATCTGTTAGGAAAAATGAAGTTATGAAATTTGTCTATGAACAGATGGACATGGAGAGGATCATGTTGAGTGAAATTAGCCAGAAGGAAAAAAGCAGAAATAGAATGACTGTATCTATTTACATTATATATACAAACAATGATACCAATATCCAAGGTCAGGAAAAACATGGATCAGGAGGTCTTGTCAAAGGTGGAATCTACCACAAATGTGTGGGAGTCAGAGGTTAGGTAAGACAGAGACGGAAACAGTGTGCTAATAATTGTCGAAAGTGATAATACCCACCTAGAACTGAGCATTGAATATTTGCAAAAAGATAGAAACAATAACCTCTAAATCTATGTATTATAATCTACAATATGTAAGAGAAGGAAGAGAGAAAGAGAGAAAAAGATAAAGAACCTGCCATAGAGGCAGGCTAGGGAGGGGGCAATTGGGGACATTGGTGGTGGGAAATGGGCACTGGTGGAGGGATGGGTGCTGAAACACTGTATGACGGAAAACCAAACATGAGCATCTTTGTAATTGTATATCTCATAGTGGTATAATAAAATATTAAAAAAGATGTGTTACCACAAGTCCTTGTCTCAGTTACCTTCTGCTTAACTATTTTGTATGAACTAAATTACAAGGCTTTTTGAAAAAAAAGTTATGTTTTAGCAATAGATTTAATTAAAGCAGTGTTTATTTTTATCTTTCCACATTATTTTCCTAGGATATCAGTAAAATTAAAAATAGTAAGCCTTATGAGGAAATAAAAGTCGATGTTAATAAAAATAGCTTTAAAAGTATTGATTTGCATGAAGTTTCACCCTTAATTTTAACTGAGTTCTCTGTCACTATCAGTGCATGCATTTGAAGAGATATTTAAGGAAAAATTAAAACATTTAAGATTCATTATCGATTTAGTAATCACATATATTAAAAGTATCATTAAGCATAAGCTTACAAATTTGCTATGTTTCTGAACACTAATCTCAGTTTTTGCAATCCCAGGAACTGGTATATACCATCCTCTTACTATGATACAGTTAGAGTGCAAAACACATTTTCCTATGGGACATTAGAATACTATATTCTTGATCTAACTAAAGCAATAAAAAGTCAATATTTTGAGCCAAATTCTCCTCTTACACTTCAGAAAATACTATTTGGGTCATAAAGTAAAAAGGCGATGTTGTAACCTACCATTTTGCCAGTGGTGGTCACTAAAAAATATTTAGTGAATGATAGCTTCAATTCAACATCTAGTTCTGTGAGAGAAGTCATCAGCTGTTTCTGACCCTGTGACTTGCAGAAGGACTTTGAAGGATATCCGAGCAAACACATAATAGTTGAGCTGTTTGTATAAGGACTATCAGAAATATGCATACCAAATTAATGAGTACTATGACTATTCATCAAAAAATATGCCTGCACACTAGCATTGCAAGAAGATAGGTAGTGGAGGTGGATCCTAGTAATGTATTTTGTGAAATATTAAAACCAAAGAAGAGATTGCAGTGAATAAAGTGGTCATCAGGGGGTTCTTAACAATTTGAATCATTGGGCAGGGGAGCTTTTTGTGCCATACCAAGCTGTGCATAGGATTGATTGCTGGCTCTTCACTCAAGGTTCCCTCCTGATGGTGCTTGGGGGACCATGTGTGGTTCAGGGAATCAAACCCGGGACAGTTGGATGAAAAGGAAGTACCTATGCTCTGTACTAAATTTCTGTAAAGGATTTTGAGGAGGATCCCAAAATAATTTTCTTTTTAATAAACAAAAGAAGTCAACATTATTAGATATTACTTGTGGTCATATACAATGAATGTTGATATTGTTCTACATTTGGCAATAGGAAGACAGTTAAGCATTGAAGAAATCAGTATGAATGAAATCTTAGAAGATAAGACTAAATTCCAAGGGTTGAGAAATGAATTAGAAAGTATGCCTAGGGCCATTATAGTTTAAAAGCCTGGGCTGGAGCAACAGTCCAGCAGGTAGGGCATGTGTCTTGCACTTATCCACCTGGGGTTCCATCTACGACACCCTATGTGGTTTCCTAAGCACTGCCAGGAGTTTGCTTGAGTGCAGAGCCAGGAGTAACCACTGAGCATCATTGGGTGTGACCTCAAAAAAAAAAAAAAAGAAAGACCCTAGTTGTGTTAATGTGGGAAACACTGGTAGCCAAATAATACCTGCCATGCTTAGAAGAATTTTTTTTTAATTTATAATAACTATTACACTATTACTAACCGTCTTCATTTTACTGGAGGGAGGGTGTCAGTCCTCCATGCTGTGCTTCTGGTGATACTTGGCCAACCAGGCTAGTTGTTCAAACAACAGGGCCGAGGACACAGCGTAACTCAGGTCTTACTAGGGGGGGATTACCCAGTCCAAGGTAGCAATTCTTTGGACTCTGCATAGTTATGCCCAGAGAACCATATGGTGGCAGATATAGAAACAGGCTTAGCACTACGCATGGCAGGCATGCACCTTAACCACTGTATCATCTCTCCAGCCCTTATTTTTTTATTTTGATGTTGCAGTATAGGTAGCATGGTTGTAGTAGTGAATCTCTGTTATCCTTCATGGCTTTGATGAGCAGAGCTACCGTCCTTTAAGGCTTACAGTATCCTTAACTCTCCACTTCTGCCCTATGGCAACTCTAGTACACACCTTTTTCCCCATTTGATCACATCAATCAAAGACTAATGGTTTGTTTTCATTAAATATTGTCTACTCACACCTTTTCTTTATCTCTATATGTATAGAGACATGAGATTAGGCAATCTTTTTTTACACCCTCTGACTTATCTCTGTTAGCATGATATGTTATCATATAGTTTATCCTTTGCAGAAAACAGTATGTAGACATCATTACATACATTTTGTTGAAAGGTGCAACAAAATGAACTTGTATCACTTGTCTTCCCGTTGTTCATCGATTTGCTCAAGCTGGCACCAGTAACATCTCCATACATCCTGAGGCATGCTAGTGTAGCCAAGGGCATCAGCTTGCTCCAGGAACAAGCTGGTTTGAAAAGCCTCAAACCATGTGTTCATGTCAGGGAATAAGGTCTATAATTGTTACTAGTTTTTTGACATATCAAATACCACATGGGTAGCTTGCCAGGCTCTGCCATGTACGTGATATACTCTCAGTAGTAGGCTCTCAGTTCATGCATTTACTGATGAACCGCAATGGGTTGCTATCATGAAGAGAAAATTTTTAATTATATTTTTGAGGCATAACCAACAGTACTCAGGGCTTACTCCTGGTTCTGCACTCAGGGATCACTCCTGGTACCATTTGGGGTACTAGGAATCGAACCCGGTCAGCCAACCTAGGTCAGCCTCATTCCCTACCCCTATACTATCACTCTGGTCTCAATAGAAATTTTTTAAAGTACCTGAAGTATGGAATATAAACAGAATTGGTTAAGTTACAGGACATTGTATTTTCTCATGATTCATTCATCAGTTAGCAATATTCTCTAACCAATAGTCTCACATAAAGGAGACCTTTACAGAACATAGAAGTGGCCTCATTGGGAACATCAAATTTGCCAGCATTTCAAAGAATAAACATGTAAACATGTGTGAGAGTACATACATGCATACATATGTATATTTTCATACATTATATAATGTATGTATGTATGTATATATGTATAATGTATGTATATACATATACATACATGGGGCAGACATGGGGCAGAGCTGCTACTGGCTCTCCCCGTGACCAGACACTCACAAGGCACCCGGGAGGGAAGACCTCCACCCAGCAGACCAGCCTATCAGTGCCCGGCTCATCGAGTTCCACCCTGCAGCATTCTTTCTTAAATCCTGCTCAGACCTCCACCCAGCAGACCAGCCTATCGGCGCCAGGCTCATCGAGTTCCACCCCTGCATCTGTCTTTCTTAAATCCGGCTCAGGATGCCGGTCCAGAGACTCGCAGACATGGGGCAGAGCAGCTACTGGCTCTCCCCATGACCAAGAGGCGCCCGGGAGGGATGGTGGGTTCTAGCCCTGGACTACCACCCCAGCAGAGCCTCGCAACAAGCCAGACGACCCCCCACTCCATGAGGGCCTCCATTTTCCACATCCAGACTTCTCTCTCCTCAGACCTCCACCCAGCAGACCAGCCTATCAGCGCCCTTCTCGCCTGGCCACTTGCGGCCGTGCAGTTTATCAATAAATGCTGGACTTAGAGATGCCTACCAGAATATGCTACCTGCACGGCAGAGCCTGGCAAGCTACCCGTGTTGTATTTGATATATATGCCTAATACCAGTAACAATTATAGACCTCATTCCGGAATGGATTGAGGCTCTTTATGTTCCTGGAGCAAGCAGATGCCTTGGGCTCTACTAGCATGAGACAGGACATATGGAGATGTTACTGGGGCCTGCTCGAGCAAGTCGATGATGAACGGGAAGGCAGTGATGTATATATGGCAGAGCCTGGCAAGCTACCCGTGTCGTATTTGATATGCCAAATACCAGTAACAATTATAGACCTCATTCCCATGACCTGATGGAATGGTTTGAGGCTCTTTATGTTCCTGGAGCAAGCAGGTGCCCTTGGTCTCTACTTGCATGAGACAGGACATATGGAGATGTTACTGGTGCCCTCTCGAGCAAATCGATGATGAACAGGAAGAGAGTGATACAGTGACAGTGATGTATATATAAAGGAAACAAGGCTCAAATTCCAAGTGGTTGATTTTTCATTTATACATTAAGAAAGAAGAAGAAAAAGAGAAGCCTGCTGCAGAATTTCTTCCCACATGTTTTACTAGCAGGACATTATTCTCTGAGTCCAGGCTTGCTGCTCTGATCAAGGGTGCGGTCACTAGTCAGGACACCCGACAGCAGTGAAAACCCATAGGCAGCTCTGAGGCCACTAGTAATTGACCATCTTGGCTGGCTTCACCTCTTCGATCTCAGAGGACAGTCAGCTGTATGTGTGGTGCCGCCTCAGCACCTCAATGTCTTCAGCTCCAGGGGCGTCGGCTGGATGCCCAAGTCCTCCAGGCCAGGCAGGTGAGACAACGACACTTCTGTGATGTGAATCCGTTCCACTTTATCCCTCGTAGTCCAGGGCTCAAAGGGGCTCATCTCGAATAGTAGCCCCACCAATTGATTGGGGAAATGCGGCATCGGGTAAGGAAGGGCCTGTGGGACATGGCGAATATGTCCTGCACCAGGTCGAAGAGAAGGCACCGACTGGGCCCAACGAAGGCATAGATTTTCCCAGGGGCATCTGGGTCTTTGATGGCATTAATAATTCCTTTGGAAACATCTACCAAGTAGACTAGTTGTTTCACTGTCTTCATACCCAAGGAAACCATAGGAACGCCACCAAGCCAGCTAATACTTGCAAAATAATTGAGAAATCTATCCTCTCTTCCAAACAAGTCCAATGGCTTTATGATGGTGACTTCCAGGAAATGCTTTTCTCACTTCTTGATCCCCCAGAGCCTTATTTCTCAGATATTTAGAAGAGCTTTTAATATCTACGTTGAGATGTGAAAGCGTGAATAAATTTTTCAACTCCGGTTTACTTGCATATCTGAACAAAATGAACACCTGACAAAATATAATCGGCACATCATAGTGAGAAGTGAGTAAATTCCATGGAGTTATACATCATATATCTGGGCTTATGAACACTTAATGATAAAGTCTCATTCTTTCCAATTCAGTTGTTTCTGCAATGATATGGTGTTTTATGGTGAAATTGTAAGTGAAATAAAAATGAATGTCCCAACAAAATTTACAGTACTCAAGTTGTGAAAGTTTGATGAACTTTTTCAGAACATTGATCAATGAATCCTGTTAATATTCAAAACTTCTCATGTAACACATCTAACATGTGTTAGATGAGATTTAACAGAAACGCCGAGTTATATTCTTTCTCTCTTTAAAATGAATCTTTGAATTTGTGCACGTTCAAGTTGAGGAAGGAATAGAGAGCCTTGATCCAAGGAAAACATTAGTACAAACAGCTGCTCCTTCAATGAAAGAAAGGTTTTAAGAAAAGTTCATAACAGAAATGAAAATCCACACCCTTTTTGTAATGGAGTCTAAGATTTTCTAGGTTAGAAAATCAAATTTAGTAAGTATTTAAATACCAACTGAATGCTGTAGAGATACTAAAATGACAAAAGAAAAACAAATATAAATTTCTGAAAAGAATAAAGTATTTGTAAAACAGTGAGTACTAAAGGTAGGCCTTATAATTTGCTAATTGAAACACAATCTACATTTACATATGTTTACTTACATGTGTTTATTTATGCATAGTTAGATATATTTAGTACCCAAGGGACAGAGAAAAGTTATTTGGTCAATGTTTAAGGCTCATTTTCCTATAAAACAAGCCTGACAAACTTAACCATGTGGCATATAAATTTTATTTTAATGCTAATTGTTGTTTCCATTCAAATATTAATCATTAGTGAAAAGAAACTGAGGAAGTATATTTTAGTGCTGAAAACAATAATTTAAACTAAAGGTGTTGGGTTATAGAAAGGATGTAGTTTTAATTCCCCTGCTCCCATTTCTGACAAATACATAAATTAAAAGTTTATGTCCAATCAGACATCCAGCGGGCCAGAGAGGTAGTGGAGTATCTTTTTAGACAGTTTCTGTTTGACAGTTTCTATTCATTGCACTCAAAACGGTACCCCAAGGCCAACTAAGACTTTGTCCTTTATTGCAAAGCCAGGATTAAGCCCTAAGCAGTGTCTGGTATGACCATAAAACAAAACAACACCAAAACAATTCTAGAACATTTATCAGTTCCATTGTTGAGGCCAGCAACGCCACATTGAAAAACAAATTCCCTCATTCAGGTCACCTTCTTGTTAGAGACTTTCTAATTTGAGATGTCCTTTCATTATATTTTTAAAAAATCCCCCATATCAAAATATTTCAATTAGGGGCCAGAGCAATAGCCCAGCGGGTAGGGGCGTTTGCCTTGCATGGGGCCGGCCCGTGTCGGCCCGGGTTCGATCCCGGCATCCCATATGGTCCCCCGAGCACTGCCAGAAGTAATTCCTGAGTGCAGAGCCAGGAGTAACCCCTAAGCAATGTCGGGAATGACCCAAAAAGGCAAAAAAAAAATCTCAGTTAAATCAGCCATAATCTGGTTTCTCTAAATTTATTTGAACAGAAATCAAAGCTGTGTTTCTATCTCCAGAATTAGCATAATTACATGGCACATCTTAATATGAAAAAATAGTTTGAATATAGTCATAAACTTATAAAATATTTTTTGGGTTCATGGTCTAACATGAAATTCACGAACATAAATTCACCTGGAAATAAATCAATCACCTCAAAAATGTATCCCTCCCGAATGAATCTGCTCAGATTAAAAATATCAAATAACTTAATGCAAAATAAAAGATACAAAAAATAAAATGGAGAATTTCAACTACTCCCTTCCAAAATTGATTGACTATATTCTGACCAATAACATGAATATATTTATTAAGGCATGTTTATAAAAGGCAATGATCATTTATTCAGTGCATGTCAAAATAGCTCATTAATGTTGAACTATATCATCAATCTAATGAGTTTATTTGGTGTGATGAATGGCTTAAGCTAAAACACAATATGTATTAAGATTTGATAAATGCTTACATTATTCTGAACAAATAATAAAAATCAGTTTAGTTTATAGAGCTGAATATCTTTATTCCCTTTTTGATACCTAGGAATTTTATCTCTGGTCATACAATCACCAGTATAAGGGAGAACTCTTAGTCTGACTTTATAACTCTAAACGTTCACTTCACCATGATAACTCTAAAGGAAATTAATTTAGGAAATATGAGCTTGTATATGTCTTTACCAGGGTTTAACAATGTTCTTAATCTATACAAAGAACTGAAATTTGACTATGAGACAGACTTATGTAACTTTTAGCCTATATTCTATGTAATGCATAGTGAAAAACAATAGTTTATATTAGAATAAGAGACAAATGACATGCTCTTTTTACACATGGTACTCTTGTTCAAAATAGACAGAAATTTCCATTTGAATTTTAACTTGTATCCAATGATATGTTTTCCCTGTTCTGAGAAAATTGAGTTTAGAGTCTTTTTAAAAACTAGTCTTAATATCTCCTAACCACCCCTGAATACAACTTCATACCTTAAAATTGTGCCTATAAAGCATTTGGTTGACACCAATGAGCAATTCTACTTATGCCAGTCAGTATTGAAGCTTTTAGTGCATAACACAAAAATAAGCATTAAAGCAATATGGCAATGTGCAAAATGAAATGTTTGTCATTCTTTTGAGTCAAGTAAAAACAATAGGATATTACAATTGTCTTGAAATACATTCAAATTCTAGCTATACCATTTAATTGTTTTGTGAAACTAGAAATATGACCGAATCAGTCTGTGTCCTTATTTTTCAATTGTAAAATTGATCTCACTAATTCATCTTGAGTTTATCATTATTTATCAGTTTAGAAACACTTTTTTTTCCTCTGATAACTTCTATAGTTATTGTAAATGTAAACTAAATATTCCTTTAGAATTTTACATGGAAAACTACACTCCATTCTTTATAATATTGATTGTTATTTATTTTATCTATTTTGTTTATGGGTTAGGTTTGGTCACACACAGTAATCTGAGTGTTCTGTGATCTGGGATCATTTGTGATGATGCTTAGAACTAGATTGTCCACATTCATTGCAAGTACCTTATCTCTTGGATAATCTCTTCAGAGTGTCTATTTTCCTAAGAAATTCTAAGAATATACATATATGATATTTTGAGCAAAATATTTTTTTGCCATATAATATTCATTTTTCCAAATATACAACACATCCATGCATATATTTCTACGTTCATGTAAGAGCATGTTATTCCCAACAAAGAGTGATATTACTGGCACCCCTTGATTAACAAACAGGAAGACAAGTGATACAAGGAATGAGTGTACAATAGTGTATCTTACATTGATTCCAAACCAAATGTGTCCAAATTGCTTCAAATGTTAGCTAATACCATTGCTGTTATATTAACACTATATAGAAGTTTATCTCATGCCTCTCATCAACAGCAAGAAAATTATTCATTGTGTTTTACAAATGAGAGATTAACTAATAACATCAAATTTTAAATACGATTTTGATTATATCTGAGAAAATTTATAAGCTTAAAACTGATTTTATTTTCTTTTAGCTATGTTTTCATATAGAGAGTCTATATTCAATTAATGTTCTTTTTCTAGTCAATGCAATGATCATTTATCTGTTTATTTATAGAATGACCATTTATGTGTAACTAATAGAGCTATTAGTAGGCATATACATATTATTTGTGTTTAGCCCTTATATATCATTCCAAAAATTATCATTTCATACAATATATTCTTTCTTTATTTTTTCTTTTGGAGGTCATGTTTGGTAACACTAAGGGCTACTTCTGGCTCTATACTCAAAAAACATTCTTGGGGATCAGATAGTGTGCTGGGGATTAAACTCTGGTTAGCCAAGTACATGGCAAGCAATCTACTCTATTTTATTCTTATTCTTTAAATATTTTTGAGGGGTTTAATTTGAGATTACTTTGATTTAAAGCATAAATATTATGCAATTGTATTCTCAAATAATATTCTGTTCAATTTATCATTTTGTACATACTGCATCTTCTTTTTTCTCCTATTGAAAATGGTCAGTTTATTGTTTTTAATGGTTTTCTTCTTTGGTTTTCTGTAGTTTCACTTCTCATTACCAGCACATAGCTATAATATTTATTATTTTACCACAGGTAGCTTTGCCAGACTCTGCTCTGGATCTGAGTTCATCCTGGGGGCCCAGTCTTTTCGATGTCAGACCATCAACCATCCAGGGCCCAAGAGGTAGAGCACTGGGTGTAGACAAACCTATCTCCTATCTACAACCTACTGACAGAGCTGGGCACTACAGCCACATCTGCAACACCTCAAGGGGCAGTTTCACTCATATATTATGAAATATATGAGTTGTACACTCATATATTATGAAAAATGCCATCTTAATTTTTCACTTTCATGTCTGTGATTAACACAGAATAGATGAAAATGTATTATTTAGTAACAATTTCGAATCATGTTATTAATACCTTGAAAATTGCTACACGGAGTGATAAAATTTGGGGTTTTTAATTATAATTCTTCACATTACTGCTTTGTTGACTGAAACACAGGAAACTATTTCTATGTGATATAACTAATATCTCTTATCATTGGTGCAACTAAGGATTTCCACAAAAAACTGTTTAATAGCTACTGTTAATGTTATATAAAAATAATTTCCACAATAAATGTAAGTGGACCTCCCACTCCATGAGGGCCTCCATTTTCCACATCCGGACTTCTCTCTCGTCAGACCTCCACCCAGCAGACCAGCCTATCAGCGCCCCGGCCTCTGGCGGTCATGCGGTTCATCAATAAATGCTGGACTTAGAGATGCCTACAAGAGTATGCTACCTGCATGGCAGAGCCTGGCAAGCTACCCGTGGTTGTATTTGATATATATGCCAAATATATGCCAACCAGTTACAATTATAGACCTCATTCCTGAATGGATTGAGGCTCTTTATGTTCCTGGAGCAAGCAGATGCCTTGGGCTCTACTAGCATGAGACAGGACATATGGAGATATTACTGGGGCCCGCTCGAGCAAATCGATGATAAACGGGAAGACAGTGATACAGTGATACAGTGAAATGTAAGTGATCTGACATGGAATCATAAATATCCAATTTATTAATTTATTTTATTTTTAATAGAGGTTATGCCCAATTGACCATCTGACCTATTCAGCTGATAGGTCTACAGCTGAATCTGAAGAAAACTATGTTCATGAAAAATGAACTAGTTCCTGAGGCCCCATTCACTTTCAATGGAACAAAGATCTCTGAATGCAGCAGTTAGTGTGTACCTAGATCGAGAACTCAACATGATGAACGACCTACTGTCGGGCGCTCGCCGCGGGGTCCCCGACAGTGCCAGGGAAGTGAGTTCCCTTCTACCTCCGAGCCGGCGAGGAACGGATGAAAACTCAGGAATCCAATGCAGTTTTAAAAGGCTTTACTTATCACAGGTTCAGGCATACAAATCAGCAAAAGGAAAAACCCGATGCTTAGGATTCCAGGCTAGAACCCCAGGCACGTGTAGGACAAGATGGCGACCACCACGTGTAAAAGCTTTGTGAAAGGAGAAGAAAACTTCCAAGCAGGGTGACCGCTCACAGCGAGCAACAGCCCCCAAAGAAGCGCTGGGGAGTGAAAACCGGCTAGTTTATACCCCCTGCAACTCAGACCTTCCTCCCATTGTTATGGAAAGCAGGGGAGTGTTAAATGTCCTTAGGTAATCCCTCCCTGCACCTCACCTAGGCCCTTTAGTGTGCTAATGTTTTGAGCCAAATGCAGCGGCCCTTGAAAGGAGTCCTGCAACAACTCCCCCTGATTAGTTTACTAATAAAAATTGAAAAGGTAAGAAATATTTAGTAATGTACAGAAAATTAAGATAAGAAAAAACAATTCGAATTACAAAATGATAATACATGTTACTTTAGGATCCTAACTTGTTTTTGGACCCAAAGCAAAGTTCAAGACAAAGTGTTTCTAGCTGTCTGATTATAAAGGACTATAGTTTGCACTGTCCATAATTTGTGACAGTCAATTTGCTATATTTTATGTAAAGTCGGGTGTCTGGAACAAAGTCTGTGGGGCTACTTCTGGAACAGCAATAGCGGTGATCAT
Source organism: Cryptotis parvus (assembly GCA_021461705.1). NCBI lineage: Eukaryota > Metazoa > Chordata > Mammalia > Eulipotyphla > Soricidae > Cryptotis > Cryptotis parvus. Next base: position 145,316 of record JAJIBD010024616.1, on the reverse strand, counting down.
ATGAGTATGAGTCTCTGGAGAGCAGCGATCAGGAACTCGTTGAATTGTCAGGAACACTGGATCGGGTCTCTGGAACACTGGAACAAGTATCTCGAATTCTGGAACAGGAGTCTTGAGTGCTGGAACAGGTGTCCGGAACATCGGTGTGGTAGTCTTGAACTCTGGAACAGGAGTCTTGAGCGCTGGAACAGGTGTCTGGAACATCGGTGTGGGGGTCTTGCAGGGCTTCTTTAGCAAGTGGACACTGGCACCAGTAACTGTACCTGTAGCTTAGGCGTGACAAAAAACACTTTTCGAGGTTAATCACAAGTAGAGATTTTAAAGCTTTGTAGGGATTCAAGTCTGGGATGGAGAGAAGAACAAAAAGAAGCTCCAACATGGGTGGAGCAGGGAAATAAGTATGAGAATTGCTCCAACATGGGTGGAGCAGGGAAATAAGTATGAGAATTGATGATTTTAAAATTGATAAATCTAGTGGATCAGCAGTGGAGTTGATGAATGTAATAGAGGTTTGTAGTGGTCAGAAATTGAGAAGGTAGTAGTTGAGACATAACATAGACACAACATTAATCACAAACATAATGGTGGCCACCACATGCACACACACGCACACATATATTTGATCGATCAATATCTTACAGCTGTATATGTGTCCCATTTAGGGTGATAAATGGTAACGAGTCAAGCGCTTCATGAATATAAAGCCGGCAAATGATGGTGAGAAAGTGTCTTTTCTTGTGAATAGAGCATTGGGAAAAATTAGTTTTGCAAATTATTAAATTTTTAGCGAGCACTGTTTTAGGAGTCTCGGAGTATTGAGCACTGTAGTGCAAGTTTACTGGCTTCGAATATCTCATCCTGTGAACAGAATCAATAGAAAAACAATTTTTCATTGATTTAGCATACATTTTTGTAATGAGCACTGTGATCAGAGTCCACCCATTTTTCCACTTTTTTTTGTAAGAAAGAAAATATTTAGGCTGTAAGGCAAGATATTAGACATGAACCATGATCACAGACTGCAAAAAAAGATCATTATTAAAATGGAACCAATCCAGCAATTTTAAACAGCAACTTGCAATTTAAAATTTAAGACTTTATATTGAAAGAATTAGTTGTTTTCTGATTCTTGGAGAATTCTAGTCTTAACAAGTCTCAGAGGAACCCAGAGTTTCTTGGCAGGGTTATCGTCTGTAGAAATGAAAGCATAACCTCTTCCCCGAATGAGGAGGTGACCTGCAATCCATGTATCATCAATTTTCACCCAGATAGGTGAATTGACTGTTTTTTGAGTTTGCATATCTTCTTGAAAGTGACGTTCAGCCACGGTATAGGGATCTCCTTGAGGTATATTTAAGAAGTTTAAGGTGAATAATGTTGAAGATAAAGAATCCATTGGAGGCATACTTGTTTTTCGTTGCTTTAATAGCTGAGTTTTAAGCGTTCTGTGGGCACGTTCAACTATTCCTTGTCCTTGTGGATTATATGGAATTCCTGTAATATGTTTGATCTGCCATTCCCGCAAAAGGATTTGAAGGTTTTGCTGGTGTAAGCAGGACCATTATCTGTTTTTATGGTATGGGGGAATACCCATGACGGAGAAGCACTGGAGTAAAAATGAACAAACAGATTTAGCTCTTTCAGCCGTCATAGGAACAGCCCATATGAACCGGGAATATGTATCGATGACCACATGAAGGAAAGGCTTGTTGGGAAATAAGTTAGTATGAGTTATATCCATCTGCCACAATTGTTTTGTCTGTAAACCTCGAGGATTTGCTCCTGCTACATGAGATGTACAATGTAAAGGAGCACAGACAGGACAGTTGCGGACAATTTGTCTAGCTTGTCTCCATGGGATGCCATGGTGTACATGAAGGCGGCGGGCATTTGTATGTAGAGTCTGGTGCTCTTCCTCAGCTGACTTAAATACTGGTGCTGCCAAGAGATCTGCTGCTTCGTTTCCTCGAACCATTGGCCCGGGAGTCGGCTGTGAGAACGGATGTGGGAGATGTATATAGGGAATGTTCTATTTCGGAGGAGATCTTGTAGTTTATGGAGTAGCTCCTGAATTATAGGATTATGGGCAATTAAAGAAGCAGTGACAATTCCAGGAAATAAACCAACTACATATGCAGAATCACTCACCACATTACATGGGCCAGATACATGGGACAGTAAATGTATCAGGGTGGCGAGTTCCACTTGTTGGGCAGATTTATAATTTGTATGCACAGTAGTGGTCAACGAAGGACCTGTAATTCCACCCCTTCCTGATGAGGAGCCATCAATATAATACACTGGAGCATCAGGAATGGGAGAGGAGCGGACAATGGTGGAAATTACAAAAGGTGTCCTTTTCAGAAATTCCCAGTTTTTTTCAGCTGGGTAATGATAAGATATTTCTCCTGAAAAATCTGCTAAAGCTCTCTGAAGGATTTCTCTGAGTGGTAAAACAGCTTCAATTTCTTTTTTAGGGTCAGGTAGTACAATTACATGGGGATCATGTCCAAGTAATACTTGGGTTCTTGATCTTCCCTTAATTATAAGGTTAGCTATCATCTCAAGGTAAGGTGTAGCAGTACGATTCTGCTTGTTATGTAAGTAAACCCATTCTAACGGTCCAGATAATTGGGCTATAGCAGCAGTTGGAGACTCGGGAGTGTTGAAGACCAAGAACCATACCTTTTCTCCGGGATTAAATCTGGAGAGGTAAGATTTTTGAAGCCGATCCATGAAAAAAATCTAATTCCTTCTGAGCTTTAGGAGTTAGTTGCCTTGGGCTATTTAAAGCAGGATCACCTTCAAGGGTGTGGAACAGGTTACTGAGCTCACAGTTAGGAATACCAAGGGAGGGGCTCACCCAGTTGATATCCCCCAGCAGTTTTTGAAAATCATTCAAGGTTTTGAGCCCTTTCTGACTAATGGAAATTTTTTGAGGATGCACTGTAGTGCGGTCAAGAGCATAGCCCAAATATTCATATGGAGGCTGCATCTGAATTTTTTCCGGAGCTACTTGTAAGCCAGCCTCTGGTAAAACTGTCATTACATCATTATATAAATTCTGGAGATCTCTGGAATTATCACAAGCTAGCAGGATATCATCCATGTAGTGGATGATGTATGCACCAGGAAATTTAGCACGAATGGGTCGCAAAACCTCATCAACAAAGTGTTGACACATCGTAGGTGAATTAGTCATCCCTTGGGGCAATACTGTCCACTGAAACCTACGTAAAGGACCTTTATGATTAATGGAAGGGACTGAAAATGCAAACCTTTTCCGATCATCTGGGTGGATAGGTATGCTGTAAAAGCAGTCTTTTTAAATCTATGATAATTAGCGCCTAATATTTAGGAATAGCTGCTGGAGAGGGGAGCTCAGGTTGTAGGGCTCCCATGGGGACCATAGTAGAATTTACATTCCTTAAGTCAATCAGCAAACGCCATTTGCCTGATTTTTTCTGTATTACAAAAACAGGAGAATTCCATTCTGAAAACGTTTCCTCAATATGTCCTAATTTCAGCTGTTCTTCCACTAGATTTGTTAGTGCCTCTAACTTTTTGGTATTGAGGGGCCACTGTGGTGTCTATATAGGTTTGTCAGACTTCCACTGAATACGGATAGGTGGTGGGCGCTTAACCACAGCGGCCCCAATTAAAAAGGGTTACTCCCGGTGTTAGGCTTATTATGGAGAGCTGGAATTGGTGCTCAACGGGAATTGGACGAGGTATGTGGATTACTGCCCCCCCACTGCTCCAGCATGTCTCGACCCCATAAAGTTAAAGGCATAGGGGCTATATAAGGCTGGACCATGGCTACATTCCCTTCAGGGCCAATACACGGCAGCCACCTCGCACTCTGTCGGAGAAGAGAGGAGGAGATATTGCCTACCCCGCTCAGGCTATGGGACACTTTCTTTACGGCCCAGTTAGAGGGCCAATACTTGGTGGAGATTATGGATATGTCTGCCCCTGTATCCAACATGCCTTTGAATTTCCTTTTTATAAATTTCGATGGGTATAACTGGCCGCTTGGCCTGAGAAATTCTGGCAGTGTACCCAACTAGATAGTTAGCAGGTGGCTGGTGGACTTCGTTCTGTGTGGCTGCATAACCAACAAAGAAGTTGGCAGAATGGTTGGTACTGTTTAAGCCACCAGCTGTAGGGTGTTCGGACTGACTACACGGATCATCAAAAAATAATAATAGTTTAGCAAGTGGTTCCCCTTTTTTAAAAGTCCATATAGTTGGCACAGATATTGACAGTATTATCTCTCCATGAGATTCAGGATCCAGAAATCCGAAATGAACCATAATTCCCTTAAATTTCAGCCAATCGCTCCCTGAATTAAACCCATACTACCTGGGGAGCAGGTCCTTTTTATCCCTGTTTTTAGCATGTAGGGGTCTTGACTTGGGTATATTGTGACAGTCTTAGGGCAGAGAATGTCGAGACTGCCACTGCCGGATGGGGTAGGCCAGAGAGCATTTATTGACTGTAATTCTGTGGATTCTGATTCGGAGGATACTGGGCAGGTGGAATGAAGGAGAGTGCCCCTGGATTCAGCTGGGCCTGGGGCTGGCCCCCACCCAGTTTCCCCGCATTAGGGGAGGCATAGATGTTATTTGAGCCTGGCGGAGCTTGTGGAACCTGGGAGGGGGTCCATGTAACATTTCCTATAAAGGGATTATTAGAATGTTGCCCTGTATTGATAGTTTTAGAAGATGGGCAATCTCTAGATCTCTACGGGTGTGTCCCTTCTTTCCACAGCTAAAGCAGGTTATCTGTCCAGATGAAGCCTGAGGCTGACTTTGCCTCCAAGACCGACAGTCTCTGGCCCAATGTTTTCCTTTTCTGCACATTGGGCATGGTCCAGGTGGGGGTCCTCCGAGGGGTGGAGTTGCGATTATTAGAATAGTTTTTCGGTTATTGTTTATCCTTTGAAGTTTATTGTTTCTCCCCCTAAAGCTGTTTGACATTTCATCCCCTCTCCTGATCCTCCTGCTGTATGGGATAAGCCTCTATAGCATCCTGTGTTCTATGGGAGGTTAAACCGACATTTCCACCGGCCTTTAGATATCCCATGAGGTCATCCTTTTCCTTAATACTATATAGTAATGCTCGACATTTTTGATTAGCATTCTCATATGCTGTTTCGTTTTAGGATTTCTTGAGTGGTTGGGTCTTGAACCTGTCTTTGGATTGTTTCACATAATCTCCCAACAAAATCAAAGTATGGTTCATCACGACCCTGGTAAATTTTCGTATAGCTACCTAGAAATTCTGGGTCGGAACCTACTCTTTCCCATGCTTTTAATGCTGTCTCCCGAACAAATTTTAAAATAGGTTCAGGTAATGTCGCTTGTTTTGCTTTCTTTTTTCCATTCACCTTCACCTTTTAGCATGGCAAAAGTTATAGTATGGCCTGATTCCTTTTCTCTTAAAAGTGTCAATATTCCGGTTAACCCCATCTGCATACCACATTTGCCATTGCATGTACCGTGATTTGTTTAGAGAAATCATTTTTTATACTAGAAATCAAGTATGGGCTACCATTTCAAAGTCTCCCAATACCCACTGACTATTTTCGCTCCAATCAGCTAAATATTTTAAAGTATAAAAACTTGATATTCCAAACCTGTCGCAAGCCTTCCTAAATGGGGTTATTGCCTCAATTTTTTAAGTCTTCATGAATCAGTTTTACTTTATCTTTAGATTGGTCATAAGAAAGATTGCTGCGCTTTGCTCTTTGATTCGAGCTAATCTGTTCCTCCCTTCTTCCTCATCAGAGCTTGTAGTATCTGGCAGAGGATACCCATTGAGGGTATTAACTCTGGGGAGATTTTCAGCTTGGGAATTTGCCTCCTCTGGGTTTTCCTGTTCCTCCTCTAAGTTATCAGCCACATTAGAATTCTTTTTAGATTTTTTTGCTGGGAATGTATACACCTTTTTCAAGTCTACAGCCTTGGGGCGTGTTTGTGAACGGCTTTTAGTTGATTCACGCCTCAGTATTGGGTATGCGCTAGGTCCTGATTGATAAGTTATGAAATTAGAAATCTCCCTGCGTAACACATCCATTTCTTGGTTTAAGTTTTCAAGTTTCCTATATGTTTCTTCCTTTTGTTCTTTCAATCTTATGTGTAACTTCCAAACCTCCTCTTTCTGTCCATCTATTCTATCTCTCTGTTTGTCAATTTCTTCCTCTAAGATAGTGCTGATTTTATCGATATCCTTCTTCTGCTCTTCAAACTTTACTTCAAATTTTAAATCCTGTTTAATAATTTTATTTTCCTGTTCTTCTAATTTTTCTTTGAATTTTAAATCCTGTTCTTCTAATTTTTCTTTGAATTTTAAATCCTGTTCTTCTAATTTTTCTTTGAATTTTAAATCCTGTTCTTCTAATTTTTTCTTCGAATTTTTAAATCCTGTTCTTCTAATTTTTCTTTGAATTTTAAATCCTGTTCTTCTAATTTTTCCTCAAATTTTAAATCCTGTTTAATAATTTTACTTTCCTGTTCTTCTAATTTCTTTTCAAGTTTTAAACTCTGTTTAATAATTCTGTCCTCAAGCCTTAAGACCAGTCTACCTGTAGTTTTATGATCCTCACTTATTTCTTTAATTGCTGAGTAAACCTCGTCCCTTAAGATTGCATTCAATTTATTACTTTCTTCCCTCTCTCAATTAAACATTGTCCTTACACAAAGGTACAGTTTAAAACTCGCAAGGACCCAGATGATTTGTGAAAAGATAGAGTAGTTCTCAGAAAGGAACTTTATAGACTGGGCTATGTATGGTTCTGAGCCAATAAAAGATACAATGTATCTATACCATGAGATATCCATCATTTTACTCCACGGTTCGGAGGCAGATGATCTCTGTCCAACGATAATTAGACAAAGACAATGTTCGTCGTGCCCACCCAGGGACGCCAAATGTCGGGGCGCTCCGCCGGGGGTCCCCGACAGTGCTGGGAAGCGAAGTTCCCTTCTACATCCGGCCGGCGAGGAACGGATGAAAACTCAGGAATCCGATGCAGTTTTAAAAAGGCTTTACTTAGCACAGGTTCAGGCATACAAATCAGCAAAAGGAAAAACCCGATGCTTAGGATTCCAGGCTAGAACCCCAGGCACGTGTAGGTCAAGATGGCGACCACCACGTGTAAAAGCTTTGTGAAAGGAGAAGAAAAACTTCCAAGCAGGGTGACCGCTCACAGCGAGCAACAGCCCCCAAAGAAGCGCGAGAGTGAAAACCGGCTAGTTTATACCCCTGCAACTCAGACCTTCCTCCCATTGTTATGGAAAGCAGGGAGTGTTAAATGTCCTTAGGTAATCCCTCCCTGCACCTCACCTAGGCCCTTTAGTGTGCTAATGTTTTGGAGCCAAATGCAGCGGCCCTTAAAGGAGTCCTGCAACAACCTACAACCTGAGCTGCGCAGGAGGAAGAGAGAGGCATGGAATGCCTTCAAAGGCATCGAAGAAATAGCTAAAAGGACAAAGAACCTCCGGCTCCAGGCACATCTCTTTGACTCCACCATTCTCCCTGCATTAACACATGCCTCAGAGACCTGGGCCCTATGAAAGCAGGATGAGAATGCTATTCGGGTCTCCTAGAGAGGAATCAAAAGAGCTATGCTTGGAATATCACGCCTCACTCAAGTGAGTGAAGGAATCGGAGTTCTGACCTCCGTCGCTATTCCAGAATCAGGGATGCTGTCTCGTTTGCCAAAGCATCGAAAATCAGATGGGCTGGACATGTAATGCGATTTGGGGACAGCCGCTGGACTAGAGCCATTACCGTATTGGATCCCACGGGATGTCAAAAGATCACGTGGCCGCCCACCTACAAGATGGTCAGACTTCCTTGTCAAGACCCTGAAGGAACGGTTTGAGGCTCTTCCTATTCCTGAATCAACCAGATGCCATTGGGCTACATTGGCACGTGATAGGGTCCAATGGAAATGTTACTGACGCCCGCTCGAGCAAATAGATGAATAACGGGATTCAAGTGATCAAGAGGTTATGCCAAGCTCTTCCACTGGAAGAGACTACTTCCAGTGTTGCTTGATACTAGGCCCAGAAGAATGGCCTCAAAGATTAGCTGTTTAGATGGTGATACAGAATTGGTAATGCTGTGAGCCTCCAACATCAGGACTGATAGTAATTGGTCCAGCAATGAAAGGAACCGGAAGCATGATCTTAAACAATCTAGATATTTGCTTTGCTCATTCTGTGAGTCTCTTAATCTTTTTAAATGTATTATTTTATGACTATGTGTTGCAGTGCATTGTTGCCCAGAGTCCTGCACCTTGCCTGGAGTAGCCTCCTGCACTTCATCTTGTATATGGGGCAGGTGGACAGTTTGACTGTGGCAGTTTATCTTACCATGTATTCTATGCTGGCCTGGTATAAATATTTTCTCTTATGCTTCCAAGATCATCAGGACTAGCTAGATCTTACCAGCATATTTGCCTGGCCACATTGGATCTCTAAGTAATTAGACCAGAGAGAAATTTTGTTTGCCTTCAAGCAAGTAAGCATGGCTCTCTAATAAGTATAAAGGCTAATATGCCAAAACAACCATGCAGTAAAGATGAGACTCTAGTGAAGGCTTGAAGAATTTTATACCTAGCTGTAAGATATCCATTGGTAAAGATAAATGCCCCTCCTCCACTCTACCCTGCAGGGGGCACTTCCAAGTCAAATCTTGGCTGAGCAGCATTAACTTCTCAAAGGATCTAGGTGAGGTCCTGGGAGAAATTGCCTGAGGGATTTGACCTCAACTGTTTCCTGTTGGAGTGGGCTGTCTGTGTTGCAGGGCTATGAGAAACTTAGCCTGCTTTCTTCTGGGCGTTTTTGCCCCTTTTGCCTTTACCCTTTCTCCCTCTCCTCTCTGTTCTCCTCTCTGCTGGGCCTTAACACATGGTGGCAGCCATGTTGGCCTAGGATTCTAAACCTGGGGACCAAGAGGGAACCCTAAGTTCAGGGTTTACTGTTACAGGATTGTATGCCAGAACCTGGAGAGTAAAGCCTTTTGAAACTGCTGAATTCTCACATCTTTCTCTGTCTGCCTGCCACTGATCCCCTGGGGCAGAAGGGATTCCTATATTTTCTCCTGGACTCTGTCAGGGTGCCCAGCTGTACCCTGACAATTATGTAATACTTAAAAAGTTTAACACATACTGATTATTCTAACCCATGATCCTATTGAAAATTAGACGAGGATTGCCTATTTTTTTGTCATTAAATATACAACAAGAGAATTCAGTATTTCTTGAGATTGTCAGAGACTTGACATTATAAAAGACTGTAGGACAAATTTTTACATTTACATTGTCCATTAGAATTTTGGAATACCATAAGCAGAATTTTACATTCACAGTGTCCAACAGTATTTGGAACACCATAAGAAATACAAGAAATCACTACTAGGAAGGAAAGAGATAAATTGTGTCCTTTAGTTATCATAGTATAACTCAGATACTTCCAATTACTCCAGTGGTAGATGAACTAATTTGGATTTAATTTCAGCTGTGGAAAGCAACTGAAAACCACATTTAAAATATTAGAATTGCCAGATTAAAGACATCAGAGACCTAACAAAGTCGGGAAACCTTATTAGTTCAGGAAGTAGGAGAGAAGAGTATCTTAGAATGGAAAATCTATCTGATAACTCCATGCACTTCAGAAGAGATCTTGAAATAACAAGATAGAGAGAATCATAAACTAATAGTAGAAAAGAATATTCCAAAAGGTATTTTATGGAAATGGTAAATAATCTTTGAAAGTCAAGGTTTAAGAAAAGACAAAACACAATGCTAAAAGCTAAAGTGAGTGGGTTAATATAAATCAACATTAAAAATATCAAGTTTGGTTATAAATTTAGGCAGAACTAAACCACAAATATGTATAATACATTTAGAAGAGGAGTTGATGTAATACATCTTTGCTTACTTAATTAAATAAAATGGAGATGAAAACACCAATTCATATCCCTATTTTAATTTCAAAATTATGAGTAAACAAAAATATTTCACAATGACATCTATATGTATATATATATGTAGGTTCATAAAGTATAATGGAAAATGTGAGAATACAGCAAAGAAACAAAATCGTTGTGAGAAAATTTCACAGCTTCCTATACAAACTATATTATTGAAGATACAGAAAAATTGTACAACATATTTTGGCTGGGTAGAGGTCTCTCTCCAGCATTACTTAGAGTTTGCTCATGGATCTGCCCCAAGTTAATTCCTGGTCAGTTATGGGGACCATAGATGGTTCAGGGATCTAAGTCAAGTTGGCTGTGGGAAAGCAAAACTATTTGAGTACTCACCAGCTGTGAAAGTTTGAAAAACTTGACAAGCAAATATATTTCAATAAAGTAGTTGATATTTTCCCCTTTTAGCTCATTCTCTCTCTTCCTTTTCCTTCCTTGCTTCCTTTTCATTTCCTTCCTCCTTTCTTTCCTCTTTCCTTCCTTTTCTCCTGTTCACCTTCCATCTATTCTTTTGCTTTCGTCTTCCCCTCCTCTCTTAATTATTCCCTTCTTCTCTCTGCCTTAACTCTCTGCATTTTTCTTTTTTATCTTCTTCCCTATACTCTCCTTTTAAATTTCTCTTCGTCTTTCCTTTCAGTAAATCGCAATATCTTCAACATAACCTTTTTATTTTCTCTTTCATCTCTTTCTTAAAGTTCAAATTTATACACAAAATATTTTCTTAACTTAAATATGTAAGCACTTTTAATTAACTTAGGAAAAGGCTATCATTTTGCATCAAAGACAGGTAATTGGTTTTTATGATACTGAACCACAATTACAGTAAATGAAATCATTCTAAAATCTTGATTATAGTCCTTTACTTCAGCTCTTCCGACCTTCACTTCCTGCTTCCAGGTTTTTCTCTCTCACCTTGTGAGATTTAGTTGCTTATACACAGAATACATGATTCAACATCTGTGGTGGCTTCCACTGAGATTTATCTAGCCTTATTTTCATTAAAATTGCAACTGAATTGACTCAATAAAATGTTGCTTATCTTAATAAAGCTCTTTAGAGCTCTGCAAATTTGCATTTAATACCTTTTAGTGTCATTACAGCATTAATAATCTGTGCCTAAAGAGCAATAAAAAAAAACCTTACACTTTCTATTTAATAGAGGTAACTTCATAACCTTCCATTTTCATGCAAGTTAGGCTTTTTAAAGTACCAGACAAAGTTTAAAGGGATAGGGCCAGAGCGATAGCCCAGTGGGTAGGGTGTTTGCCTTGCATGGGGCCCGCCCCATGCCTGCCCGCCCATGCCTGCCCGGGTTCGATCCCCGGCATCCCATATGGTCCCCCGAGCACTGCCAGGAGTAATTCCTGAGTGCAAAGCCAGGAGAAACCCCTGAGCATTTCCGGATGTGACCCAAAAAAAAAAAAAAAGTTTAAAGGGTCATATTTATATGCAGAATATAGTCAGGTCTTAGTTGATTTGTTTACGCTGAATGATTCTGAGATTTCCTAGATATTGACCCTCTCCAAAAAACTCTGTGCAGGAAAACAATCCACACAGGAGTTTTTTCAACACAATTATATGCATCTCTAAAACCCCCTTTAAATTTTCCCTGTTACTTTAAATGTCTGGTTTTACTGATTCTCCAAAGCTCATCAACAGAGAGGTAAGGAAAGGGTCAATAATCAACAACAATATAATAATCAACTTTCTACAGCAATATATTTACAGTGGAAGAGGGTATATTTGTGTCCTTAAAGTAACCATTGTGTCCGCACAATTGTAAGAAATGATTGAGATAGGAAAAGAGAAAAACAATGCTCATTTGGGGAAGCATGGTGTATTGCAGGCTAGAGATCACCAGAATAAGTAATAAGTTTTCCCACAGTCTAATCCTCGAGTTACACTGCTCTGGGGTAGCCCTCTTCAATTTTATCTGCAAATAGATTTCTGATTAGTTCTCTGTCCTCTAAACTTTGATGATGAGATAAGGGAAACAATTTCTACCTATTCAACTATCTCTGAACTGATGTTTTCTGATATTAAATTTTTGGGTTGCTTCCATTCTTATTGCTAATGAGTGACATAGATAAAAAAAACCAGAGAAGATTCAAGGGACGAATAGGTCAATGAAATGATACTTAGCTGTGACGTGTATGTGTCAAGTTTCAAAGAAGTAAGGAAAGGGCATTTCCAAGGCAATTGTATCTAAGGAAATGTGTCATAATTCAGAAGTACTGAGAAATCAACATGTGCAGGGAAAGCTAATGTCATCAACTCTATTTGTGCATAGATCCTCTTTTGAAGAGGTTTTGTAGTAGAGCCAAAATATAAAAATAACCCCAGGAATTGTCTGACTTCTTGGCAGCAGAACACAGAGCAGAATAAGAATCATTTACATTTTCCATAATTTGGAATTAATTTTGATGAAAATCGCGTTGTGTACATAGAGCAGTATTACAGAATCATGATTCCAAATGACAGCATTCATATTTCTGCCTTTTTCAAAGATAAGAGTGTGTGTGTGTGTGTGTGTCTGTGTGATGGTAAAGATAATAATTCATTTAATCTATGACAGATTATATAGCTGTCATCTTAGTTATTCTAATAAATCCACGTTCTATTTTTCTAACTCAGAGGTGTCTAATGCAAACAGTCGAAAGCTTTTTTACCACAGATAGTTTGCTTATACATGAAGAATTATCTTTTCCACTTGGTTAGCCAAATTCATCTTCATCTTAAGAAAAAAAAAAGCAGAATCATTAAGTGCAAAGAAAAAAAACAACTTTGAAATAAATAAAACACAAGAAGATAAATATATCAAAATTGCATCTTCACAATGGAAGAAAATATTTTCCTTACATGCAAAACAAAAGGTCAGAGAAGCGTTCCACTGAACCAGTATGGGATGAATGATGAAAAGCTTCCAGGCAAAGAAAAATAAGATCAGCTGCAAAAGACAGACTGCGAAAAACAGTTCTCTGTTACCTCTCAAGAGAAAGTTTATGTAAGAGCTAATGCAGCCTCCTGGGATACACAAAGTAGAAAAAAAATTTTTTTTTTAATCAAGGTACCCAAGCACGGCAAGCCTAGCAAGCTGCTCGTGTTGTATTTGATATGCCAAATGCCAGTAACAATTATATTAGATCATTCTCATGACCTAATATAATGGTTTGAGGCTCTTTATGTTCCTGTACCAAGCCGATGCCCTTGGCTCTACAGCATGTGACAGGACATATTGAGATATTACTGGTGCCCGCTCTAGCAAATAGATGATTAACGGGAAGATCGTGATCGTGAATCAAGGTAGATATTTGGACCAAAAATAGCAGTATACTATTTGTATGAAAGTAGACAATCTTTTAGGCTAAGAGTAATCTAAAATTTAGGAGGCCCTTAAAAACCAAAATGCATTTTTTTTAATTATAAAAGAATGTAGATGTCTGACTCTGAGCTCATGGACCATTCCTGGCAGGGCTCTGGACTTAGTCCTATAGATAGCTGAGTGTGCACCCCTCAAAATAGGGAAAGCTTATTAACTAGTAAACTCAATTAGTATAGAATGTAAATAATGACTACTGATTCTATATGCTCTCAAACATTCAATAATAAATAGTTCTCATATTGTCAATGTCTTCTTACACAATTGTTTGCTATATGTTTCTTGAAATAATTGTTTTTGACTTAGTTCTTTTGACATCTTTCAAGTGTGATAGATAGCACAAGTTTTAGTCTTTGTGTCTTAATCATTGGTCATATTTAACAAGTGGCTCAACAAATGGGTCGCGCACAAACTGCTTCTTTTCATAAATGTTGGCTTTTAGAAAGTCTCACTATATTTTCCTATGATTATGCTAATTATTATATTATTATATTATAGTATATTATATTAGTATAATTATACTAATAATGAAAGGGAATTTGACATTGTAGTCAGTTCAATAATGAATTTTAAAATAATTTAGAAACATCCTTCATAGAATACACTTCCGTGCATTATGTTTTAACATATACATAATGATATGGATCTTTTCTTTACTAAAAATATGTTTACCCTTCTAATTCAAAATATACTTACCTTCTAATTCATATGCAAATTTATCTATATTGTCTAATCATTTATTAAAAGCAAGAATAAAAATATTAACCTACAGTATTCCAGAATTACCATAGACCTATGAAAGGCTGGGCAAATCCTATTTTCCTCATTTAATAAAGTCATTTTTGTGGTTTTGACAGTTCTCTACCAGTATGTACTGGTTATATAAGAAGGTACTGAGAATGTATTAGGTAAAACATAACTTTAGCATTTTATTTAGCGTTTTATTGTACTCTCTCTCTCTCTCTCTCTCTCTCTCTCTCTCTCTCTCTCTCTCTCTGGCACCTTACTTGTTCCTTTAAGAACAAAACTAACTGCTTAGGAAACACACAAACATCCATATTTTGAGCCTTGTGCTGTAACTGTAAAGGATTTTGTTTGGACGTTAGAGGACAGGGAAGTTGGATTTTTCTGTGTAAACAGAAGTTAATAAAATATTTGAGATCAGTGAAGTAGATAGGCACCCTGTCTAGGCTGATTTTTTGTTTATAAATACCAACCTCATCCTCAGGGGACTAACTGAACTTCCTTCACACTGATAGCAGTCAGAGTCAGCTATCAACAAAGATCTGGTAGAGGACTCTCTTGTACAGTGATGAGTTAATGTGTAACTTGCTAGGGCTTTCTTTATGTTGCTTTTGGATCTGAAAACACACATTAACATTAAAGCTACATCAAAAAATGTCCTGACTAATGATAATTCATTGAAAGGTCCTTGCTGACTCTGGATAAATGTGTTGACTTGGCAAAGATTAAACTTGCTTTTACATACTGTAAAATCTGGGGCACACTTGTAATACCGGAAAATTTCTTTTATCCTTTCAGTTACAAAAGATAATATATATATTTGTTATGAAAGCAATGACTTGAAGTAGAAAAGAGTAAAAATATTATAAATTTGGTGAAAAAAATAAAACAAATATTTAAAATTAAGATATGGTGTTTCTTTTTTTTTTCAAAATCTGGGAGTTTCCTGAAAATTTTGCTAAATGGACAGCTTCAATAAATCAGAATACCTGAAATTTACAGTGAGTCCGTGTCATGCTTTTTGGTCACCATAATGTCAGAGTACTAAGGACCAAAATAATGGTTTAAAAGCACACAAATTCACTGATTAGATGTACCTGAATTGTGTGTGTATGTGTGTCTGGGAACTCCGCCAGGGTCCCCTACAGTGTCAGGACAGAGGTTCTCTTCTACTTCTGAGGATGCAGGGAGAACAGATGAAGACTCACGAGTCCGGTGCAGTTCCAAAAAGGCTTTTAATTAGTACAAAAGCTCTTCCACAGCACTCCAATATAATGAACAAACTCTAGCTCTGGTCAGAACTTAAGGCCATACAAAAGAGTCTAAGTCTCCCACCAAAGAGAGAGAGGATCTCACCTGAGCTGAGTCCTACCCAGAAGAAGCAAAAAGGCCAAAGAGCGAAAAGCCAAAAGCAAAAGGCCCAAACGCAAAAGGTGAAGGGGCCTCAAGTCAGCCCCTTATATACACCAAAGTAATCCAACCGGGAGGGGGCATGTCAACAAAGAACTCTAAATAGAGTGTAGTGCCACACCCTATTGCAGGTATAAAGGAAGATTACACCAAGGACTAATCCTGAGATTATCTCTTATGTAAAACACTGGAGAGAGAGGGGGCTGATATAAAGTAATACATCTTAACTTCATGAGCTTCATGTAATCTAGATGGTACCCACAAGGTCCTTCTTATTATTATCTGCACCAGGGTGATTCTGAGTATCTTGTTCTCCTGTACTGAAAGGGTCACACTCGCCTGCTTAGAGCAAACTAGTATGATCTTTCCTATAGTCTTCCTATAGTCTCAGTGTAGCCAGGGTGGTAGTCTCCTGGTAAATTCTAACTGTCCCACGCTGGGTGCAGTGGGTATAAAGAGGAGCTGTGCCCAATCTAGAAAACATAGAAGTCAGGGGCCGGGCGATAGCCCAGCGGGTAGGGTGTTTGCCTTGCAAGTGGCAGGCCTGTGCTGGCCTGGGTTCGACCCCCGGGGTCCCATATGGTCCCCCTGCGCACTGCCAGGAGTAATTCCTGAGTGCAGAGCCAGGAGTAACCCCTGAGCATTGCCAGGTGTGACCCAAAAAGCAAAAAAAAAAAAAATAGAAAACATAGAAGTCTTAGTAGATGTATAAGTCAGAAGTTATTCAATCAAGGTGACTTCTGTAACTGCCACACCCTCTAGCAGTGTTTACATAGAAGAGAAGTCTCATTAGAATGAACCTTGACTTAAGTAGATTAAGCTGGGAGTGGGCAAAACAACAAAACTCCCAGAATAGTTAAACCTGTCCTCAAACATATGTGTGTGTGTGTGTGTGTGTGTGTGTGTGTGTGTGTGTGTGTGTGTGTAAATGTGTGCGTATGTTTTGGGGAATACTTTTTTGGGTCAAATAATTAAAAATTCACCTGAAGTCACTAAAATATGAGCTTAGAGATAAGCAGAAAAATGAATCTGAGTGAACCAAGCTAACATAAGTGAAAATCTATGAAGTGATCATTTGATAAAAATGGTCAAGGCCCAGCGGCTTATAAATATTTGTGGCACCCATATTTTTACTGGACCATAGAAATTTCTTGTTGAATATTTTTGGGAAACTATCATCAAACTTCTATCAAAGGGTTTTTTAAAAAAAGTTATATGTATAATAATGCAGCACCCGGTGCTCATAGTGCATTGGACTAAAAAGTTTCACTTCCATATAACTAAAAGAACATAAACTATGACTCAGAGATTATCAGTTCTTGAGCTGAATTTCTGAGCCAAGAGAATTAAAGCAGGTATGCAAATAAGTCTAACTTTTCTTGATTGCAATATGGCTTAGTAAAAATAACACAAGTTTGTGTGCTAGAAAGCCCTGGGTTTTTTTTCTAATGTCCAAATGCTGAGTTTTGCAAAACAAACAAACAAACAAACAAACAAACAAATAAATAAATAAGGAGGAAGGGAGTGATGCTCTTAGGTACTTATAATTTTTCCCTTTAAGTGTGTAGCCTACTTTTATATTTGTATGTTTTCTCATATATGTTATATTCTTATAGTCTTTTTGTCAAATGATGTAAGGGATTGTGGTATTGATAGAATAATAGCATAGACATATACTTAACTTTGGATTAAATCTGGAAAAAAATTCCCGTGATGTAACAACCAAAATACTATTTCACTATTATCTTTCTTTTTTACCCCATCTTTAAAGAGTAAGATGGGTGTATGTCTTAGTAAATTTCTTCAGATCACCTGAAATTTCAGATGAAAGAAATTTTAGATGAAAAGTTTTTCATCATAAATGGAGTTCAGATTTTTTTTTTTTTTGCTTTTTTGGGTCACACCCGGCAATGCTCAGGGTTTCTCCTGGCTCTTTGCTCAGGAATTACTCCTGGTGGTGCTCGGGGGGACCATATGGGATGCCGGGGATCGAACCCAGACTGGCACAGGCCGGCCTCGTGCAAGGCAAACGCCCTACCCGTTGGGCTATCGCTCCGGCCCCAGAGTTCAGATTTTTTAGTGTGTTGAATAATCACAATTATTCGCCACATTGGAAGCAAAATATAGTCATTGAGTTAAACATTTGCTTCCAGAACATTTATATAAATATGTTTTTTGCTTTTTGGGTCATACCCAGCAATGCTCAGGGGTTTCTCCTGGCTCTGCACTCAGGAATTACTCCTGGTGGTACTGGGGAATCATATGAGATCCTGGGGATCGAACCCAGGTCGGCCACCTGCAAGGCAAATATCAAATCGTCCTTAGTTGCCACGCATCCTTATTCTTCTCTAATCTGTAACTATTTCTCAAAAATCCTTGATTCCTATCACCTTAACATTCTGATATTCCTGGCAAGCTGTTTTTGTGGCATGCCTCCTAATTTAGGTTCCTCTGATGCTTCTCTCAGGTTAGAGTGCCATTATGGGTTTGGGATGCAAATAATTGCCACAGAGGTTATTTCCTCTATTGTCATGTTTGTCTTCTAATTTTGATGTCAATATAACAATACTGCTGGGTGAATATGATTCCTTGAACTGGACAGTATGAAAACAATTTCCTTACATTCTTCTACGTGTTGTCAAATCAATACATGCAATAAACCCAACAGATGGAGAGCAGTTAAATTTATGTTGAAAGGTGTTTTATTTTCTTCCCTGTTTTTTTTTTTTTAATTTTGGGTTACATCTGGCAATGTTCAGGGTTCTCTCCTGGTTCTGTACTCAGGAATTACATCTGGTGCTCGGGAGACCATCTGGGTTGCCAGGGATGGAACCCCTGGTGGGTTGCGTGCAAGGCAAACACCCTTCCCACTGTGGGCTCTCTGTACCCCTCTCGGAGGTATTTATACAAGCTGATGAATCTTTCTTTTCTATGATAAAATACATGGAGTTCAGATTTTTTTAGACCTTAGGCAAATTAAAAGTACTCATAAAGATGCAAAAACAAAAAGAAAATTAGCGAAAAATCTATCATTTACTTTCAGAAACATCTTAATAATTGTATATAAACGTAATCCCCTTTTTCTCTTGAATACTAAAGTAATTAATAGTATTAATTAATTAATACTAAAGTAATTTCTATCAAGAAGTTACATTGGTAGAAATTACTCCAGGACTGGACACTGCAAGGTCAACATTCTAAGATATTGATGACTTGTCTGAAGATTGTGATTTTTAGAAAGAAGCGATGGGCTAAGCAAGTACTGAGTGGGCACAATTTTGCCTCAAGTGGCATGAAGGCTTTTTTCTTAGCTTTCAGTTCATTCTAATTTACACCTACATATATTGTTACATATTTTCTTTTGTTGTTGTTTTTTTTTTATAGTATTTTATTATACCACCATGAGATATACAATTACAGCTACACATTTTCAAGTAATTAAAAACTTGACTTTGGGTAAAAGGAGAAATATACTTGTCATTGCATTGAACAGCCATTATCGTTGAAGAAATAATAAATTAAACATACACATTTTTTTTTATTTTCTACTAGCTCAATAGTAGTACCAAAATTGTTTTATATGGGTATTCCTTTTTGAAACCGAAATGGCCAGTAATAATACACAATTACTATTATTAATAGAAAATTTGATGAAAAGCTACAAATACATGATCTAGAGAGTGCAGCTGGTGGGGAGTTTCCCTTGCATGTGTCTACCCAAGTCTCATCATTGCATCCCATAGTGTCTCTTGAGCACAGCCAGGAGTAATTCTGGAGTGCAGAGCCAGAAGAAACTCCTAAACATCAAAAGGTGTGGGCTCAAAACAAGCAAGCAAGCAAAAATTTATTCTACAAATACAATGTGTAACGCTCTGGTTCTGTTTGACCCTTTTCAAGAATGAAATTATAAAGTCAGTGAGCAAGACAAATATTCCACTCTAAAGCTTACAAAAGTCTTTCCCTTATTTCGGTCTCCTTTTTTTCCCCTTTTTTCTTTCTGGGTCACACCTGGCAATGCCCAAGGATTACTCCTGGCTCTGCACTCAGGAATTACTCCTGGCAGTACTCAGGGGGCTGTATGTTATGCTGGGGATTTACCTCTGGAAAGCTGCATGCAAGGCCGATACCATATACACTGGGCTATCTCTCTCACCCCCTAATCTCCATTTGTGAATTGAGTATGCCTGTTATCTCATACTGACATGATGTCGTATCTATCTGGTGCTTGAATATGCAAAGTCAACTAAACTAAGTTCAGCCAGTCTCACAACTCCCCCATTGGTCTAAGGTTAAATACTTAACTAACCTGAAATTATTACTACTAATATATAAATTATATTACACCTGAGAAACTAAATGTGAAATGGAAAGAATCAAAGTTTTTTATTTGTAGGTTGAAATGAAGAGAAACTGAGAATCAGAATAGTTAAGACATGTATGTTTGAAAGAACAGAAGATAAACGAGCTATTAACTTCATCCACACGGACAATAAGATTATTATGTTTTCTCTCAAATTTAACTGAGCTTTTAAATTCTCAAATAAAATCCTTGATAACATGTTAGTTCAGTTATGCCTTCCATAATAGAACTATTGTGGATTGTAAAAGATAATATATAAATACTATTTAGAATGTTGGATGGCGTATTGTCAAGGTAGTTTTGACAGTTTCTATTTAGGTGATTGTACCTATCGTCAGAAACCAACTGTACTTTATGGGTAAATATTCAATAACATGAGAGCTATTCCATGTGGAATTGTAAGAGAGAAAAGAGATGACTAGGATATCTAGAAAGGTTGTCAACATGACACTTAAAGATCCTCAGGATCAAATTCTTCAGAATGATATAACGTGACTTAGAGAAGTTTCTATAGTAAAACTGATGAATATGACAGATCTAAAGAAGGCAGACATTTTAGCTTATGTAAATGATAACACATTAGAATTAGACTGATTTTTTTCTTTTTTTTTTCTTTTTTTTTTTTTTTAGGCATAGACTAGCTTTATTGTTTTTTTTTTTTTTTTTTTTTAGGCATAGACTAGCTTTATTGTTTTTTTTTTTTTTTTTTTTTTAGGCATAGACTAGCTTTATTGTTTTTTTTTTTTTTTTTTTTTAAGACTGATTTTTTCTTATGACTATATGATATCTTTGTTTTTAAACATTAATGGGAGTAGACTATGAATAAAATAAAGTGTGAAAGGACACAAGATTAATAGCTTCATAGAAAGTAAATAGTCTGGCAATTTATAAAAATAAGATAATCTTAAAACATGGTGCTCTCAATTTCAGAACACTCTAAATCATTCTTATTAGTGGCCTAGAAAACTACTAAGTATAAGGCACTTTCCCTCCACATGGCTGATGTGGTTTCAATCTCCAGCACCACATATGGTCCCTGTGATCTGCCAGAAGTGATTCCTGAGCATAGGCAAGTCCTTACCATAGTTGGAAGTGTATATAAAATTAAAAAGTATATCAATTTTTATCAATAAGCTTGAATAAATACTGACAAAATATGGAATTTAAAACTGTGTAAACAGAAAAATTAAAAGTTGATAATTCGCTATAAATAGTAGTATAAGCATTAATCTTATATTAATTTGGAGACATTAATCTTATATTGTATCTCGTTTCATCATCGATTGGATCGAGCAGGCACCAGTAACATCTCCATATGTCCTGTCTTATGCTAGTAGAGCCCAAGGGCATCTGCTTGCTCCAAGAACATAAAGAGCATATAAAATCTTATATTAATTTGGAGACGATTTGGAGACAACTGCTGGACTAGAGCTGTTACCGACTGGATCCCATGGGATGTCAAAAGATCACGTGGCCGCCCACCTACAAGATGGTCAGACTTCCTTGTCAAGACCCTGAAGGAACGGTTTGAGGCTCTTCATATTCCTGAATCAACCAGATGCCATTGGACTACATTGGCACGTGATAGGGTCCAATGGAAATGTTACTGGCACCCGCTAAAGCAATTCAATGAATAACGGGATTCGAGTGATCAAGTGATAAGCATTAATCTTAATAGGCGGTAACAGTGACTCTGCTTACAGTGAGCCTTAAAGTATCTGGGTCAGTACATATATTCAACATATCTTTACAGTAGAAAAAAAATTCCCTTTCAGGATATAATTAATAGTCATTGAAATTTAAAGGATAATTAATTAGAATCATCTAGGGATGAATATAAATAGCAGATAAAGTCATGATATCATATATGATTTTAATTCAATTGATATAATTTTGGTGTGTTTTTAGATGGTATTAACACAGAAATATCATGGTGACTGTGAAATATTATTGCAAAGAACAATTCTGGAAGGAAAGATGATTTAGGAACATTGGAAACATGGCAGAGGCTTTCTACTCCCAAGTCAAACCTAAACAATACTGTGTCAAGTTGTCATGTAAGTATGTAGCTCTATCTCAAGTTCTGGTAGTATTATTTTTTTGGAGAAGCATAGATCAGAGAAGTAGAAATTCAGCATTCTTATCTTAATTCGTTTCTACTGTATTTCCAGTTAAAAAAGAAATTGAATAACTTTTAAAAAAGTGCTTTCCACAGAAACTGCAGGTCTGAATAAATTTTATATGTAAGGTAGCCATTACATTGGTGCATATATTTTCCATCTGCTTTACTGCTCTTTACTCCTTTGAGCCAACCTCTCAAAACTTCAGTCAGGTCGCTCTCTTCTCTTTGTTTCTCTGTCTCTCTATATTTATACGCATCAAAATAATGGATGAATATTGAATATTAGGACTCAGAAAGTGCAGATTTAGTATTTTATCCATGCCCGTTCCTTTTGTTTTGCTTTTGGGGCCACATACAGATGTCACCAGGACTTATTACTGGATGTCTGGTTGTTGCTCAGATACCATAATTTTTCAAATATGATTATCTGTAAGTGAAAAGATGTCTAAAGCATAATTCTATGTCTAAATATTTAATAGTGATTAAATTTAATAAAAATCTGGGGACAATATGCAAATTTAGATGTCTACTTTTATTATTCTTAGTAAATAACTTCAATGTATCTGATCTTTTTTATGAAAAAAAATTCAGATTTATTAGAATTGATAGCATTTAACTTTCTTGCACTCAATTAACTTGATCACATGATCACTTGACTTTCCGTAGATCATTGATTACTCAAGCGGGCACCAGTAACATCTCAATATGTCCTGGCACATGTGAGATAGCCCAAGGGCATCTGCTTGCTCCAGGAACATAAAGAGCCTCAAATGATTCCATCAAGTCATGGGAATGAGATCTATAATTGTTACTGGTATTTGACATGTCAAATACGACACAGGTAGATTGCCAGGCTCTGCCATGTGGGTGGGATAATCTTGTAGTCACCTCAAAACTCGAACATTTATTTATGAACTGTGATCAGCTCTTCTGCTGGGTGGAGTTCTGACGAGAGGGTGTCCGGATGTGTAAAATGGCGGCCCTCACGGTGCGTGGGGTTCCTCTGGCTTCTTGCGAGGCTCTGCTGGGGTGACGGGCCAGGGCTAGAATCCGCCATCCCTCAGGCACACCTGCTCAAGCAAATCATGAAAAACTGTAAGATATAAGTGATACAAGATACCTCAGAGAAGTGTGGCTTGAGATTCCTTCGGAGTATGATTTGACTTTTCTTGGAACTCTGATGGAGTTTAACACTCTTCCTTTTGCAAGGCTTGTGGTTGTCAAGCTCTCAACTCAGTTTGGACTATTCTCAACTTCTCTGCATTCCTCAGTGTGTGGAACAGAAAGTGTCCCGTAAATCTTGTGCCTCTTCAATTCTGTTTCACTTTTTTGTTCTGAAAGAAATCAAAATAGGGTCCCGAGAAACAGCACAGCAGGGAAGGCAATTACCTTAAGTGTAGCTGACAGAGTTTTGATCCAAAGAGTCCTATATGAAACACTGAGCCCTGGCAGGTGTGATCTCTGAGCACAGAATCAGGAGTAAGCACTAAGCACCACCTGATGAGTCACCCCCAAAAAAAAATTAAAGGAACTACAAGAACTTCACTTTCATATATCCTTTTTGGAACATAGATTAGCTGGATGAACAGTTAAGAGTTAATATTTTATATAATTAAAAATTTGAATGTTCCATTTGTTTATTAAATCAATGCATTTTACTATTGTACAATATTTTATGTCTATTTAATTATTCAAATTATTGAATTCTTAACATATTGAATATTTTATCCATGCTCAATAAGTCCTTTTTCTTTGCTTTTTGGGCCCACCCAGATATCCTCAGGACTTATTCCTGGATACCTGGTTGAGACTCAGATTACCATATGGAGTGCCAGGAACCAACTCCAGTTGGACAGTGAAAGCATGAGCCTTGCCCACTGAGCTACCTCTTCAGCCCATACATGCTCAAAATTTTTTGCATAATATAAACATTGTGTAATTATGGAAATCTAGCTATAAGTGAAATACAGATAAGTCTAACTTACATCGCTAAAATAGCACCAGGACATAACTGATATAGTCTTAACTCTTAGATTTACGAGAATTTGGGGAATTTTCATTTCTGATTCTTTTGATATTTTTAAGCAGTTCAACGCAATAAAATTTCACTTTTATTTAAAATTTACTTCTCGTGTTATTCATATTTGAGTGTGTTTTATTTAGCTATGCAAATAAGTTTTTTTTATGTTACAAAAACACATTCTCCTGAAAGTACCTTAAAATTCCTTTATAGAAGGATTCCTTAGTCTCAGAGCTATTGATCTTTTAACAGATGAGTCTTTGTCTTCAGTGATTATTCTACACTTCATTGCATGTCTTGTAGCACTCTCAGCCTCTGTGGGTGGCAGTAACAACCCTTCAGCAGTAACAAACAACGATATCTCATGACATGACAAAATATCTTATGAGAAGTATATTGTTTGTCTCATGACCACTACTTTAAAGAACTTTTTGCTTAAAACAAAATGTTTGAAACAGCAATTTAGCATCAGCTAAGTAGTTGAAAACAATGAGAGAGAGAGAGAAAGAGGAAATCAATATTTGTATACACTAACATAAGGTTCACCAATATTTATGCAACATTTTAGAGGCCAGTATTCTTGAGCGCTTGTTTGGAGGTTCTAACAGGGAAGTGCATCTACTCATGTATTCTTGACTGAAAATACTGTTTTCAGTCTTTGTGTTGTATTATAACACAAACTGTTGTAACTGTTTGTGAAAACCAATCTCTTTCACCAAGCATGCGTGCAGCTGGAGGAGGGAGGCACATTGAGCGATGGAGGAGGAAGAGGAAATCTGTCTAGCAATCCAGATTTGCCCAATCAACCCCTGGAACTCAATGGGTAACAGATGTCACAGCCAGATAAAACTCACATTCTACCAGCAATACCAAACATTAACACAAAAGCAATAGGATAATTCACCACACATAGTTTGTTAGTAGGATGGTTATATGTTTTTGTTCATAAATGGTGCCATGGATCAAGCCCAGTGAGAGTAATGCAAGTGAGAGCTGCTGAACAGCCTCCTGTCCCTTACATGTAGACTATGCTTAGGAAAATACTTTTCACAGTTTAGTGCTGATAAGAAAATAAATTCTCTCCCCAAACTCTTTCAGGATTGATCCCTTAGCCCAGATCCAGGAGTAAACAGGAAACACCAACAAGTGTAATCCCTCACCCCTCATAGAAAAATGAAAATTAAACAACAAACAGGAAAGTAAAAATTATTATTGTCCCATGCTTCATATTTTACGCCTTTCACACCATCACCTCTCCCAAGTAATCTCTAGTCCATTAATACTGTGCGCTGGTTTTTTCTTTTAGTTATTTATGCTTATGCTTGAGCTAATCCTTACTCAGCATGTGGGGTACCTCAGATCAAGTGGTCCAAGCTAATGAACTCTGGGTTTCCGACATGTAAAGGGCCTTGTTAACCACCCAGTAGCTAGTCTGCTCCATGGTTTGCCTTACATTTTCATTTTTTTGCGTGTCTATAAATGTCCTGTTCTTATATTGTACATATATAGGATCTCAACCCATACTTTTCTCTCTAATCATTCACTTTACTTAAATATTAGTTTCTTCTTTTTTTGTTGTAAATGAAAAACATTTTCTCTTTTTTAGTTAATACATTGAATTGATAAAATATATGTGCTGCATTTTTTTATTTTTAAACCTATGCAAACTCTTGCAGACATTTCTGTTGCTCTCATAACTTACATTTCATACATGATGATGAAATAAGCACTGGGTGGATTTAATAATTTTTGTTAAGGTTATTTTTTCCTCTGGGTAGACACTACAGATAAGTTTGCTAGGACCATATGGAAGCTCTGTCTTAAGCTTCAAAAGAGGCTCCACAGAGTTCTTCAAATAGTTGTGCCAGTTTACATTCTACTGAAAATGCACAAGGGATTATTTTCTCCTCCCTGTATTTTCAACACATCTTATTCCTGTTTCTGACATGAACCATTCCTACACTACAAAGTGTCATGTGTTAGAGTCAGAATTTGAATTTCCCTGATCATTAATGATGGGTAAAATATTTTCTAATGAACTACAACTACATGTTAACTGAACAACTATTGTGTATGTGTGTGAATGTGTGTGTTATTGTGTATGTGTGTGTGTTATTGTGTGGGATTGCCCAACATTGGTATCTCACCTAACTTTGGGAGAAATTATTCTATAATGTTTACCAGAACTTATGTCTGTTACTAGAGGTCTACAACGATTTTACATTTGCAGCTGCAGTAAATAAACAAATAAATATAAAAGTAGGACTGGTTTGGTAAAAACAAATATTTGCTTTCTTGGCTGGAATCTGAAGTTTCCTCTGACAGAACCTCCCATGATGAAGCGACAGCTTTGGTAAGTTTTTCAATCAGGCTATGTATTTCTAGAGGAAGCCTTAATTATATCCCAATAAAGATACATCATTTAGTGTAATTTCTAAGCTGGCCTGAAGCCACATAAAACATTCAGGAATAAGTGCAGTGCTTTCTCTGAAAAGAAATGGTGTTTGATATATTGATCCTTCAGGGCATCAAGTCATCAGGCTTTAATATGGGATGATAAGGACTTCCATTTCTCTTTCTGGTTAAGAGGAGGAGGTCTGGATGCTAGTCATAATGAAAAGAATTGAGCTGGACTCCTTAGAGTTGAAGCTTTTACCCATCAGACACAGTGGGTTGCTTGAGGTACTGGAGGAAACAGTGGAACAGTTAATAGGGATCTTGGTGTAAAGGAAACTTCAAAGCCTAGGTTAATAGTTTGCTTTGCTTTGTTTAGTGGTATGTGTTTTGGTTTGATTTGGTTTGGGCATCACACCTGGCTCAGCTGAGCCTTGCAAGAAGCCAGCAGAGCCTCACAAGAAACCAGAGGAATGCCCATACCATAGGGGCTGCCATTTTCAACATCTAGACTCCAGAGCTTATCAGAGCAACACTAAGCAGAAAAACCGATCTTTCCCTGTCTCTTGAGGTTACAAAGAATTTATTGGTTCATCAATAAATGTATGAGTATCCCAAATGCACTGCAGAGCATGGCAAGCTACCCATGTCGTATTTGATATGCCAAAAACCAGTAACAATTATAGACCTCATTCCCATGACCTGAAGGAATGATTTGGCGCTCTTCATGCTACTGGAGTATGCAGATGCCCTTGGGCTACACTCAGCACCTGACAGGACTTATGAAGATGTTACTGGTGCCTGCTGAAGTTAATCGATACTCAACGGGAATACAAGTGATACAAGTGATACAAGTGATCAGGGCTTGGCCTGGCTCTGCACCCAGGGATAACTCCAGACAGTGCTTAGCAGTCTGTATGTAGAGTTGAAACAGGGCCAGCTGCACTCACGGCAAATTCATTACCTCTCTATGTTGTCTCAATTATTGTTGGAAGAGTAAAAGTCATCATTAGACAATCTTAGACTAGCTGTGCCAGGCAAAAATGCTACCCAGCTACTAAGAAGAAATTTATTGAGTATAAATTTTTCATGCCTTGAATTTCACACAACTCCTAAGAACAGAACTTTCTAAAAATCAATGCCTCATAGTCATTCTACAGAGAGATGACCCCAATTATGTTCTCTGTTATCCACTTACAAAGACAAAGGTAGCCCCTAAAGGTATTGGAACTTTGTATCCAGTGTTTACTTTAAAGATGATGTTTGAAACACAGAAGAAAATGACACATGGCAGCTCTTTGCTCCAAAACACATTTTAACTTGCCTATTTTCTCATAATTAAAAGTATAAGGTAGTGTCTGTTCTTCCTGAGACTATTGCATTATGGTAATTGTGAAGTCTATTTTCTAATAAATAAATTTCTTTTGATCTAATTATTACTGCATAAGTCAAAAATTTCATCTTTATATTGATTGGAATCCCACTGAAAGGAAAATATCTTGTAAAAAAGTTTAAGTTTGACATTTTAGATTATACTCTCAGCTTGCAGCTACTGTACTTACTTAGTTTCATTTTGTTGTTTTATTTTCCTTAGTTGTAAGAATGAAATTGAGAAAATAAAACTGTTAAATTTATCTTTGGCTACAAACAGTACATATCTTGTGCTTAGACATAATTCTTTTAATTGTATTAATATCTGTTTTAGTCATATGTTTACACTTTGATTTATTTTTTTGCTTTTTTGGGTCCAACCAGACAATGCTCAGGAGTTTCTCCTGGCTCTGCACCTAGGAATTACTCCTGGTGGTGCTTGAGGGACCATATGGGATGCCAGGGATTGAACCTGGGCCAGCATGGGCCGGCCGCATGTAAGGCAAACTCCCTACCTGCTGGACTATCGCTCTGGCCCCTACACTTTATTATTATTTATTTTTATTTTATTATAACACTGTAAGATAGACATTTCCAAAGCTTTTCATAATTGGGTTTCAGTCACACAATGTTGTAGCACCCATCCCTTCACCATTGGAAATTTCCCACCACCAATGTCTCTCCAGATTGTTCTATTTCTCAGTCAGTTACTTTAGTTTCAAGTTTCTTATCTTTTTTCTTATCATTCATGGTGGGCTATGGATCCTTGTCCTTGACTAGTCACCAGAGAGCAAAATTGAGGAATGCTAGAAATTTGAAAATAAATATGATGCTATACCATGTTCCTAGAATTTGCATCATTTATCTCCATATCAGTAAGTATGATTCTGGGAAAACAAGTGATTAGTTCTATGTGATCTAAAGGTATAGTGATGCACTCAAAATATAAAATGCTTTCGGGTTTCTTGATTTTTAAATTAAGTAATTCTAATAAACAAATTTGAGCCAAATGAAAATTAACTAGGAATTAAAAAAAAATCACCCAACAAATAATCAATAAGATTTGACTATTGGGTTCAATGGTTTAATAATAGTGTCACTTGTCACTTCTTACTTGTCTTCCAATTCATCATTGATTTGCTCAAGCAGGCACCAGTAACATCTCCATATGTCCTGTGACATGCTAGTGTAGCCCAAGGGCATCTGCTCACTCCAGGACCATAAAGAGCCTCAAACCACCCATCAGGTCATGGGGATGAGGTCTATAATAATAATCATCACTTGATCACTTGATATCCTGTTATTCATCAATTTGCTCAAGTGGGCACCAATAATGTTTCCATTTGTCCCTATCACGTGCCAGTGTAGCCCAATGGCATCTGTCTGTTTCGGGGATATTGAGAGCTTCAGATTGTTTGTTTAGAGTCCTGATAAGGAAGTATGACCATCTTGCAGGTGGGCGGCCAGTGATCTTTTGGCATCCTGTGGGATTCAACGGTAACAGCTCTAGTCCAAAGGTCATGTCCAGATCGCATTATATGACCAGCCAATCTGATTTTAGATGTTATGGCAGATGAGACAACGTCCTTGATTTTAGAATAGTGATGGAGGTAGGAACTCCGGATTCCCTCTCTCACTTGAATGAGGCGTGATATTCCAAGCATGGCTCTTTCAATTCCTCTTTGGGGGAGACCCAAATGGTATTCTCATCCTGCTTTCATAGGGTCCAGGTCTCTGAGGCGTATGTCAATGCAGGGAGAACACTGGAGTCAAAGAGTTGTGCCCATAGCCGGAGATTCTTTTGTTCTTTTGACTATTGTTTAAATATTTTTGAAGGCAGTCCATGCCGCTCTTTTCCTACTGTGCAACACAGGTTTCAGAACGTTCATCATGTAGACTTCTCAAACTAGGTACGCATAGCTGTTGCATTCAGAGATGTTTGTTCCATTGAGTGATAATGGGGCCTCTGGAACTAGTTTATTTCTCATGAACATAGTTTTGTTGAGATTCAGCTGTAGACCTATCCTTCCACATTCTCAGTCAAATTCTGCCAGCATTTGTGCCACTTGGCTGATATTTGGTGTTATTAGAACGATGTCATCAGCGAAGCGAGGTGGTATAGTTTCCGGCCATCTATCTTCACTCCCATTCTCTGATTTTTCCCATTCTAATTGTCGCATGATGATTTCGAGTGTGGTGCTGAAGAGTTTTGGTGAAATGGTATCACCCTGCCGAACCCCTCTTTTTACATTGATGATCACTTCCCTGAAGAATGGTGAGATCCTAGTGGGGAAACTGTGATATAGTTCCACGAAGAATCTTTATGTATTGGGTTTGAACGCCCTGTTTGACTAGGGCTTTTCTGACTGCTTTAGTCTCCACAGAATCAAAAGCTTTCTTTAAATCAATTGAAGGTGAGACAGAGCAGCATCTTGAATTCTCTATAGACTTAAGTGAGTTTGGTTATCATGTGGATATGGTCGATTGTGCTGAATCCTTTTTGGAAGCCAGCCTGCTCACATGGTTGTTCTTCATCTAATGTTCTGTCAATCCTGTTCAGGATGACTTGAGTGAACAGTTTGTGTATGACAGACAACAGGCAGGTGGGGCGATAGTTGCTGATGTTGTGAATGTCTCCCTTCTTGAACAGTAAAACTGTCCTGCTGGTTTTCCATTTGGAGGGCACCTTGTATTTGGAGAGGTAGCATGTGAAGAGCGAGCCAGTGTATTGATGGTTACTGACGGCAGATTTTTCAGGTGTTCGGGTTTGATCTTGTCTAGGCCTGATGCTGTTCCCTTCTTAACTGATGAAATCTCATGTCGGATTTAAGAAGGGAGAACGTTGGGAATGACATATTCATTCTACGGAATTTATTATGTGGGTAGGTGGACAAGGCTATCAAAGAAATCTGAGTAGAAGTCATGGATAATCTCCATTTCTTTTCTGGAAGATGTGATAGATCAATCAGGACGTCGGAGGACAGTCATTTTTGTCTTATAGTTGGCGAAGGACAGGTGGGCATTGTGAATGCTTTTCCTGGCTTCTGCTGCATCCTCCAGCACTTCTGCTCTTCTCTCCTTGAGGTCTTTCTTTATCACTTCTCTGCACTGCTTTGGAACCTTGGATTCTACTTCACACAACGTGGAGAAAAGGCTGCAAAGTTTAAGAAGAAAACCACCAGAACAATCACCAACTGGGAAGTCTTTGGCACCATTGCAGTAACATGGGAAGATGCTATCATTGATGACATCAAAGCAAAATACAACCGACTGGCTCAGCACCTCCATAATAATAATAGTGTATCTAATAGATATTTAGTTAGATCAATTGCATCCATTTTAGATAGAATATGCATGTTTTAATTGCCTAAGATTTTGTAGACAATTTGATATTTTCTCAGTGTCTGAAGCAATTAATCATATTTCAAAGAATATCTTCTTGGAGGAGCTATTTACCAGTAGAGCTTTGGAACCCTAAGTTCATTTCCTTAGCCAACTCAGTGTATTGGTAACCCTGCAATGATACTCATTTCTGGCAGAAGGTATTATCTGCAGAACTTGTTGATCATACCTACATTCTAAAATGTGTATTTTTAAAAATTTGTAATTTCTGTTTCATCCAGTTTTAATTTTCTATATCACTCTATACAATAATCTAATGCAGTTATCTGTTAACTATGTGTACAGTTCAAAATATTTAGAAAAAAACACAAAAAGGGTGAAAAAGTTAATGCCACCCCAAAACTCTATGTTGTACATATATTATTCATGTTTTTGTCTTAATGAAACAAATTTGTTTTCTCCTTTCTGATATTCATGGAAATATATGATTCATAAAATGGAAATGTATGCACATTGATCAAGTATCAGAAAATCCGGTTATATTGTCTCGTCAAAACTGCAATAGAAACTATTACTGTGCTATAAGGATTAGTCCAATTGCACTTCCGTGGTTTGGACTGGCATTAAGTAAATCTCAACAAAATTCCATAATGCAATCTATCCAATATAATCCATTCACCTGAGGAAAAGTAATATTTTTCTAGCTTCATCCATGTTCTAATGACCACTCAATATACTTGCTTAAATGTTAAATACTGTATCAAAGATGTTTAGCCTCATATTCTTCTACTTGTCACAATTATAGTTTCCATAGAATGTGTTACTTGTCAATTGTCTTCTGATTCATGAATCGGAAGAAATTGTTCATCAATTTGCTCACAGGTGCCAGTAATGTCTCCATTTGTCCCTGTTGCGTGCAAGTGTAGTCCAATGGCATCACCTTGCTCCAGGAACACAATGAGCCTCAAACCGTTAGTTCAGGTTTTTGAAAAGGAAGTCTGATCATGTCATAGGTGGATGACCACGCATTCTTTTGATATCCCTTGGAATCCATTTGATAGCATGTGTACTACAGCTAATATCTATATGACTTACCAAGAGTTACTGCTTGACCAGATGATGAACATTATAAAAACTGAAGTTTGGTTCAGTAGTGGACCAACTCAATATGTGTGCATTATTAAAAACTGAATGGAGTTACAATAAAACCTCACTCAAGAGGATTTAAAAAATGCAATGAGTAGCTAGAGAGATATTATGGGGATTCTGATGTGTGCCTTGCACATGGCTCACTCTGTTTATATCCCTTCATTACATAGAATCCCCAAAGCATCAATTAGAGTGATCCCAGAACTTATCACCAGGAGTAAGCTTTGAGCATAGACAAGTGTGGACCGAAAACCAAAGTCAGTAACAAAAAAACTAACAGTAAATCCCAAAAAACAATAGAAAATGCAATGAAGAAAAAGTCTACGTAATTTACTTTTAGAATCAATACATCTGATTTTTCATTCACTGTCACTGTATCACTGTCTTCCGGTTCATCTTCTATTTGCTTTCGAGCGGGCACCAGTAACATCTCCATATGATCTGTCTCATGCAAGTAGAGCCCAATGGCACCTGCTTGCTCCAGGAACATAAAGAGCCTCAAAGCATTCCATGAGGTCATGGGAATGAGGTATTTTATTGCTACTGGTATCTGGCATATCAAATATGACATGGGTAGCTTGCCAGGCTCTGCTGTGCGGGTAGCATACTCTTGTAGTCATCTCAAAATCCAGCATTTATTGATGAACCGTGGCCAAGCAAGTCGGGCTGTGATAAGCTGGTCTGTTGGGTAGAGTTCTGACGAGGAGGAAGTCCGGATGTGGAAAATGGACGTCCTCATGGAGTGGGGTCTAAAATTGTTACTAGTCTCATTTTTCATTAAGTATGAAAAATAAAATTAGAGTATAACAAATATAGCAGTCCACTTATCAGTTAAATACGATTCATGCCTTTAATTGTGATGATAATTTGAGAAAAAACTAATCGTATTTTTTCCTATTTGATATGCCATAATTGACCTCATTCCCATGAAATGAAGGACTGTTTTGAGGCTCTTCATGTTCCTGGAGTGAGCAGATGCCCTTGGGCTACGCTAGCATGTGACAGGATATATGGGGATGTTTCTGGTGCCCACTCGAGCAAATCGATGAACAACGAGAAGACAAGTGGTACAAGTGATTTTTTTTCCAGATAAAACATCTACAACAAAATGGGCTGATACAAGATTTGGAATTTTTATGTCATTGGTATAGCTTAATTGTTTTTTATTTGCTTTGCTGTATTGTTTTGTGTAACTGTTCTTAGAGATTATTTCTGGCTCTGCAGTCAGGAACGATTCCTGGCTCTGCTCAGGGAACAAAATATGGCATCAGGTTTGAACCTTGGTAAGCCACTTGCAAAACAAGCACCATATTTCTGTATTATCACTCCAGCCCCTGATGGTAAAATTTTTACAATTTTTCCATAATTGGAGAAACTCTATGGAAGGGAAAATATTCACTTAATCTTTGTGTTTTTAAGCGATAAGGATGGTTATGCAAGTGTATTTTTCTTGTCCCAAGAATACAAATAAATGTGTTCTGACAGTATACACATAAATACACACACACACAGTTTCGATCACTTCTTAATTAGAGGGCAAGCATAACTGACAGGAGAACATTTCATACTCAAGGTCAAGTGCTGGGAAGTTTTCCTTGTGCTTCCAAAAATTCCCATTAATGCTTCACGCGAGACTGGGTTGAGACTCTGAATTTTCTAAGCTGTTGCCTTTTTTAACAGTTGTATCAGTTCTGTTGCCCTGTATCAGTCCTTCAAATGTCAACGTTAATGCAGCGGGAGAGAGTATTCTTGATAAAATATACACTTAGTTGAGCTTTTGTATTGTTACCCTGTCCTCTTTGTCTCAAAAGTCTCATTTAGCAACATATGCCATGAATCTTATGAACTGAGCCATTTCTTTTGTAATTGTACTTTATTTTTACATATATGCAGGTATACATATATGCATATATGTTTAGTGAAGGTAACATGGTTACAAAAGAGTTGAAGTTTACAGTGCAGTTGAACTTGGTGAACATAGCTGCTGCACCTTCCCCACCACAACATGCTCCCGAACCCCCTCCTACTGCCCCCATGTCACCTCTAGTCTACTTCCTATTGCTCTTACAATCCTGTTACATCTGCATTAAAAAAATTATCCATTGTTATGGCATTTCCTTAGGCATATATTTTGGGGATCTAATCAAAAAAAATTAGAACGGAAATCATGAAGAACCTATACCAGAATAATCTTTGTTATTTTGTATATACCAAAATAACCTTATTTATTTTTTATTTTATTTTATTTTATTTAGTTATTTATTTTTGCTTTTTGGGGTCACACCTAGCAATGCTTAGGGGTTACTTCTGGTTCTGCACTCAGGAATTACTCCAGGTGATGCTCAGGGAACCATATGGGATACCGGGGATCAAACCTGGGCTGCGTGCAAGGCAAACACCCTACCCGCTGGACTATCGCTCCGGCCCCTTTATTTGTTATATTAACCTTGAGAGAAAATAAATGTTAGCATCTAAACAAGTCAGTTCATCACATAAATTGTTTAAAAACTAAACTGATTTTAAATAAAGCCCTCCTTTCTTGAAATTTTTTTTTGCTAGTTTTTTTATTTTTTTTTTTAATTTTACAATTACAAAGATATACAATTAAAAAGTTCATATTTGGGTTTTGGTCATACAGTGTTCCAGCACCCATCCTGCCACCAGTGCCCATCTCCCACCACCAACGTCCCCGGTTCCCTCCCCCTCCCCAGCCCTCCTCCATGGCAGGTTCTTTATTTCTTTCCATTTCTCTCTCTTTCTCTTTTCCTTTCTCTCCAGACTATGGATTACAGAATACACAGTAAAGGGTTGTCAGTGTATCTTTTTGCCTCTATTTAATGCTCAGTTCTAGGTTGGTATTAGTACCCTCGACAATTGTTACCACATTGTTCCATTTTTTTGTCTTACCTAGCCTCTGACTCCCACACGTTTGTGATAATTTCCACCTTTGACAAGACCTCCTGATATATGTTTCACTTGATCTTGGATATTGTATCATAATATGTACCTATATATTTATGTTATGCAGATAAATGCAGTCATTCTGTATTTATCTCTCTCCTTCTGGCTAATTTCGCTCAACATAATCTTCTCCATGTCCATCCATTTATAGGCAAATTTTATAACTTCATTTTTCCTAACAGCTGCATAGTATTCCATTGTGTAGATGTACCAAAGCTTTTTATCCAGTCATCGATTTTTGGGCACTCTGGTTTGCTTCCAGATTCTGGCTATTGTGAATAATGCTGCTATGAACATAAAAGTAGGGATGGTGTTTCCGCTGCGTATTTTTGGTTTTCCAGAGTAGATTCCCAGGAGTGGTATGACTGGGTCAAATGGGAGTTCAATTTCTAGTCTTTGGAGGAATGTCCATATTGTTTTCCAGAAAGACTGTACCAGCCGGCATTCCCACCAACAATGGATGAGTGTCCCCTTTTCCTCACATCCACACCAGCACTTGTTGTTCTTGCTCTTTTGAATATGTTCCAGTCTCTGTGGTGTAAAGTGGTATCTCATTGTTGTTTTGATTTGCATCTATCTGATGATTAGTGATGATGAGCATTTTTTCATATGTTTTTTGGCCATTCGTATTTCTTCCTTGCTGAAGTTTCTGTTCATTTCTTCTCCCCATTTTTTGATGGGGTTGTTTGTTTTCTTCTTGTAAAGTTCTACCAGTGCCTGATATATCCTGGATATTAACCCCTCATCAGATGGGTATTGGGTGAATATTCTTTCCCATTCTGTGGACTGCTTTTGTATCTTAGTCACTGCTTCTTTTGAGGTGCAGAAGCTTTTTAGTTTCATGAACTGAGCCATTTTTGTCCCTTTTAACTCTCCCTCACCATGATGTTACTAATATCATTTTCTGAGGATCGGTAGATCCAGTTGGTGTGCTTTGTAACTTTCATTGCATTGTTTACCTCACTGAAAGTCTTGATATTATCTTTCCCTTTGGTGTTCTAGTGTTGGCAGAGCCTGGCAAGCTATCCGTGTCATATTTGATATGCCAAAAACTAGTACCAATGCTAGTAACAATTTTAGACCTTATTCCCATGACCTGAAGGAATGGTTTGAGGCTCTTCATGTTCCTGGAGTGCGCAGATACCCTTGGGCTACACTAGCATATGACAGGATGTATGGAGATGTTACTGGTGCCCTCTCGAGCAAATCGACAGGAAGCCAAGCGATACAAGTTCTAGTTTTCTACTGTGCATCCAGTAGCGAGTATTTCTTTGGAGTGTCGTGGGGGGGTGAGCACATGTGCCAGTACTCAGGGATCATTCCTGTTGGAGCTCCAAGGCCCATGTGGGCTGCTAGTGATAAAATGCATGTCAGCAACATGTAAAGCAAGCACCTTGACCACTGTTGTGTTGACCTCTGTTTTATAGACCCATAGGAGTGAGTCATCATACTTAAATGTCTTGAAAATCTCTGAACAATTAGTTGGGACATTGTTATTTTCTTTCTATATCTATCATTACCAATTAACAGGAAACATGACTTTTAGCAATGCCAAACTTGCTGAATAGACCTGTTACAAGGTCAAATGTGTCCACTCACTTGAGGAACTGTGGTGTGGCCTCTTTATACTGTAGAGCTTCGGTGTGGATGGTGCTGAGACCTAGCTGGAAGGGTCCTTGCTTCTGTTTTTAGCAAAGCTAGTGACCTCAGCATGAGATTAATCTCAGGTAGAAAGACAAAAAGCAGAGGTTCACGGGTTATTGGTGTAGACGTCCACATGATAGAGGCGGAGATTAGTTTACCAGTTCTTAAAGGGTCCAAAGTCGCCAACTACATTTTACTTACATTTTTAGATTTTACTCAAACACCTGTTAACTTTTGTATTAATCACTTGGTATCATATACTTATAAACAAGTGATACATAATAACATTGAGAAGATATTTCAATATGGTAATAATGCAAAACAAAAAGAAATTTCTATACAAGGGAATAAGATTTTTTGCCATAGTTTTTGGTTACAAAGTGTTTTTGAATAGACTGTTTATTTTATTGCCATGTTTATTTGCTGAAATTCAAAGTTTATGAAAGAAGAAAAATTAAATTTAAAGATTGTTTTAAAAGATATAAGTATTGTGAAATAAATGTCATGTTTTGATATCTTAGCACATCTCTAAATTTTTTCATAGAAAAAGAACAAAAGAAAACGTGATTCTTTTATACTGAAATGAAAACTTCAAAGATAGTATTGATCTCTTCACATCACATCAAAACTACATTGATTGTGGACTAGACAACCCATTGTCAATCAAAAGCTACTTCAGAGTAATTTTAAAAGATCTGAGTTGGTCTAAAACAGAAATAGAGAAAGTTTGATATTCTGAAGAGGTTCTTAGGTGATATTTCTTTTAAACTACCAATTCCAGAAGACACTGTGCCCATTAATGGAGCTGCCGAAATAGAGACCTTTGAATTATCAGTGCCAGAAAAAGAAGCCCCATCAGACACCTGTTTGGGGTGAAGCAGTTTTGAATTCTCTGTACAGTGTAATCCTATAGACTCCTCCATTGACATCAGAGTTTCCTGTTCACTGAATGTAGGGAAAATTCCATTTTTAGTAATATAGTTATAAACAAAATATATTTTTTCACTCTGATAGTTTTAACTCAAGGTTTATTAAAACTTTCATATCAAAATTCCTATGTGTCTCTGAGAAGTAAAGAAATTGTATGACAGTAAATATCTATTATTTTAAATAAAATTATCTCAAATTAAAGAATACCTATGATTATTTTAAATAACAGGGTAATTTTTTAATTAAAAATTGACATAGTACTTTAAAATATAAGTACCAGTTTATATGCTATTTTGTGTATAGATTTTATAATGTGGTGTGTGTCATATGTATTATATATATTCATATATTGATAAGTATATATATATATATATGCTATATATTCATCACTGTCTTCCCGTTCATCATCGATTTGCTCGAGCGGGCCCCAGTAACATCTCCATATGTCCTGTCTCATGCTAGTAGAGCCCAAGGGCGTCTGCTTGCTCCAGGAACATAAAGAGCCTCAATCCATTCCGGAATGAGGTCTATAATTGTTACTGGTATTTGGCATATATATAAAATACAACACAGGTAGCTTGCCAGGCTCTGCCGTGCAGGTAGCATACTCTTGTAGGCAACTCTAACTCCAGCATTTATTGATGAACCGCGGCCGCTTAGCGCCGCGCAAGCCGGGCACTGATAGGCAGGTCTGCAGGGTGGAGGTCTGACGAGAGAGAAGTCCGGATGTGGAAAATGGAGGCCCTCATGGAGTGGGGGGGTCGTCTGGCTTGTTGCAAGGCTCTGCAGGGGGTGGTGGGCCAGGGCTAGAACTCACCATCCCTCCCGGGCGCCTCGTGAGCAGCTGGTCACAGGGAGAGCCAGTAACATCTCTGCCCCCATGTCTGTGAGTCTCTCTCTCTCTCTCTCTCTCTCTCTCTCTCTCTCTATATATATATATATATATATATATATATATACATATATATATATATATTCATACATATATTTATATATCACATATATGCTTTCTTTACTTTTTTGCTTTTGGAACATACCAAAAGATAATTAAACCTCTCTC
Organism: Cryptotis parvus; assembly: GCA_021461705.1. Classification (NCBI taxonomy): domain Eukaryota; kingdom Metazoa; phylum Chordata; class Mammalia; order Eulipotyphla; family Soricidae; genus Cryptotis; species Cryptotis parvus. Next base: position 106,428 of record JAJIBD010024616.1, on the reverse strand, counting down.
CTGGATCTCTGCTTAGGAATAACTCTTGCTGGTACTATGGTGCCCCTATGTGCTGATCAAACAGGGTTCAGTTGCATGCAAGGCAACTCCAAAACCCTGAGTTATCACTCCAGTCAATGATCTTTGCTTCAAATTTACATTTATTCAGTTTTACTCATTCAAACAGTGCTTAAAAATTTATAACACATATTAGAGATTGGTAACTGATCTATGCTATAATCAGGAATATAACCACTCTCTTCAGGAGAGGCAGAAGACTCTGAAGGATTAATTTAGGAGTTGCTAAGCCCATATTCACTAAATAACAGGTAAAGTAGCCGTGAGCAGTGTGTAGTTTTCTGACTATATCTGTGAGAATGATGAGTACATTTTAACTAAAAGGATAAAAAATATGCATTCTGCACTGAACTAATGATTTACCCATTTTATATAAGTTTTTATATTTCTCATTAAATTTAACTGAATATTAGAGACAATAATATCCAGGTCCTTAATCTATAATAATGTCTTTGGTAACACAGACCTTAAATATATTTATTAAACATCTTCTCTCTGCCAGAGAGTAGAAGACAACTTGGGAATAGATTTAATTAATAAGAAAAATTACCTGTTCTATTAGACGTTCCATTCTATAAAAATGAGTGTAGTAGGCAATCAAATGAATGAACAATTTTCCAATAGACATTAATTCTGTAGGGTTAGTGTTAGGGATGTGGAAAAAGATGAATTTGCACAAGGAGTTCATGGACTTCCTTTGTGAGAAATAATCTTTGATAAAATCCACAGTGACTTGAAGGGAGAAAAGAAAACTAAGCTTAGGGAGGTCTTGAGAGTGCTGTAGAAAATTAGGAAGAGTCAGTTATCCTAGATGCCATTGGAATACATTGGCACGTGATAGAGTCCAATGGAAATGTTACTGGCGCCTGCTCGAGCAAATTGATGAATAACACGATTCAAGTGATCAAGTGGTCAGTTATCCTAAAATAGAAACAAGTTCACTGTGCTGAAATCAAGCAAAGGAATTTAGCAACAATATAACCAATAATGAGAAAATAATGACAGATTTTCTCTGTCCTTATTCATAAACAATAATCAGCATATGTAGAATCCTGTTGACTGTAGTGAACAGATTCAGCTGTGACTAAGAGTAAGAACAGAACCTCTACTGGTCAATAACATCATCACTATAGTCATATCTTAGCATAGAGTAGAGTATTATGGAACTATATAGCTAAAGCAGCCATTGTTTCAAAGTGGAGAAAGAACATGATGAAGAGGAACCACAGAATCAAAGTTGTAGAGATGGAGTCAGACCAATACTATAGCTGATCAGGTACTTGTCTTGCGTGTGACAGACCCAGATTAGCTTTATTGCTTTTTGTAAGGTGCCATGAGCACTGCATGATTAAGTCCTGAGTGCAGAGTCAGAAGTACAACCTGAGTATTCCTGGATGTTGCCCAAACCCACCTCCTCACCCCCCACTCCACCAAAAAAAAAAAAGAAAACAGTTAAAATGCCTGTGTTAGTTGTAAATATTTTTATTGAATTCCAGCAGTGTTAATTGCCCATCAGGTGATACATATGGTCCCAAAGTCACCATTGGGAGTAATTGTATAGCATAGAGCCAGAAGTGAGCCCTGAATGCTGCCAGGTATGATTCCAAACAACACTACTTCTAAAGCACTCACACAGCTGAACAATGAAATGATGCCACCCAACATGAAACAGAAGGAATACATAAAAGATCTGAATACACACTTCAAAGAAGATATGCAGATTGTCCAGAAACATGAAAAACAGCTTAAATATTACTTACTATTATGCAAATAAAAGTCACAAGGAGTTATCACTCCAGTGACCATTTTTTGACCTGTAATGTAAGTATTGATGTAATTCTTGTGAAAACAATGTAAAATTGATTAAAATAAATAACCAAAGACTCAAGATTAGAATTTAGCGTATATGTATGTCTCATACACATCCATAAATATAAAACAAAATGTCTGAAATTCTATAATATTTTAAAATAATGAAGATAACCAAGGAAATTGATATAATCAAGTATAATAATAAATATTAGTAATGATAACAATGAGATCTGTATGGCAAGCAAAATCTGCATTAGCAAAGAATCACTTCACTTTCAGAATATCAAATTGCGTTCCTTTGTTCTTATCGCCTAAATTTTCAAAAAAGTTATATAAATTTTTGAAGATAAAGTAATATCTTGGCATGAAACAAGAAAGATGAGTGAAATTCTGACAGTTGTATGCATTTGACTATCTGCTATCAAAAGTATAATGGGATCCTGGTACTGAGGCTGCTTGACGTTTAAGGCAACTGCCTTCAAAAATCTTGGTCCAGGGCAGCAAAGCAGAAGGTAATTTTTCCAAGGTGCAGAAAGCTGGAATGACGTTTGAAAGGAAGAAAACTCAGTAAGTAAAAAACTCTCACCAAGCCACTCACAAAGCCGTAGTTTTGTTGTAAGGCTGATTCTCAATTTCTTCCTGCTCTTGCTTATAAATAATGCACTTTCTTTCCACCTTATTATTATAGGCCTCAGTAGCATATTAATCTATGTTTTCTGACAAATAACATTATCAATTAAAAGAGTACTTAGTAAATACTCTACATCATCCTGATTTTCAGTGTCAACATCAGAGAAAAATAATGAGGTAGGTGTACCTAACCATTTTTCTGTCTTATTTAGATGATTCCATACTAAAGCTGGTAATACCACCCTTTTATTAATTACTCAACATTTCAGTCGTGCTAAGTGGTCAAAAACTCTAATTCTGTCTTAGCCCAGTGATGAATCCTCCATTGGGACGCTTCTACTTGCTCTCAACTACTAGAATAAAACTGACCTAAACACTCAAAACACACACAAACATCTAACCCTAACCCTAACCCTAACCCTAACCCTAACTTGACCACCTGACAAGTTTCTGACAAGGAAAGTGAAGATGAATCTTACCAAGAAAATAGCCCACAACACTATATTAGCAATAACCATGTTCGTTTTGCAAACAAGGATAGGATGTTTATTCTTTTGTTTCTTTATAAAAACTTTTTTATTTATTGATATGCAACTATATCTTAGGTATTCTGCATTGGCTGCGTTGGGTATTTTCTACTTCTGAGAGAAAATGTGCATGTTGCATACTCCTTTTATGTGATTGACCAGTCAAAATTCTTTTGAACAGTTCACATGCTCTACTACTAGGAAGCACTTTTACTTTTTTGTTTAGGCATTTTGAATTATAAAGCTATCAAGTCTAGGTTTCAGGAATATGATATCTCAGCACCAATTCTTTCACCAATCCCTGCTTCCCTTCCCCCAAAGTTCATAATTCCCCTCCCATCTCGAGTCTGCCTCTATAACAGTCAATCATAAATTTTAGAGCTGTGGCTTATATTACTGTTCCTGATAATGATTCATGCTTAACACTTCACCATTTTTCTGCTGTTCCCCACATCCAAAGTGACCATTTCCTCCATCCTTTTCATAGCTTCCAATTCCTGTGTGAGTCCCTGCTTCCAAAGTGGCAAACTTCCTACTTAAGAAGCCTTCTCATGTATTACACTGTAAAATTGTATGAGCTTAGCAAACATATGAGAGTGTTTTAAACAGATTTTAAACTTACTTTTTTGCTCCATTGATTAATTTGCACAATTACCATACTTTTTTAAACAAACTCTTAGCATTTGCTAACTTGTTTGTTCACAGTATTGCTCGTTTAATTGCCCTAGTTTTAAGTATATCTTTATATGTGATGAGATATATATTTCTTTGGATTACGTTCTTTCTCCTTATAGACAACTATTTTTCCCCTATGGACATACACCCACTAAAATCTCTTGAGGTGGGACCAACAATGTATGCTTCAGTTATTGCTATTAACTGATTTGAACAATTTCAAAGTTTAGGAATGACTGGTCCTTGGAGGAATTTATATTCCAGTGTGGAAGGCAAAATCAATGAATACCAAGGCAAGAATTAATGTCAGTGAAAGAAGATTGTATGAAATAAGATGGAAAGTCTTCCCCTTAACATTATAGGTGGAATTTAATTTGATAACTCATTACTTTCAAAAAGTAAAATTACAAGTTTTATCCTGATTCTGTCTGGCCCAGAACTTGAGGAATGCTTACTAACTCTTAAAGTAGCTTTTGTTAAGATTTGAGGGTTTAATTAATGCCATTTCAGTCTGTTCATTACTTTTTCAAAACTTCATTTTTCTCGAACTATCATAAATTACAAAGATTCTCATTTAAAATGCTTAAGCTTCAAATCTTGATATAGTAACTGCTTCATATTGTCTCTCAACCTAGATCTGTTAAAAGCAGCAGACCAATAAAATGAAACTAACAAAATCCCCAGAACTTTTCCTTCCATCAAAAGTTAAAGAAGCATTGACACATGTGAGATATATACTAGTTCAGAATTGTTCATGAAGATTCCCTGTTCCTTGAGTAGTCTGTATTCAGTGCTGGAAATATAAGTCTAACATGCTTAATATTATTAAAACTAACCTCTCAAAAAATTCCCTTGGCAATCACCCTAGCCACAGTATGGAAATGCAGACAGTTTGAAACAAATGTATTAAAACTAGACTTTATCTATAAAAGTGTATAAAAACTAGGATAAAGGACATTTCTCCCTACTTACCTCCCCTCTTCTTTCCAAACAAACGTGCTACGCTTTATGTTTGTCTCCTCCTGAAATTCTTTTCCTTGAGGGAAATGATACAGGCCTGAGAGCTTAGGTGAGGTCTAGGATTTGTATGCAAAGAGCAATTCTTCGCTGCAACCTAAGTCCAAAGTTCCCTAAGAAATTAGGGTGATAGGAATCAACCCCCAGGCTGCAAAAGACAATTAAATATCAGGTATACCTGATGGTTACCTAGTGGGGCCAATAGGAAGAAAGGTCCTTTACAAAGATGGAGTTTAGGGTTGATTTTTTCATCAGTCCTAGATTTCTATCTGATTCCCCAGGTTGGTTTCAGTATGGGGTTCGAGAGATTGAACTCAGGTCCACAGGATGCCAGGCATTGGCCCTACTTCCTCTACTATCATTCTGGTTCCTTATCGTCCCAGTTTAAAAGATGTACCTTCATTTATATATTTTGCCTTTGGTCCATACCTACTACCTCTCAGAGTTTATGCCTACATCTGTGTTCATGAATCATTAAAGGAGGTGTTTGGAGCCCATATTTGGTTCCAGTGTCATGAATCATGTGAGAAAGTGCCTTAACCCATCTGATAACTGTCAGATAGCTATTAGTAATAATTTTGATTATGTGATTGAAAAATAAATTACATATTAATAAAAGCACCTATTGTTATAATAACCTTTATGAATACAAATACAATTATTACAATAATCCTAAACTTTCAATTTTATGTTCAATTCAAACTTTGAATATTAAGTATAGTAATTTTAAAATGTAACTTGTACATAAGCTTAAAATGTTCATATTGAAGTGATTTTTGTAGGTTTTGTAAACCATTACAAGATATAGCTGCTAAATCATTGCAAGTTGTTTGACATGGTGGTCCTTACAGACACCTTCACATTCAATTTAGCTCAATAAGAAGATGCCAATAAATCAGTTATCTAGACATTTCATCAAAACACGCAACAGAAAATCAATCAAAAGAAGGATCTGAAAGCAATCGAACTTCGATTACTTGAACACAAAATGTGTATGAGGGTATAGTTCTATTTGCCTCCCCATTTAAAAAAGATGCAACCACTTTTTTTCCAGAGAAATAGGTTACCTCAAGTTATTCAAAATAAAGTTTTTATTAACCAATAGTTTATATAATGAGAAATCATTTCTCCTGGGAAATTTAGAAATGATATGGAAAAGAGAAAACAATAAAAGTGTGCTGTAGGTTTACAATTTATATATGCCTAAATGCCAAATCTAGCCAGGACCCCTGATGAATACAATCTGCTTCACTCATTTAAGTTTTGACCAACAGCAATGTTTGAGCAAATTTAGTCACAACTAATGGGGATGGTCTGAGATTTAAAAAAAAGACTGGGCCCCCTAGGATGAGCCCAGAGCCATGGCAGAGCCTCGCAAGCTACCTGTGGTGTATTCGATATGCCAAAAACAGTAATAATTGACCTCATTCCCACAAATGGAGACATTTCTGGTGACCATTTGGCAAATCCATGCACACCCGGAAGATAAGTGAAGTGATAGAATGAGAAGTTTAGCACCACCCTGTCCTTGCTGTTTTAATAAATTATGTCTCTATCAATCAAATTGGATGCTGATGAAGAAAGTTGACAAAATCTCTGCTAATATGAATAGCTTGACATCACAAGGTATTTATTTTGTCTTTCAGCCTAAAGCCTTTTCTATTAGATATTGTGATATTCTGAAGAATTTTCACTTATCTATAATATATTTTTCTTAGCATTTCATTCTGTAAGTAGTTTCAGAGTATTAGGTAATTTCAGAGCATTATAGAACTTACGGATCACTGATATGTTATCACACCAATTCTTTTCATTGCTACAGCATAGCTAAAATTAATGACTCAATCAAAAATGAATATGTATATATATAAAATGAAAGATAAATTCACTTAGATTTATACTTTCCTCTACAAATTCTTCAATAGAGAATAATCACTTTTAATCTATCCAAGACCATATAAATATTATTAAAATATATTATATTCATTTAATCTGACAGATTATTGTTTCTCTATAATTAACCAAAAAATCTGACCAGTAAAGGTGTTAGAGAGAAACTGATAGAGTTCCCATATGTGCCCTGAGTTGGTATGTAAAATTGTCACTTGTCAGTTGTCTTCCCATTGTTCATAGATTTGCCCGAGAGGGTGCCAGTAACATCTCCATTCCTTGGGAGTGAGGTCCATTATTATTATTACTGTTTTTGGCTTATTAAATACACCACAGGTAGCTTGCCGGGCTCTGTCGTGGCTCTGGGTTTTTCCCAGGGGGCCCAGAACTCTAGATGTTTATAAAACTATAGTTATTTGTTTAACATTTTATTAAATAGTTTTGGGTTTGCCATTGGCTATATCCAGCCTTCCCACTCTTCTTTATCTCTTACTGGACTTGAGTATTCAGTGGACTATTTCTCTTGTCACTGGCTATGATTCCTGTGTAGATAAACTACTGCTTTTCTGCGATCTACCTAGCCCATCCGGTTCTTCATTTCGGCCTTTTGTGAGGGACTGCATCTTGCTTATTGATTTGGAAACTCACTCCCACACACTTTCTTTTTTTTCTGGTTTCTCAATACAGAAGTAGAGTACTCTAAGGTATATTTCCTTAGGCATTATATTACTTATTTAATAGAGAGTCTTCACTCCCAGAATGCCTGAAGAGTTCAGAATACCTGTTTGCTTTGATCTCTGAAATGGAGAGAAATTTGTTGAGAATGAACAAGCAGGATGGATTTCTTGGGGATTTACACAATCAGCATTGCATGGGGCTTCTTCTGAGTGACTCTGCACTAGAATTGCTCCTGGTAGGATTGTTGTTAGAACACTGAATGCCTGGAACAACTGTATTATTAATTGAAACACTAACACTCTCTATGTGTTCAGCGTCTTTTCAGTTATCTATTTCATGTTATACCTGAGTAATATCTATTCTACTAGTCTTTAGGGAGCCCAAGAACTGGTGTATTGTTGTAGTGCTGCCATTAAAAGATAACCAGAGATCAAAAATAGAATTTGGAGGAGAATTTATTAACACCAGCTGATGGGCTGTCCTACAAGCAAGAGTCTTGTCTTGCCAGGAAGCAACTTCATAGCAGAAGCATGGGTCTTTGTGTAGGAACAACTTCATCCTGTGCCTCAAGCACCTTAGTGAGCACATGCAAAACTTGTTTTGACCACCAGGGTCTACATGCTGGCACCAGGTAAGTTTACAATAGCACAGCAGAGCAAGCATTATTACAGAAGCCAGAAAAAAGTGAAGCTGGAGCAATAGGATAATGGGTAGGGCTTTTGCCTTGCACACAGCTTACCCGGGTTCTATCTCTGGTGTACCATATGGTACTGCAAACACTGCCAGGAGCAATTTCTGCTGCAGAGCCAGGAGTAAGCCCTGAGCTTAACTGGGTGTTCTGCTGCCCCCTCAACAACAAAACAAAACAAAACAAAACAAAAAAAAACATAAAGCAGAAGTATATGGAAGCAATCAGTCAACCTTAACTACATTCTTTTAGGACCCTAGTCCATTGTTCTTGTTTACAAGCATAATGGACTTACAGTGTACTTATGGGGGCAATTTCAGTATACTTATGGAAAGACATAGTTAAATGAGCTAAAAAATAAATCTCGTAAAAAAATAACTTCTTCATGCCTTTCAAACTCCCCTTTCACAGCATAATTTATGGCCTTGGGAAATTATGAACTAGCCAATCCTAGAGATAGTCCAGAATTTTCATTTCAGAATATCTGAAATGCAGATTTAAATAATTTAAAATGGAACCATGTACTATAGTGAACACCCGATTCTTCCTCTTTCAGAACCAGGGTTGATATAGGCAAGGCAAAAATCTTAGCCCCTATACTCTTTATCTGGCTCTGGGTTAATTGTTTTTATTTTTCCTTGATATCCTATTTTCAGATAAAGCCATGAACTCCTGGAAAAGGTGATGGCAAAAATTCTTAATGTAAAGATTTTTTTTGTTAGTGCTACTAAAAATGCACATTTGAGAAAACAACTGTCTCCCTAATTATTTTTTTGCCTGCAGAGTACGGTGCACATAACTTTTAAGTGATGTTTTCATTTGCATTTTTGCCAGTGAGTTTCTCTTTTGACGTTAGTAGGAGAAATACATACTGAGGTTTTGGCTGGGCAGAAATTCATGCATTATTAGTTTCCTTCCTTCTTTGTAGAATGAAAATCACAAGAAAAGAACTACTGGGCTTTAAATTGCAATAAAACAAACGGCATCAAGGATCAGGTCTGCTTCTTTGTCTAAAACCAAAAGCGTCTGAATACCCTTTGCCTGCAGCAGGAAGATCCTAGGAGAAGCTGCATTTCAGCCTCTGGGTAGAGTTCACTGAAAGATTAGGCAGAGGCCACTTGAGAAATTAAAAAAAAAAAAAAAACCTGAGGGAAAATAGCCTTCCTGACCACCTCCAAGGTCTCAGAGCAGCATAACCTGTAATCAAGCAGGACTGCTCTCAGCTACTATCCTTCAGCCTGAGGCACACACTCCACACAGCCCCGAGGCGTCTGGTCAATCAGGTGGAGCTTCACAGCAGCACCTAGTTTCACAGGGCTCAGTTGAACCATCAAGAGCAGCCCAGCTATCTCTGCTTTCTCACTCTGCAATTTAAAATAGATCTGCCTCTGGGCAAAGTTCCTAACTTCCTTGCCTCAGGGGCTCCTGCAGCAAGGTAGGAAATTTTAATAGCACTGACCTCATAGTTAATTTGATAGATGCAAACAGATCAAATAAGGTAAAGTAAGAACTATTTCAAGGACTGGAGACACACTACAGTGTGTGGCCCTGTGTCCAAGACTTAGGGTTCAGTCCCTTGCAAGACTCACTCCCCAAACCTGCCTATCATCACTCTGACCATGCACCTTTACTGACCCTGCCCACCCTTCTCCAGCACTGCCCTGGTGGGCGTGGTTCCCCCAGAGTGCTGAAGACTGAAAGAACAAAATAAGATTTAAATAAATATGGATTATTTTTGGTTTCAGGACTTCATTTTGCAGACATAGATCATCAGATTAAATCACAAAGAACAGTTGAAAGTGGCAGGTGTTGACCACGTGAACCAAAGTGAAATTTCTTTCAGAGGGAAAATAAATCAGAATTCTTTGTCCCAGAGAACACAGCTACCAAATTTTGGAAATAGGTCAGTGTCTAAATGTCTTCATATTTGAGCATATTAGCATATTGTGCTGGTAAAATTTTTCAATAATACTCACTAGTTGCATAGATAAAGAGATCATTTAGATTGTCTACAAGCTCATACTATTTATTTTTAGGTTTTATGCCACCATAAGAGGAAAAGCACAAATCTGTTCCTATTTAAGAGTGAATTTGTAGCAGAAATAGAATAGTATGGACTATGTAAACTTTATATTGTTATATCATTGGTGCTTAAAACAACTTGCAAAGTACTCACCGTTTCTGACAGAGTAAAGACAATCAAATCTGGGAAAGAAGTAACTCTGATCCCTAAAGTGATTTCTTAATTCTTAATAGAAGTCATGTACACATATGCCATTGAGATAATTCCCTGGCTTTCTCAAACTACCTTCAAATATACAGTCATATTTGATAGCACTATAATAAATATTCTCTTAAAAACTTTAAATTTAGATTTAGAAGGAATATAGCACATTATATGATACAAATATTTTATTTGGTGTGCCAAAAATTGGAGAACCGAAGACTTCAAATTTAGATTTAGAAGCAATATAGTAAATCATATAATACTAATATTTTATTTGATGTGCCAAAAAATGGAGGTCCGAAATAGTTGAGTCGTTTGGTCAATATCTCACCCAATTATAGTAGAAGCAAAATTAAACATATGTTTTCTGTCCTTATCCAATTTCCTTCTTTTACTTTTTTTTGGTTTTTTGGTTTTTGTGAGATAAAATGATTCAAAATAGATCATTTTAAAATATTTAATACATATTCAAATGCTTCTTCACTATCTTTACCACCAGAGTGTCTGTCAGCAACTCTTTAGCACTATCCCGGGGTCCCACCTGCATATATTTGCATGTTTAATTGACCCTTCTCTAGGCAATATTTCAGTATCTCTTTCCATTGGGCATTGTCTAGTCCCTGGGTGTGTTTCTATTTTTATTCTGTTCTTTCTTTATTGTTTGTCTTGTTATCACACTGGATTTCAATGCTCCATTTGTGTGCTTATTTACTGGGAACTCTGAGAACATTTCTCAAGGTATAGCTAAACTATTAAGGTAATTTTCCAGCTCTGGATTGGGTCTATAGGTGTTTATTCCTAATTGTCATTTGTAGGCAACATATAATCTCCCCTCTCTCGTCACAACTCCACCCAGCAGACCAGACTATCACAGCCCAGCTCGCGCAGCCGCTAGCGGCCATGCGGTTCATCAATATATGCTTTATTTAGAGGTTACTACAACAGTATGCCACCTGCACGGCACACCTGGCAAGCTGCTCATGTAGTATTTTATATGCCAAATACCAGTAACATTTATATTAGGTCATTCTTGTGACCTAATATAATGGTTTGAGGCTCTTTATGTTCCTGGAGCAAGCGGATGCCTTTGGATTCTACTAGCATGAATCAGGACATATGGAGATATTACTGGTGCCCGCTCTAGCAAATATATGATTAACGGGAAGATAGTGATAGTGATAGTGATAATCTCATTCAAGATAGTTGACTAAACACAAAAGTGTACACTTTCTTTTTTTTTTTTTCCTTTTTGGGTCACACCCGGCAATGCTCAGGGGCTACTCCTGGCTCTGTACTCAGGAATTACTCCTGGCGGTGCTCGGGGGACCATATTGGATGCCAGGGATCGAACCCAGGCCAGCACAGGCTGGCCGTGCAAGGCAAACGCCCTACCCACTGGGCTATCGCTCCGGCCCCGAACTTTCTTGAAGTCCATAAATACATGAAATTTGGGGGAGTGAATTGTTTCTAAATGTAAGATATATGTGCTTTAGCAAGATGAACATGTGGTAAGACAGTGGAATATGCAATGAGTAGGCTGATGGAACAAATGTCAACATTTAACCTGTCAGAATTTTAAAATTCTTTCAATAGATGAACAGTTTGTTGTCAGAAGAACAGAAGCCCCCTTCCAGCCATGCTCCTCAAAGCAGAATTCTATGTCAATTGAAAACTCAATTATTCTACCAGACTGCCTCCGAGCCACCATCATGGACACCAGCCCCGTGCAGCCAATCAAATTAACCCGGGTCACCAAGGTGTGGGGAAGGATCGGCTCACAGGGACAGTGCACGCAGGTGTGCATCAAATTCGTGGACTACACGAGCCGCTCCATCATATGCAACGTGAAAGGTCCAGTCCATGAAGGGGACATGCTGACCTTGCTGGAGTCAGAACGAGAGGCCAGGCAGCTGTGCTGCACTGGGCCTGGTCCTGGACAGATCTGGCTTGACCCTACGACCACCACACATAACCTGCCACTGTTAATAAGCGATTTCTACCAAGTGAAAAAAAACTAAGAAAACTGAATTATTTATCAGACTGATTAAGGACAAGAATTCTACAGGCATAGTCTCTGGGTTTGAATTACAACTATGCCACTGATTACAAGGAACACATTGGTTGATATTTTTAAACATTTTGTGTCACAAAAAAGTTGAATAATAACAGTATTTAAAAAATAACAGTATTTTATCTTTTAAGATTGTAGTATTGAACAAACCTGTAGATTTGATGTATAATTAAATGGCACAGACTATGCTATATACATATTAACTATTATAACACTAAGCAGAGAAAATACTTATGTATGCAGCTATTTCCAATTCATCAGCATACCCTATCCTTCGTGCCCCTTGAAGTGTTGCAGGTATGGCTGTTGTGCCTGGCTGTGTGGCAGACAGGAGATAGGCTTGTGTACACACAGGGCTCTGCCCCCCTGGGCTCTGGATTGTAGGGATGCCTCCAGGGTCCCCAACAGTGCCGGGAAGTGAGTTCCCTTCTACCTTGAAGCTGGCAGGAATGGATGAAGACTCAGGAATCGATGCAGTTTTAAAAGGACTTTACTATCACAGTTTCCAATATACAATCCAAGAGCAGGGAAAACCTCGGGACTCTGGGTTCCCAGCTAGGCCCCAGCCAGGTGTAGGCCAAGATGGCTGCCACCACGTGTTGAGGCCCAACAGAGAATGGAGAGGACGGAGAAGCAAAAAGCCAAGGAAAGCCAAAATGGCCAAAGGGGGAAAAAAAGAGAGAGCTTCTTTTCTTCTTGCAGTTTATGTTATAGCTAGAAATCCACCCAAACTCCTCAGCCCAGCCCAAAATGGGCTGGGCTATCTAAAGATGAAAACAGGAAAATAGCTCTATAGAAATGTAGCAACTTCAGGAGTCCTTCTGACTGTTTACAGGACCCAGAGCTAATTCAAAGCCCCTAGCAGAGCTGGGAGGAGCTATAAGCTAAATGTAACTTCCCCTGGCAGGGAGGGTCAAATGCCCTCAGGTAATTTCTCCCAGCACCTCACCTAATGTCTTTTTATATGCTCATTAATATCTTGATCCAAGATCTGCCTGGAAAAGCCTTTATAGGGTAGAGGAGGGGGTTTCTGAGATGGCTTGTCTCTGTACCAAAGACTAATACTAATGCCAGTTAAATATTTCTCCAAGCCTTCACAAGTCTCATCTACTTCATGGTAGTTTTGTATTTTAGTTGCCTTTGAGTTATCAGGGAGCCATGCTTGCTTGCTTGGAGGCAAACGGCATTTCTCTCTGGTCTAATTACTTAGGGATTCAACATTGCCAGGCAAAAAATGCTGGTAAGATCTAGCTAGTCCCACAATGATTGTGGTAGCATGAGGGAATATTTATACCAGCTAGTACAGAATACATGGTCAGATAAACTGCCACATTTAGACTACCCCCTTATCTACGAAGTGATTTGCAGGAGGCAATTCAGAGCAGATGCAGAGGCTCTTAGAGGAGTACTGCAACACTGGATCATTGATGGTATGACATAGAAAAAAACTGGGCCCCTTTGGGATTAACCCAGAGCCATGGCAGAGCCTGGCAAGCTACCCGTGGTGTATTTGATATGCCAAAACCACTAACAATAACGGCCTCCATTTCCAATGAATGGAGAAGTTACTGGCGCCCGCCGAGCAAATCAATGTTCAATGGGAAGACAAATGACATGTGACAAGTGATCCCATTCTTCTCTCTATAATTTCCAGTTTTTAGAGTCACCCCCCCAAAGTAAGATAGGGTATCATAATGTATTAAACCCTTTGCTTGCTACTGTACAACCCCGATGAAAGGCATGAACATAAATTGATTAGAATTTTTTACTGCTATCATCTGGAAGTTCCATATTAGGCCTCAATGAATAGCCTTCAACATATACACTCTAATATCCTGGTTCTTTATGGTAATATTCTAAGGGCAAATGCAGTTCATAGTTTCCTTTTTTTGTCTTTTACTACATTAACCTATTGCAGCTTTGATTTCAATTACCTTGTAATGCATATAAAAATAAATTACATAGAGAAAATATTACAGAAAGGTTTAACAAGTTAATGGTAAATTAAATGTTCTCTCTTCTTCATTATGCAAATTTGCTATGCTGTGGAACATTTAGCAGTCTCTCCTGGATAGCACTCAATGTTTTATATGCAGATAAGTCAACAGCCTTAGTGAACTTTTGCCTTACTCATGCATTAATGTAAGAAATCAGTGCAGAAGGTTTTCCATTTACTTTACCAACCTATGGGTAGGAGAAAAGCCAATTCACTGCTTCAGACAAAATGTCCTTCTAAAAAAGATTATTGTGCTCAGTGGTGAGAAAAGTTTTTAATTTTGATTTAAAATTTAAATCTTTGAATGGATCTAATTATTTTTCTCATTAAAGTGACTCTGTGATCATTAAGCAGAGTATAGTTTTTAGTCATAATTAATGTATGAAATTATTTCTTATAATACAGTATTTCCCATTTAACTTTTTTTTAAATTCTGACTGTCAAACATAATAGATCCATTTCTATTTATCAAAGGAGAATTGGGAAGACAAAGGTCAAAGTGTACTAACTCATGAGTTTTTTGAATAAGTGAGAAGTTGGTAGAATTCTGGAGATTTAGAGCTTCCCTTTATAGTCAGCAAATAATACATCATGTTCTTCAATTACTCAGAGAAATAGATCTTAAATATTATTTTCATAATAAAGAATATGACAGTAACATGAAAGAGCATTGTTAGTTAAGCAGTAGAGTAGTAATCATATTGCACCATTTAAATATTTCAAAGCATCATCCTATGAGGTACATTGAAACAATATATCCATTATATCTCAAGTAAAAATACCTAGGTTGAAATGATACAAGCAGCAGTTTTTGGAAAAATATTTTTAATATAAATATCAGGTCTATTAATTTTTTCTCTTTTTTTTTTTTTTGCTTTTCGACTAACACCCAGCAATACCTGGGGTTACTCCTGACTCTGCACTAAGGAATCATTTTTGGTTCTACTTTGGGGACTATATGGGATGCCAGGGATCAAACCGGGTCAGCTGGACACAATGCAAACTCCCTACCCGCTGTACTACCATTTCACTGCTAATTTGTTTTCTTTTAAACTGACTTAAAAGTTGACAATTTTTCATTATGGGTCATAAGGAAAGAAAGAAGAGATAATTACCTTTTGGCAATTATTGCTTTTTTGGTCATAAGGAAAGAATGAAGAGGTAATTAATTGTTTGTTTTTCAGGCCACAACCAGTGATGCTCAGTGACTATTCCTGTCCCTGCACTCAGGACTTACCCTTGTCAACATCAGAGGACCACAGTGGATGATGGGATTGCACCATATCTCTGAGGCAGAGAGGGGTAATTGAAAATAAAGGTAAAAAGGAGTAAAGAGTAAAAATGGAAGCTCCTTCAACCTTACTTTTAGAGTTTGGATACATTTGCACATAGATAAATACGCAAATGTTGATAAATACATTTATAGAGGTCTAATGCTAAAATTTCCTTCAGCTATTTAATTACTCTAGGTTAAAAAGAAAAGCTTTCCCATTAAACAGGTCATGGACGTACTTGTATGAATTGCTGTTTTTCTGACAAAAGCACTTTCTCACATAATGATTTCTGTATTTTTGTGATTTTTTTTCTCTTTTTTGTAATTGGTTTTGGTGTCTCACCCAGCGATACTCAAAGGTCACTCCTGGTTCTGCCTCAGAAAATACTCCAGACTGTGCTCAGGGGCCATATGGGGTGCTGGGACTCAAACCCTGATCTACCATGTGCAAGGCAAAAGCCCCACCCGTTACACTGTCACTTGGGCACATTTGTGACTTTTAAGTTGTAGATTATGACTTAAAGTAGTATATCACCTTGGATTTTGATTATCTAATAAGACTAACTAATAAGTAATTCTTTCTAATAGATGGTAAGTAAAAGGCTTATTAGAAAAATATTCAGATATAAGTAGGTTAAAGATAAAATTTTTATATATGACAAAAACTAAAGAAATATGATTTATCACATCTAAAATCAAGCATTACAATCTAAAAACTAAGTACTGTAATAAAAAAATCATTCTCATAGTGTGTTGTGATAATATGGGCTCTCTGTATAATTCCTCAAAATGTTTATCAATGATGGCAGCTTTTATTACTCTCGATAATTATGAAATGTACAATATTAAATATAAAGTTATATTGGGTATGAACAGGACTTATATGCTATATGCTATTATTCCCTGGACTTATAAGCTAATGTACAGAGTTTTTTTTTCTTTAAGTAAAGTGAATTATTTTATTTAAAGGCATTTATTTAGAGAAATGTGAAGGGAGAGAAAGAAAAAGTATCAAAGAGAGAATATTAGCTTCTCCAGAGTGCAAAAAAGTCTATACTGAGATAGTACAAAAAATGGATAGAGGACAAAGATAAGAAAGATAATTTCAGTTTTTTCTGTAGTGCACCCTACATACCCCCCAGTTTCTTCTGTAGTGCACCCCCACACCCCTATTAGGTGGGGGTGTGAAGGGTTTAAGATGTTACCCTATTTGCCAACTTTCAACTTACCCTCCTACAGTGTCATGGAAGCAACTAGAAGTCAGGCATTTCTGGGTTAGAGACAAAGAGCCTTATCACTCACGGTAAAATCAATAGCTAAATCTTTGTGTATTAATGTCACTTTCCTGAAACTCAGTAAATATGGAGAAAATTCATGTTCTCAATAGACACATTATATAGGATACACCACAATATAGATACACAATAAGAGATGAAAGTCAGGGGTCAATTACTTTGGGTACCTGGAACTTTAGAGCAATGAGTAATCAAACTGAATCTCCATCAAACTGGAAAATGTTACTTTTGTCTTAAGGGAACTCACAGCAGGCCCAAGAGAGCACAATGCATTTTGTGCATACTTTGCATATGGGATGTCCAAGCAGAGATCTAGAGTAGCTTCTAAATACAGTCTAGTAAGGCCCCCAAGCCAACAGTCAGTCTCACTGAAGACAACAGTCCTATGGCTCATGTGAAGAGATGAGGCTGTCAGAATTTCTGGATCCTACCATATTGTTATACATAACATTCAAGTCTGACAACAAAAATGAGGCCCCACATGTACCTCCCCTTTAAAACTTGTTACACACTTGCCACTTTAGCCACCTGACATGAACTTAAAAAAAAATGAAACTCTCAGGTTCCATAACAAAATGTAAATGCTTTACTGTTTCATCTGATATTTAAGCAAATAATTAGTTTTAAGAAAAGGAAAAGTGATAGTTAAAGTTAAAATAAGACATTGGCACTCAGCACACTAGGGCAGCCATCAGTGGAAACCTCTCAATGGATTTCAAAGATCCATTCAGAAGTGGAAGTATTTCTCTTCACTTACTATTATCAACAGTCTAGAAGGATTCAAACTTTCGTGTAAGTTTCATGTGTAGAGCTTAATCAAATTCCCTGATAGGATTTTAGTTGACATCTGGCAAGTAAAATATGAAAAACAGGAGGTGGACTCCATCCCCCGAATAGCTACTATAAATAAACGTATAGTCAGCACTCTGATAAGACTTGACAAGATACGTGAATCACTGAAATGGGAATTAGGAACACTGGGTCTTGGATAGCCTACACTGAAAAATCGGGGTAGAGGACACCTATTAATAGATAGGGGGAATGTGCAGGGAGAGGCTAATCTTCAATGTCAGCTCCTATAGAGCAGTACAAGCCCTGAATCAGATTAGAGCAGTGGTGAGTCAGCAAAAAGTGGAGCCCTGCGGTGACAGCTTATATCCAGCAGGGAAAGAGAGGTTCTAAGCAAACTGCATTACAGGCAACAAGCAACTTTAGTTGCACTTTCTTTTCTAACTCAGGCCTTGAAAGGTCAAATACGGGGTAAGATGAATTTTAGAAATGATAAAGCACTTTTTTGTATTTCAAATATTTTTACATAGAAACATATAAATTCATGTTTATAGAGTTTATGAAGTAAAAACCTGCTCAAATTTGCATCCTCTATAGATCAGGTTACATGCAGTTTTTCCTTTTGACTTAGAGCTCTCAGAAGTCTGAAGATAGGTTTATTTCATGCATTTCTTAAAAAATTACAAAATAAATGAAAGAACCAAAATGACTCCTATAAAGGAATCACTTGTCATATAAATGCTTATATTTATTCATTTGATTTTAACTTTGTGTCCTGATAAAATGTTAGTTGTGCCATATATCAGGGCAATTGCAAAGACTAATTTAGATGTATGACAAATTTAATCCTAAAATCTGTTAAGCGACACTGCCCATGGTAATCCTTTGAAGAATATCATTTGTACATCATGGTTTGCTATGATTTTAAATATTTTTATAGAAACATAAATAAAATATTTTATCACTAATATGGCAATCTCTAATAAAATGAGTGATAAATAGTCTTTCACTATATTAGTATTGGACTCATCTAATTCTAAATATAGACATTACTTTATTGGTTCCTCATTAATAAGTTCAAGAACTCAGATCTAATATCAGCATGATTAGCTATGACTGGTCAAATTATATGATGAGTATCCATGTCTTGGCCATGTTCGGGAACTACTTATAGCTATTTCATTCTAAAGTAAATTATAAGATAGTTGCCTATTAATTTTTTATGAAATCATACAGAAATCCTGTTTTCGGGTAGCTCCCATCCAAGTTATGTCACTATGATTTGGGAACATAATTACTGTGAACTGATATGGCTTGAAGCTAAATCTCCTCTTGCAAATACTCTGGAGAGAGATAACTAAGACAGAAAGGGAGGGATCCAATGCCAAGGTCAAATTTCTGGATTATACCTTAAGTGTTAAGGTATACAATTTTGGGGTATTCAAACTTAGTCACAATTTTATTATGTTTTTAATTTTTAAATATAATGCATGAGGGAAAGGAAGTTAGATAAAAGACTAACATTATTTGGCTTTTCTTCCTTCCTTCAGTTTTTTCCTCTCCTCCTCCTGTGCTCCCTGTCATTTCTCCCAAGTTCCCTCTCCGCTCCTTCAGTATTTCCTTAATTCCTTTCTTTTTTTCTTCCTTATCTCCCTCCTGCATTCATAAAGTATGTCGAGAAAATATAGAAAAATCCCTCCATGTCATTGAAGCTAAAGACATCTTCAAAGATGATTCACCACTAACAAAGCAACTGGAAACAAAGATAAACATATGGGATTACATTGAACTAAAAAGCTTCAGCACCTCAAAAGAAACAGTGACCAAGATACAATGACAGTCCACAGTATGGGAAAGAATAATCACCCAATACCCATCCGATAAGGGATTATATCCAATATATATCAGGCACTGGTAGAACTTTACAAGAAGAAAACAGTCAACCCCATCAAAAAAATGGGAAGAAGAAATGAACAGAACTTCTTCGACAAGGAAGAAATTCAAATGGCCAAAAAGCATATGAAAAAATGCTCATAGTCACTAATCATCAGAAAGATGCAAATCAAAACAACAATGAGATATCATCGCACACCACAGAGACTGCACATACCCAAAAGAGCAAGGACAAAAATGCTGGTATGTATGAGAGGGACTCTCATCCATTGTTGGTGTGAATGTCGACTGGTACAGCATTTTTGGAAAACAATATGGACATTCCTCCAAAGACTAGAAATTGAGCTCCCCTTGACCCAGCCATACCATTTCTGGGAATATGCACTGGGAAGACCAAACACACACAGCAGCAATACAATATGAACTTTTATTTTCATAGCAGCACTATTCACAAAAACCAGGATCTGAAAACAACCAGAGTGCCCAAGAACTGACGACTGGATAAAGAAACTGGTATATCTACACAATGGAATACTATACAATTGTCAGGAAAAATGAAGTTATGAGATTTGCCTATAAATGGATGAAAATGGAGAGTATCACGTTGAGTGAAATTAGCCAGGAGGGAAAAATACAGATATAGAATGACTGCATTCATTTGCATGATATATATATATATATATATATGTCAAGCAAAAAAAAATATATAATGATACCAATATCTACAGTCAGCCAACACATGAATCATCAGGTCTTGTCAATGGTGGAATCTACCACAAGTGTGTGGGAGTCAGAGGTTAGGTAAGACAGAGAAGGGAATAGTATGCTAATAATTGTGGAAAATGATAATACCAGCCTAGAACAGAGCATTTAATATAGGCAAAAAGATACACATCATAACCTCTAAATGTATGTATTGTAGATTACAATGTTTGAGAGAAGGAAGAGAGAGAGAGAGAGAGAGAGAGAGAGAGAGAGGAGAGAGAGAAGAGATAAAGAAACTTCCATAGAGGCAGGTTAGGGAGGGGAGGAATAGGGGGACATTGGTGGTGGAAAATGATCCCTGGTGGAGGGATGGGTCTGGAACCCTGTATGACTGAAACCCAAACATGAACAGCTTTGTAATTGTATATCTCATGGTGGTCTAATAAAATATTTTTAAAAATTGATATTTAATAGCCAAATAAAGGAAGCTTCTTACTGATTTCCCGGGCACACGCTTGCCCCCAAGTTCAACAATTGAATCTTCTGCAATGTTTAAAGAAACAATTCACTATTTTTTAATCATCTATTGATTACCTGCTTCAATCTGGTCATTTTTTTTATTCAACTGCAAAATACTGGTCTAGAGCTTCTGCATAGCAAAAAATAAGCAAACAAAAATCTTGATATATTTCTTAAACAGCTATCTGTTGAACTCTGACGATAGGCAATATGGGAGAGACAGGAAGTTGCTTGTTCCTTTCATTCCTGCTGAATTCAGTAGCACGTCATCACTTCAGCAATTTTGATATTTTTATAATTTAGTATTAATATAGTTTGTCTTCTACTAAACATGCCACCTAATGGGTATATCCTCCTTCCAAGAGAACTAGGTCACTGCCCCAAGTCTCTGATGTTTGATAAGGGAGGGAACATTTGGCCCTTTTATCGCCTCAATCCATTGTGAAGTTTCTTTTTCCAGGAAATCTATATTCTGCTTCTTTAGACTCTTCTTAGGCTACATGCAGCTGTTCTCTTGCTAATTTGGGATTACTCATGGACGTGCTTGGGGATGATATGTGAGATTAGGAATTGAACCCAGGTCTTAAAATATGACTCCCTGTTAAACATTATCAATATCAATGGGAGCTGGTTAGACTGCAAATGATAAGCCCAATGCCAATCCTACTAAGTAATAAATACCATAGTAAAAGTTGGATTCCTATGGTAATGGCAGACTAAAACTCATCATTGAATATACACAAAGAGACTTAGGTAATAAACTCTAAATATCTGCAGGGCAAGCCACAATGTGTAAAAAAGACGGAGAGAGATGCAGAAACAGAGAGAGAGAGAGAATAAAGAGAGGAAACGGGGTTGGGGTTACCTGCTATTGAGGCAGCCTGGGGGTGGGCGGGAGGGGGGGGTACATTGGTGGTGGAAATGGGGCACTGGTGGAGGGATGGGTGCTGGAATACTGTATTACCAAGAACCAATTATGAACACCTTTGTAATTGTATGTCTCATGGTGGTATAATAAAACATTTTTTTTTAAAAGTTGGATTCCTGTAAACTGTTTTCAAAATTAACCTTATTATTGATTTTGATGAACCCTTAATTTTGAGAAACATTGAAATTGTTCTCAATGATAGAAATGATTGTATCATAGGTATGTACAAATGTGGGATTCAGTTAAGTATTTTATTCCCAGATGTAAAATTTTATAACTTTTCTAAATTGATATAAATTTTTAAGGACTTAACTTCACAATCTAGAAAATCAATGAAATAAAAATGAACAAAATTACAGTGTAGATTCAGTGAGAAGTAGACTAAATAGTAATGTTGTTGTTATTTACGTAGTAAGCACTAGTGACCAGCTGTCCTTTAAATGGGTGGTGGAGGTGGGACAAATAGAAACTAATTCCAAATTTCTGAATTCTTGTGTTTCACATCTTTGGAATTTGTGAATCCCTGGATAGGATCTGTGTATCCAGGTCTGTGTAAATTTACCTTGAATTCAAGAAATTGTTTCTGAGTTCTGCCTCAATGCAGAGGAAAGAAAGATACACAGCAAATTAGGAACAGAGATCCGATTAACAAACAACACACAGTTCTGGGACCAAAGTTTCTCTTCCTTGGATAGTAGTAATAAGAAAAGAAAGAAAGAATTTTGGTTGATGAATTTGCTAATGCAGATCCCAGAAAGAATGTTTCACTAAATTTTTTTTAATTTTTTATTTTTAAAATTAAAAGATATAAAAAAAGTGGGTGGTAAACGTGTGGCGCGTCTCACCCCAGGGGTTTCTTTTTTATTTAGGTGTTTTTTTTGTTGTGTGTTTCTGTTTCAGTTTTCTTTTTTTCTAACTTTTCTTGTGTTAATTTTTACTGGTTTTCTATGTGTGTGGGGGTGTTCGGTTGGCTAGAGTAGATCAGGGTGGTGGGTGGGGTCTGTCTGGGGATGTTTTTTTCGAAAGGCGGCCGGTAAGGGTGTTTCCCAAGCCCTGTGTTTTTTTGTGGTTCGGGTGTAAAGTGGTTTCTGTGTTTTGTGCTCTCTGGATAGGAGGGATTTTTCCCAAAACTTAGAAACCATGTATAACAAATGACTATCAGTAAAAATATTCTTCTTCTTGGAGATCTCCTGATCTGTGTTTTCTATATCAAGGAATAGAAATTACATATTTTTACCCTTGACAATGCAGGTTCAAAGTAAGCATTAGTGTCTGTGACCTGTGATTTAACTAATGATCTTCCCCATGGTTCATTAATGATCCAATTAATCTATTCAGCCATTACATTCATTTGGCATTATGCATCAATTCCTAACTTCAGGGAGTTTTGTAGTCTCTAATTCCTGAAACTTTCACTCGGTTTATTAAAGCAAATCCACTATCCCATCATCAGATTTTCAGTCCAACGGCTGGAATGTTCCTACTACTTAAATCATACTCGGTCATGGCTAACATACTGCTAAGCAAATATTTATATTTTTTACTGTCTTAAAAATGAATAGATTTCTAAAGGCAAAATTTTCCTTAGCAAAATTCTTTAGGTAAATATTTAGGTTAAAAATTTTTGCAAGAATTTAGGCAGAAATTCAGCCATCTTAAGATCAGGAGCAGTGTTCAGAGTACAGATTTTTACCATCCTGAAGACATTTAACTCTACTTACACGTACAGTATCACTTGTCACAACAGGAGACTACCACTGTCCTCTAGTCTGTAAGGTTTAGAATTGTTGCAAACCTTCCTTCAAGGGAGAGGAGACTCCTAATATCAAAGAATTTAACATGAGATGTTAACGGCTCAAGATTGAAAAACCATCCATAGCACTACACTATGTGGTCTCACCTCCACAAAACATATTCCTATTGTGCCTCTGAGAAATATATTTTGCCCATGTGTCGAGATATTTAAGTTTTACTCTAATGCTGAAAATTCTTTCATCATGTTGAATCTCTGTTTGTAACTAAATTCTTTGGAATTGTATTGACATTTTATTTTGAAAGAAATATTTTCCATCCATATAGCTGGTTGTCTGATTTGCTGCTTTAGATCAAATCTGTGTACCACTGTGCACAAGCTTAGCCAACTTACTCATCTCCACATGGGTTTTAAACACATTTGTGAGTATATGTAGTTTCTCATACTGTTTTTAAATAAAACTGAATGCTAACTATTATGTTATGGTATAACAGTCAATGATCATCTGAAAATTGTTGAAATGTGTAGAGAAGATCATATTTTAGGATCCCCAAAAATGAAGACAATATTTTCCAGCCTTTATTGATGTGTTTTTTGTTATCTTTGTATGATTGGAAAGGGACTTGCCACATCTGGCTAATCCAAGGACCATTCAATCTTGGTCTCAGGGGGCCATATGTGGTAAAGAGGATGAAACATCATTCAGACATAGTAAAGGCAAACAGTCATCAAGTAAATTCTCTCTCCTTGGCCTATTCAAGTAAAATATATCAGAAATAATAGAACCAACTAGAGTTGATTAGGTATGGTCAAATGCTACCTTCATCACTTCTATGGAAATCAGTATTGAGCATTACTTAAAAAGTAAGGACAGGTCTTCAGAAGAGCTCATGCTTCTGCTCATCTGCACCTATTTAAAGAACACAACATTAGCCTGATAAGATATGTTCATAAAACATATTCATGGCAAGAACATAAAAAATATTGAAGTAAAATATATGTTCACAAAAAGATATATTCATGTTCACAACTACATTCATGGCACTACTAAATAGCCAGGTTATTGAGCAACCCAAATGTCCAACAATCTATGCATAGATAAAGATACTATGTTATTTACATAGAATGGAATATAAATTATAAGAAAAAATGAATCTTGCAATAGGCTGCAACTTGGATAGAAACACACCCCTTTTGTTAAATGAAATAAGACAGATGGAGAAGAACAAATACCAAATAATCTAATTCACAGGCTTATAGAGAAACAAAACAGATAAATATGTGATAGTAGCATATAGCAAAATATTGTATTCTGGGCATAAAACTTAAATTAAAAATTAAAAAATGTAAAGGTGGGAATAGAGGAATGAGAAAGAGAACTAGAATTAGATGAAGACGGTGTTAATTGTCGAGGCACTCTTGTACTGATGAAGGTACAGTAATAACTACGACACAACCATAACATTTATCACCACTATAACTGTTTTACATAAAATATACTGGGGAAAATTATATTGCTTCAATGTACTTTGGAACTGCCCATAATTTTAATTTTTTTAAATTAAAATTGTAATGTTTTTTACAAATATTTTGTAATACTTTGAGAATATTCTCAAAGACAGACATGGGGCAGAGCTGCTACTGGCTCTCCCTGTGCCCAGCCGCTCATAAGGCGCCCGGGAGTGATGGCAGGTTCTAGCCCTGGCCTGCCAACCCAGCAGAGCTTCACAACGAGCTAGACGACCCCCACTCCATGAGGACATCCATTTTCCACACCTGGACTTCCCCCTTGTCAGAACTCCAACCAGCAGACCAGCTTATCACAGCCCAGCTCGCAAGCGGCCGCGTGGTTCATCAATAAATGCTGGATTTTGAGATGACTACAAGAGTATGCTATCCGCACGGCAGAGCCTGGCAAGCTACCTGTGTCGTATTCGATATGCCAAATACCAGTAACACTTATAGACCTCATTCCCATGACCTGATGAAATGGTTTGAGGCTCTTTATGTTCCTGTACCAAGCAGGTGCCCTTGGGCTCTACTTGCATGAGACAGGTCATATGGAGATGTTACTGGTGCCCGCTCTAGCAAATCGATGATGAACCGGAAGACAGTGACAGTGACAGTGAGAATATTACATAAATGTTTAACTTATGAAATCCTGGATCAAACTCCCTTGAATAACTTAGTAAGCATACTATGAGCATATTTATCTTATTGCTCAATATTTAACTCAGGATGTATGTTTATATTGAATTAATAACATCAAAGCCTCCATGACTTAAAATAATGAAAATCTCATCATGTTGCAGGTGTGTCTCTCTGCTTTATATCACTCTCCCTTATGTTGCCAAGGGATAAGTTGCAACCTAATAATTAACAAAAGACATGTCAAATCATGAAAGGGAATTTCACATTTTCAAACTGGAAGTGGAATTTTTTCAAGGTATATTCCTCAAGATTACCCTCAAGTTTCAGTGATTTACTAGACGTTGCAGGAATTACCACATAGTATTGCTTGCCCGTATGATATATTATAACAAAAGGGTTCAAAACAAAATAACCAACAGTAAAGATATATAGGTAAAACACAGTAAGAAACAGAGCACAAACTTTCAGGAGGCTTCTCTAGTAGACATAAAATAAACACTGAACCATTCCTTTACCAATGAATTTGTGTAAGAGTGATTTTTTCCTCTACCTAAAAAATACCTAACTTCAAAGAGATGGAAAAGAAAACAACTCTGCCTTAATGAATTGTATAAGCATATGAAAAAATCACTTGAAAGTCAGTAAGATAATACATGCTATTGAAAGGTGAAATAGACACTATCAAACCTTGGCCATCTATATATGACATCTGTCACAGTATACAGTAAATTTATACTATAAAGTTCTTGTGACTTAGGCAATATCATTCTAGACCTGCTTTTACATTTTATGCGCACATTTAAATGCTTTTGTTTTTTTGTGTTTCTGAAATATAAAACTACTGAATTTTATAAAAAAAAGTATCTCTGCGATGATTTTTCTTCTATAAGCATTCTTATTTCCTTGGTTAGTAAGAGATGAATGCCATCTGGACATAGCATTTATCATCAGATGCTTTAATTATTTGATCATTTGTTCTGGCAAGATACAGTTTTCTCTCAGTGTTTGTTTTTCTTGTACCAAGAAATATTTGATTGTTTCTGGCATCTATTTCTCTGCCTTCATCTGTTAACACAGAGGCATAAAAACCTTGGAGGATATGATGATTCTTCTACCTGTTTCAATTCTGTGACATTTGACAATTTACATAGCAAATTGTGTAAAGCAGTCTGACAGAGGGCGTTCTTTAATAAAGGTTAATATTTTCTCATCAACTTGAAACATACCATGTTAGAGGAAGAGAAGCATTATTTGGCTGCTAACTCTTGCGTTGTCAGGATTTTCTCTCAATTATGCAGTCTACTGATTATACATTGTTATGACTCACATTGCCTTCATAATTTATTTGATTTTTGACTAATTAATTTTGCGGCAACTATGTTTTTATCTGTATATATATATATACGATAAAAATTATATAACTATCTGTATAGTAGATACAGATAAAATCAGGTATAGTAAAGCTTACATATTATATAGGTTTTGGGAACACCCCGGCAGTGCTTGGGCATTACTCCTTGCTCTGTGCTCAGGCATCAAGTCTGGTAGGACCAGGGAACTGTTATGTGATTTTGGGGTGGAGTTAGGTAAACTGCAGCAGGGCAAAATCCCAAAATGCTGCATCATCTCTCTGACCCTGAACTTTTCTTTTTATCCATATTATTTGGTTTTCTATTTCTTACTAGAGAAAGTGAGATTAATTTTCAGATACTTTTAAGGATACATTTAAACTATTTTGCCTGAAATTTGAGAATGATCACCGTTATAGTACAATAATTCTGGTCTATGTAATACTATAATCTTTTTTTCTCATATATGTTTGTATCCATATATAATAAACCATTCATGCACAGACACACTACATGCATACACAGGACTTGATTTAAAAGTTATATAGCATATTATCATGATGAATGTACTGTACAAATCATACTCTAGATATTAGATATCTATATTACATAAAAACTCGATTCTTTAGGGAATGGGTGATTATTGACAGTAAATTCATTTATTTCCAAACTTCATGATTTTACATAACACCCATGAATATTAAAGAGAGCATTTGTCCTGTCTTCAACTTTAAGCAACATCTTCCTTTCACTAAGGAAAATGTTGCACATTCTCATGAAATCTCATAAGGAATTTTTCAGACATATTTGTAAGGTGCTGATTTCTTTCCCATTAATATTGTTTGAGTACAATATTTGCATACACTATTTCCCTATTCTACCTAATAGCAACTTAATTATGGGGTGAGATAGCTAGTATAAGGAGGCACTTTCCTTACACTTGGCCTCTCTGTGTCGGATCCTGGCATATCATCTGGCCCTCTCTAGCCACCTGAAGTGATCCCTGAGCACAAAACCAGGAGCAAATCCTGAGCAGCACTTGGCGTCACTCCCAAACAAAGCAAATATAAATTTAATAATGTAGTATATTATAGCAATACTATATTCATTGAACCTATACTTAATGTAAGCACACAATTATTTATTTCTGTTATTTAATTTGATACTAATATTCTATTCAATCATTTTTACATGCCTATTATGTTTATAAGTGAAGTTTGGGTAACTGAAAAACAAAAAATTTGCAATATAGATTTTTATCTGAAGTTGCCAGAGGTGTCTCTAGAATAACAAGTTGGCTAAGAAATAATTTCAAAGTGAAAACAATTTTAAACCAAATGCCTTAACTATAAAATAGTAACTCCTTGAGAAGAGAAAAAAATGTGCAATGATGAAAAAGACAATATTCACAGGAAAATCTTTTATAACTGTTAGAAGTTTAGATAGTAAGAACCTTACATTCCTAAGCCGTGGGGGTCTTTTTAAAACTGCTCTTTGTAAAGAGGGAAAAATAAATTTTAGAGCAAAGGGACTGAGAGAGAAATGCCAAATCTCTTCCATTCTCTTAATTAGTTTCTCCTGCCTGCAGGAGTAAGGTTTGATAAAGGAAAGCCTTTTGTGATGAGGTATAGCAGCTAGTGAAAGGATTTTGACACAAATCACATCAGGCAAAATCTAAATGGAAGGCCAACTGAACTTGTATTTTTTGAACCTACATATTAGAATTATTAAATGAAATAAATAAAAGCGGCAACAGGGTTTTAAGAAGAAATAGTTTTCCATGATATTTTTTGTATATTTTATTTTTAAAGCATCTATTTCTTTAGACAGGTAAATTTTTCTCCTGAGAATGAGACTAAAATCATATAGGATTTAGATATATACTCATATGTGTGCGTTTAGGAAAATTAAATAAATATATGTGTGCATTTATTAAAATAAAATATATAAAATTATGGCATGTCTATAAATCATTAACTCAAACAGAACATCTTGAGCAGGGAAGAAAAATCCATGCTCGGATTTTTTCAGATGTGCAACTATGCAAATTGGTGAAATAAACGTGTGGGGTAATAGATATGGAACCAGAAGAGTTTGAATCTTATAACAATGCTTTCTTATTAAAATAGAAACACAATGAGATAAAATAGAGAGGCAATGAGAGTGCAGTCTACTTATTTTTTTATCTAGATAACTCTATCTACATCAATGGAAATACACCTAAATTGACAAGCTATTAATTTCAGATACCTTGTAAGGGTTATATTTTTACCAATGCATTGCAAAGTCTTAACATAAACCTTACAGAGCACTTGCTTTTATTTTTCCTATTCAGATAAAATAATGAAAGCTTTGTGATTTTAAATCAGTTTCTCAAAATATAATTAGAGGTATTGGAGTCTGGACCTTGGTGAGTCTCCTGCACCTCAAATGGAAACTCATACTCTGAGATTATATAGAAAATTGTTCTCCACACCTCTCTTTCATTTCACTCTCATTACACTCTCCTCATATTTTTCTAAATAATTATATATGTTTAAAATATGTTATTTTAGAAACACGAGAGACTATGCTTACCTCCACTCATCGTCACAGCAAGTCTACACAGACACAACTGAAATTTGGGTAAATAGATCACCGTTAGCATGGGATAATGGACTATATCCAGGTAGTGAGGAAAGTAGAGACTAGTCTTAAGCAACCCTACTGCAGGAGCAGGAGGGAAAGGATCACTAAGCTGCAGAACTTTTCCCTGGAGAATGAGGGAAAGATTGCAAATAGCACCCAAAACAAATCTGATGAGAACAGATAGCTGGGGTATCAGCTTTGAAGGTTACACTGATGCGAGAACAAGAAACCAGAGGAAATATAGATACTAAGAAGTGCTCTTGATGATTCCAGGTGCTGGCATACCTGCCCTTAGACACAAAGCAGAAACATGTTCTGGGGGCTGGAGCATAGTCCCGCAGGTAGGCATTTGTCTTGCATGTGGTCAACCTGGTTCAACCCTCAGCATCCCATGTGTCGCCTGAGCTCTGACTGAAGTAATTTCCGAGTACAGAGCCAAGAGTAACTACTGAACACTGCTGGGTGTGACCTACAAAGTAAAAATTATAAAACACAAAAACACAAAAAAGAAAAAACTGGTCTGGAATGTACCCAACTAAAGCGGAAAGAATAAGATACCACACCTGAATCATACAACTAAGAAGTAAGGCTCCAGGTATTTGAAGGTAGGGTTAGTTTTGCCAGTTCTAATCATCTTTTCAGTCTCCCTCAATTCTGTCGCTAACTTGCTGCGTACCTTAGTAAAGTCCCTTGTATAAGATAGATAGTATTACATCTTTTTACTCTCTCTCTTTCTCTCTCTCTCTGATTGACTTCACCCATATGGTAACTTCTATTTCATCCCTGTTGTTGCAAATTGCATCCATGTTGCTTCATAGTATTCCATTAGGTACATAAGCCACAACTTCTATATCCAATCATCTGTAGTTGGGCATTTGGGGTGAAAATTAGAAAGTCTATTAAGTTAAGAAAGAAAAGTGTGTCCAACAAAAAAGTTCTTGAAAAAATGGTTATTCTCATGCAAATGAGTGAAACTAGATGTACAAAGACACAGAAAATACTTAAAATGGATTTGAGACTTTTCTATAAGACTAAGAAATCCATAGAGCAAAACTATCCATGATATTGGCTTTATGGAGGAATTTTGTTTTACTGATGATTCTAATGGCAGCATACACACACATACATCTATATATATATATATATATATATATATATATATATAATTTAAAATAGCATTTATACTGAGAAGAAAAATATGACTTAGATATCCTAGTGCTTGAGAGAAAATACTCATTCAACTGCTTAATATTAAAAGGGTAATATACAAATAATAAAAATATACAAAATCAAAACAACAGATACATAAAACCCTATTAAAATAGGAGAATAGTTGAATATAAGTTCTTCAAAGAGGAAATTATATAATCTACAAGCACATGAGGAGATTAATATCATCACTGATTTTCAGGGAGTGCCACAAGTAAAATATAATTAGATACCACATCAGAAAACTGAGAATAGCACATGTAAAAAGATAAAAATAATAAGAGTTTGAACAAATGAAAGGAAAAAAACCTCATTGAGTGTTGAAAATATAGCCTCATTCAGCATCCATGGAAAAGGGTATGTCAGCTTCTCCAATAATAACAAGTAAAAACAATTTTCATGAGAATCAATAATTCTACTCCTAGTTTTCAACACTTAGAATAGGATTTTTCTCTGTGTGTGCATATGTATATTAGCAAAGCTGCTATTTAGAGAAAACAACATGATCCATCTTAAATCTCCAATAAAAATGAGTGAATTCCAATATTTTAATATATACACAAAATGCAATATTTTAATATATATACAAAATTCCAATATTTAATATATATGTATATATATATGCACACAAATGCAATATTTCATAGCTGTAAGCAAAGAAGAAATCTTGCATCAGCTTCAAATAGATGTAAACATTGGGTTTAAAGCTAAGGAAATTAATTAGGAGAAAAATGTCAGGTAATCTCACTCATAGTCTATAAAATAATAATTAGGTCTTCTGAGTGAGCATCACTGAACATATAGGCCTGTTGGTTCCCAGCACCTTTGGAATTAGTGTGAGACCTCACTAGCTAGAGCTAGAGAATCTTGATAGAGAATTGTACCTAGTGGTCCTTGCATCCTTGAGCAATGTGTGAGGAGCTTCCTTCGTCCATAATGGACTGACAAGCAGTAAATGTGTAGAATGTGATTGTATCTCTAATACTACCAAACCATTAGTCCTGTGTACCAAACGTTTAGGCCTGACCTCACCTGAACATCAATAGTGGCCCTGTACCTCTGGGAGTTGACTTGTTTCCCTACTCAGTTCCTTACTCCCATAATAGTACTAGGTGAGAGAAAAATAAAGCAAAAATGTCATCTGTAATCAGCTCTACCAGTACTTGGTACATTCCTATAGATTTCTGTGACTCCTCTCTTATATGTATGTGTGTATTTATACTACTTTTTTAATAAATCATATTCTAAAATGCAGCAATATATCTTGCTTAATATTTTTACATTATGCAAAATGCACTTGTGAAAATAATTAGCTCTATTTATTTTCTCATACTGAAATTTTATCACATCCTTACTATTAATTACTGTTTTCTTAAACAAAAATTAATAAGTAATGGAATTTTCATTGTTATTTGAATGCTTGCATTTTTAGTAAAAAAACTATTACGGTCAGCCAATTTTATTAGGTAAACATGATTTATCACTATATACATATTTACCTATTTATCAGTACCATTTATCGTTCTTATAAATATTAATATAAAGCTAATTTTATAGATAGAAATAAATGGTATTTTGGTATTAAAATTTAAATATTAAGTATTTCTATTAGGCTATGAAACTGTTCTTCTCAGAAGAATTTCATAAAGTTATCAATAAAATATTACTTGTATTTTTATGCTAAAGAGTTTTATATTATCATTTACCTCAAATAATAGCTTTCTTTGCATTATGGTCTTCAGTGGATCACAATAATAGTCTTAAAGGCTTTATTTACATTGTTAGTTTTATTATCTTAAGAACACAGATATTAAATATTAGACATGCAGAAGTGATTCTTGACTTGTTTTTTCAGACAATAGGTGCTTCAGGTGCTTGGCAAGACATGTCTTCTAGGTTTGATATTCATAAGATAATCCTAAAACCATTCCTCTCTTGAAGAGGAGAATGAAAAATTGTAAGGATTTTAAAATTACTGTGTGCCTGGGGCAAAGATGGAGCTTAACCAGTTGATCCTATTACTCATAGTAGACAAAGCTAAAAATTGAAGTTGTATTTTTTAATACAGTGCATTAACTTTTCTTGATAAAAAGTTCTAGCTGAGGAAACAAACTCCATCCATTTTAGGCTGCCTACTTTAAGTACTAAATAATAGCAATAATGAATAAAAAGTTTCATGGAAATATATTTTCTTAAATTCTATGTGAAAATACAAAATGTTCCTTTTAGTAACTATAACTGAGTAGTAAAAGTGTTACTACATTATACATTTAACTGATTGCAGCAAAAAAGTAAAAAAATCTAGATTTAAACATAGAATAATTGTGATGACATAACAGTGATGAATTGCATGGTAAATCATTTTAAAATAATGCAGGTATAATTTGTATATATTTTTAAAATAGTATCTACAAAATGGTTCTAGATGGCAGAGAAAGTCTAGATTTAGAGTCCAATAAATAGTCCAGTGTATAAAGGCATCTTGCAAGTGGCTAACCTCAGTACTGTCCCTATCTCCCCAAGTACCAGTAAGAGTAGTTGACACAGACCCAGGAGTCAGCCCTGAACATAGCCTGCTGTGACTCTAAACCCACTCCCCAAAATAAACTACAAAAAATTAAAAGACAAAGATCATTTAAACTCATGAAAAGCAGTTTTTAAATCAGGATGTCAAAATTTGCATTCTCAATGACCTTACTCTTCAACATAAAGGTAAAACCACAGTTGTTTCAAAGTACGTATTTGTTTCTTTTTTATGGTGAGGAGTTTGCTTTTAGTTCTAGAGCTTAAGTTAGTCTTGAGTGTTCCTTTTCTATTCCATTCTCTTTTCTTTGACACACAATTCTCTTTACAAGTTTAACTGCAAGATACAGTTTACAAATTCACAATTCTGTCTTCAGGTCCTTATCTCACCTTCTAAAGCCTCCCATACTAGTTATCAGTAATTAATTCCCAGGGCACTGTAACCGGTAAGCCAGCCCAGGGGCTTCTTACTGATGGTCCATTTCCTGGCTAATACGTTAGTTTAGTTTAATTGAGTACAAAGCAGCGTAAAGGTATGAAATCCCAACTCTCTCAGCAATCCTTCTCTCTCCTGTAGTCTCATACAGTATAATTTAAGTTGTTTCAGAAATTGTGTGCTTTCATGTGCATTTCTCTCTGAAGGATTCATTGATTCCAGGAGGGAATGCGTGCTTTCGCTTCTCAGTAGCACATATAGATATGCTGTGATTTATTCCCCTTGCTAATACTACATTTTGGAGTAAGCGCCATCAATCAATCCTCTATCTGCCTGGACTTCTGACATGCACTGATATTTTACAATTGCACATACTTTCAAATTTTGATGTATGGTAGGATATAACTAGAAGTTACATAAAGTATGAGGAATTAAATAATTGTGTTGTATGGCACGTAATCCTTAGGGAAACTTAGTGAGCACTCCTTGTAGTGCTCAGAGCCTGTGGACTACTCCACATATTTCTTCTCAGATGCGCTGTAGAAATCTCATGGTTTGACTCTTAGCTAGGTGACTCTCACTGACTGTTTAATGGCAGAGATTAAATTGGGGCCTCAACGATGCGAGTCCTGTGCTCAACCAGTTGAATTATACCCCAGCCATTTTAACAAAATTTTAAAAATACAGTCACTGAAATTCTTTAACATGTATTTTGTTTGGTACTTTTTGTATAAAGTTGATTATTCATATTATTTAACAAGCATTTGTGTACATGTATTAAGTATCAGACTTCATTCTAAGCACTTTGATCACATCATAGAGTAAAAATAAACAAAAAGCATTTTTTTCTCGAGGAGGTGAGTTAATGGGAGTTAGTGAGTTCAAACAGGGACGTTTCTCAGTGGTAAAGTACATGATGCTTTTATGTATGAAACCTGAGTTCGGGGAGGGGGGAAGGCACACGGAGTAAAAAAGGAAGCAAGGAAAAAACAGAAGTGATTTCACAGTGAGTGAGTTCATAGGAAAGCAATTTGATCTTAGTCTGCCTTGCATGTGCTGATTGAAAGACAGAATGATTTCAAATCAGGGTTTCTGTTTGTTTTTTTTTTGCAGTAAGATATTTGTTTTATTTTGAGATCAATTTCGTGGTAATAATGAAATCTAAAGGCATTTTTGGGGAGATCTATAAAAGTGCTAGAAATCAAAGACAGGATGTTCTATTGGTGCAAAGCCCAAGATGGCTTTGCAGGTATGAAGTTTGAGAGTACAAGAAATACCTGAACAAGTTGGGTAAAGATAACCTTTTTAAAAATGTATATTGAGAGATAAAGTGTCTCTGATAATAAGATTATAATTGAGAAAAAATGGGAAAGATAAAAAAGGGATTTTTTTTTTTTTGCTTTTTTGGGTCACACCCGGCAGCACTCAGGGGTTACTCCTAGCTCTGCACTCAGGAATTACTCCTGGCAGTGCTCGGGGACCATATGGGATGCCGAGGATCGAACCCAGTCTGGCACAGGCCGGCCACGTGCAAGGCAAACTCCCTACCAGCTGGACTATCGCCTCCGTCGCCAAAAAGGGAAATTTTTGATGATGGCCAAGAGAAATAGAATATATCTTGTCTATGAATGGAGGGTGGGACTTTATATGAGAGTACAGATGAACTCATAATAGAATGTATGGACAAAGGTACAAGTTTGTAGGTTTCAGCACAGGGGAAGTCGCAGGATTTTGTTTCTGTCTAAGTGATGTCTGAAGCTTTCTTCCTCTTTTTTAAAATTTCAGTGATGTTATAGTACACACATTCTCTTTGCTCCCAAAGATATTTTTTAGTTTAATGATTGCATTACTATCATTGTTTTTACGTCTTCTCTTCTAGAAGATTACATTGCAAATAAAATGTGAAATAGCAAATTGCTAAGTACATAAACTTCAATCAGACTACATTGCTTTGAAAAGCCATTTCTATTACTTTAATTTTATTTTTCTTTCTTAAATTTGAAGTAACAATGGTGCACAGCTTTTATATATGTTTCAAAAAATGTTCTGTACACATTTCTTCAATAATAAGTCTGGCACGCAACTTTCATCACTAAAATTCTAATATTGTTCTACTATCCTCTATTAGATTGTCTCCACTCTTCTTGGATCTACATCCTCTCACCAACAACCTCAATTCTCTAGTTCAGATTTAAGGATGAGCAATGAATTGCTTTTGTGGTGGCTTTGTGTTTTTGCTTTACATCCTATATAGTAGTGACATCACCATTTTTTCAGATTTATTTTACTTAGCATAATCCCCCAAGTCCACCCATGCTATGGAAAAAGATAATATTTCACTTTCTCTAAGATCTGTGTATCTTTCCTTGTATATATCATTACTCATGTATTCCCTGTTAGTCACTTGGATTATTTTAATATCTTGGTTGATGTAAACCGTGAGTTAGTGATTTTAGATCTGTAGACTAGTTATATATGACTGGAGTTGTAAGATTATGATAAGTCTGTTTTTATGTTTAAGCAGGAACATTGACTGAAACAATTGACATTTAATATTTTAAAATATAAGCATTAAAATGTTTAGATAATGGATGGTCATGTAAAAATTCCACTTGGTATTTAAATAAACAGCAATTATTTAATGCTTAGTAAAGAACTGATAAACATAAAATTGTAAAAAATGAGTAGAACAACTTATTTAATGTATAAATTGTGTAAAGAGAACAAAAAGATTTGATCCTTCTCTAAGAATGTTTTAAATTAAATTTGATAAAAATGAAATTAAAATTAAATAGATAAGTAAGCAGACATGAACTTATGAGTCTCATAAAAATTCGATTAGAAGTAAATACAGCAGGTGGTTATATTATTTGTGAAATTGGAAGTTATAACAGGTTTATATGCATTAGTTTTAATCTCCAATATCTTTAGCATCTGGGTAGAGGAATACAAGCTGCCAGGGATTGAGGGCTACTTTGCAACTGTTGAAATTTCTACTTGGGTTTGAAGTTCATTAGGATAGGTTTAAATCTTTCTAAATAGATTGAAAATCATATTTATATATAATATATATAATGCTCAGACCACATATATATGTATGATGTATATCTATATGTATATACCACTTGTACCACTTGTCTTCCATTTGTTCATCCATTTGCTCAAGTGGGCGCCAGTAGCATCTCCATTTGTGAGAATGAGGTCCATTATTGTTACGGCTTTGGCATGTCAAATACACCACGAGTAGTTTGCCAGGCTCTGCCATGGTTCTGGGTTCATTCTACGGGGCCCAGTCCTTTTCTATGTCAGATCATCAACCATACAGGGCCCACAGGGACGGAGCCCTGGGTGTAGACAAGTCTGTCTCCTGTCTGCCACCTGCTCACGCAGCTGGGCACTGCAGACACACCTGCCACACCTTGAGGGGCAGGCATATGTATATATGCTTGTATATATACAAGCGCACCTACATATATACACATACAACATATATATGTATATGTGTGTATAAATACATATTACTGAAGACTTTATAACTGAGTTAAAGATGGGAACTAAAAGTTTGCTATTGTGTTTGTTCTCATTATTGCTTTTTATTCAGAAAATTTTGGAGTTATATAAATTTTAGTAGTTTATGTCCTCCTTTGAAGAACATCCATGGAATTTAATAGTGATATTGTGAATATGTGTAAATTTTATATATTATCATTATTCAAAACAACTTTCTAAGATTTTAATTGGGAAATCATATGCATATACATCTACATGTAGCTAATAATTTTGGAACAAAATTAACATGAAAGCAATCCTGAGTCTTTCATCAATGAAAAGAAAATATGCCAGTTTATGTCATCTGCAAGATCTTTCAAATGTAGGCTTAGCTCACTTTTGCAATGACCAGCGGTAGAATGTTGTCACCATCATAGGTATCTTCAGTCATTTTTATTTATTTATTTATTTTTTAATTTTTTATTTTTATTATACCACAGTGAAACATACAATTACAAAGGTGATCATAATTGGTTCTTGGTAATACAGTATACCAGCACCCATCCCTCCACCAGTGCCCCATTTCCACCACCAATGTAACCCACCCCCTCCTGCCCACCCCCATGCTGCCTTAATAGCAGGTACCCCAGTTTCCTTTTCTCTCTCTGTCTCTCTCTTGTCTCTGCATCTCTCAGCCTCTTATTTTACACATTGTGGCTAGCCCCTGCAGATATTTAGAGTTTATCACTTAAGTCTCTTTGTGTATATTCAATGGTGAGTCTTAATCTGCCATTACCATTTCCCACATTTAGTAAAACACTGGTATCTATTTATGTTGTATTAATGAATGCAGTCATTCTATATCTGTCCTTTTCCTTCTGACTAATTTCACTCAGCATGATAGTCTCCATGTCCCTCCATTTGCAGGTAAATTTCATAATGTCATCTTTTCTGACAGCCGCATAGTATTCCATAGTGTAGATGAATCACAGTTTCTTTAGCCAGTCCTCCTGTTCTCGGGCATTTAGGTTGTTTCCAGATTCTAGCTATAGTGAATAGCGCAGAGATGAATAAAGAAGTACAGATAGTGTTTCTGCTATGTGTTTTTCGGTCTCTAGGGTATATTCCCAGGAGTGCTATTGCTGGATCAAATGGGAGCTCAATATCTAGTTTTCGGAGGAATGCCCATATTGTTTTCCAAAAGGCCTGGACCAGTCGGCACTCCCACCAACAGTGGATCAGAGTCCCTTTTCCCCACATCCACGCCAGCACTGGTTGTTCTTGCTGTTTTGGATGTGTGCCAGTCTCTGTGGTGTGAGATGGTACCTCATTGTTGTTTTGATTTGCATCTCCCTGATGATTAAAGATGAAGAGCACTTTTTCATATGCCTTTTGGCCATTCGAATTTCTTCTTTTTGGAAGCTTCTGTTCATTTCTTCTCCCCATTTTTTGATGGGGTTGGCTGTTTTTTCTTGTGGAGTACTACCAGTGCCTGATATATCCTGGATATTAACCCCTTGTCAGATGGGTATTGGGTGAATATCCTTTCCCACTCTGTGGATTGTCTTTGTATCTTGGTCACCGTTTCTTTTGAGGTGCAGAAGCTTTTCTACTACAAGCCCACAGCGAGCATCATTCTCAATGGGGAAAAACTGAAAGCCTTTCCCTTAAGATCAGGGACAAGACAAGGCTGCCCACTCTCACCACTTCTATTCAATATAGTACTGGAAGTACTTGCTATAGCAATCAGGGAAGAAAAGACATTGAGGGGCATCCAGATAGGAAGGGAAGAAGCCAAGTTATCACTATTTGCAGATGACATGATATTTCCTGGAAAACCCAAAACTCTCTACCAAGAGGCTCCTAGAAATAATACATTCCTATAGCAGAGTAGCAGGGTACAAAATCAATACCCAAAAAGTCAATGGCCTTCCTATATGCTAACAGCGAAAAGAGAAGAAAGGGACATTAAAGAAACTATCCCATTCACAATTGCGCCGAGAAAATCAAATACCTAGGAATCAGTTTGACAAAGAATGTAAAGGATCTCTACAAAGAAAACTACAAAACGTTACTTCAGGAAATAAAAGAAGACCTGAGGAAATGGAGACACATTCTTTGCTCATGGATCGGAAGGATTAACGTTATCAAAATGGTAATACTCCCTAGACTTTATACAGATTCAATGCAGTCCCTATAAAGATACCCATGATGTTCTTCAAAAGAAATTGAACAAACACTCCTGAAATTTGTATGGAATAATAAAACTCCACGAATAGCTAAAGCAATCCTTGGGAAAAAGAAGATGGGAGGTATCACTTTCCCCAACCTCAAGCTCTACTACAGAGCAGTTGTAATTAAGACAGTGTGGTATTGGTATAGAGACAGACCTGTAGACCTATGGAATAGAACTGAGTATCCTGAAACACTTTCTCAAATATACAACCACTTAATCTTCGATAAAGGAACAAAAAAATATTAAGTGGAGCAAAGAAAGCCTCTTCAACAAATGGTGCTGGGAAAAACTGGGCAGCTACATGTAAAAAATGAACTTAGACCTCCTTCTAACGCCATGCACAAAAGTCAGATCAAAATGGATTCTAGATCTCAACATCAGACATGAATCTATAAGGTACATCGAAGAAAACATAGGAGAAACGCTCTACGACATCGAAACGAAAAGTATCTTTAAAGATGACACACCACTGACCAAGCAAAGGAAGCAAAGATAAACAAATGGGATTATATAAAAACTAAAAAGCTTCAGTCATTTTTAACCAAGACCCTAATTCACCGTAGGTTTACCTTGTACACTTAGAAGTACCTTTTACTGAGTAAATCACCTTAATGTCCTATCTAACAAACTTTTAAATAAACGTGTAAGTATTCCTCATCACTTACTATACTTCAGTGTGAATATGAAACGTAGGAATTGATACTTTCTCATCGCCAAGCAGAAAAGTATATTTATTTCCTATTTGTATGAAAATATTTTCAATATGTATTAGGGACTGCAGAGAGAGTATAGGAACTAAGTCACATTTACTGCATGAGGACAACCCATTTTTAATACTGGCACCTCGTGGTCTGTGGAGAATACGAGGTGCAGTCATTGAAGCCCTCAGTACTTCTGGAATGATCTGGGTAATGTCTGTACAGGGCCTGAAAAGCATCGCATTCAGGGACCCTGCCATTTATCCACTGTCCCAATTTGCTGTGAATCACAAGCACTGGCCCTTGGGGAGCCAGGAACATCCCTTGGGAACTCAAATCTCAAAATGATGTTTTGTAAAAAATACTGGAGTA
This sequence comes from Cryptotis parvus, assembly GCA_021461705.1. Lineage (NCBI taxonomy): Eukaryota > Metazoa > Chordata > Mammalia > Eulipotyphla > Soricidae > Cryptotis > Cryptotis parvus. The sequence goes on along the minus strand of JAJIBD010024616.1, from coordinate 65,914 downwards.
TTTATTTATTTATTTATTTATTTATTTATTTATTTATTTATTTTGCTTTTTGGGTCACACCCGCGATGCTCAGGGGTTACTCCTGGCTCTGCACTCAGGAATTACTCCTGGTGGTGCTCAGGGGACCATATGGGATGCCAGGGATCGAACCTGGGGCGGCATGGGCCTGCTGCTTGAAAGGCAAACACCCTACCCGCTGGGCTATCACTCCAAAACATTTAGTTAACTGTGTATTTTTACTGATAGAAAGGAATTTTACTAACTAGATATAACATGTTTCAAATAATGTTGAATCAAAAAGATAACCAATATCTGATAGAGAATTTCACAAAAACTATGAAGTTAGGCACTGAAGACTTTCTTCAGCTCAGTGTTCTATATTAATAAATATTTTCACAAGAAATGTTATTTTAGTCACATCAAAGAGACAAATTTGCATATATATTTTTCTCCTTGTTGGGCTTTAAGGTATTTTCATTATTAGAATTTAAATATATTTATGTATTTATATTTCTACAAATAGCAGTCCATAAAAGTAGGTTTTTTATTGATCATTTCTGACAGACTGCCACAAAACTTATATATCAAATGTTAAAACTAATTATCATCATCATTTAAAAAAAATACCCAAGTTATATTGATAGTCTTGATACATGGTTATGGTGAGTCTATTTCAGGAGGTTGACAAACTCAGTGCAGTTCTAATAAACACATTTTGATAAAGTATTAGTTTAATATTGCTGTGAAAAGGACAAACACAACTTGATAGTATTTATTGAATGATTGGGTTCTTTATGACTGCAAATTTGGTACAGAGGTCTAACTTCAGTAGATGAATTTCCTCATTACAATTGGGTGTTTTTATCAATAGGTAAGTGTCTTCCAACTCTGGTATAATAGTGTTTGAAATTTTAAATGACTATGTAAAAGTGAAGTAAAGATGATCGTAAGAAACACACTGTTAACTTCAGTAAGAACAAATGTTATATTGACTCTTCATTATGTAAAGGCAATTAGCCATATCAGCTGTATTGACTTAGGTAAAGAGTGTGTGCTTGTGAGTTTGTAAAAGTCTGAAAAAACAAAAGACTTGGCAAGTTTGTAATGGAAAAACAAAAGACTTGGCAAGTTTTAAGTGTTGAATGACATCATAAATATGCTGTTTCTTAAGACTAGTGGTCAAAAGGTTTTTTACCATCATTATAACAATTATTAATACAATCGTCATGTTAAGAACTTACAGGAGTCAATCAATTGTTTTATTTATCATGATTGTTAATACTTGTAAAATTTTTTTTGAAGTAAAACAGGTTTTATTTTATTTTTTTTTAACATTTTATTATACCACCGTGAGATATACAATTACAATGCTGTTCACGCTTGGGGGCTTCGGTCACACAGTGTTCCAGCACCCCGCCCTCCACCAGTGCCCCCCAGCCACCACCCATGTCCCCAATTCCCTCCCCCTCCCACATCCTGCCTAAATGGCAGGTTCTTTATCTCCCTCTCCTCTCCCTCTCTCTCCTCCTCCTTCTCCCACACATTGTGGGTTGCACTACGTACACTTAGAAGCCATCATTTGCATTTTTGTCTGTATTTAATGCTCAGTTCTATGTTAGCATCAGAACTTTTAGACATTTATTCACACATGTTCCCTTCTCTATCTGAACCAACCTCTGACTCCCACACGCTTGTGGTAATTTCCACTTTTGGAAAATTTAAAAAAAATTTAAAAGCAATAAAGAAAAATTGGCTAAAGAGCAGTTCAATATTTTAGTCAAAAGTTTAGAAATAATGAAATAATCAGGTATATAGAAATGAAAATTGTTCGATTTATTAGTTTAAAATAATAGAGCGAGACAGTTTTTAAGGTTTGATGAGGCTGCATATATCTTCCCTTAAAAGCAATATTTTTTTACATATCACTATAAGACTCACTCCTGGTGGGCTTGAGGGACCATGTGGGGTGCCAGGCATCAAACCAAGTCAGCTGCGTGCAAGGCAAGCATCACCTCCTGTATTATTGCTCCAGTCCCATCAAGGACATAAAAGCAAGTGCATCCATTGGTGAAGAAAACTAGGCCAGCGCTGCCCCAGAGGGTCATGTAGTGTTGGGTCCCGAGCATGGATAGTTCCTGCAAAGCTGTTGCCTGGCCCCAGCTTCTCTGCTGTCCCAGAGAATATATATATGCATAACTCCCACGTACATCTAGATCCGTTAATGTGGGTACGTAGAATATAGCCAGCCTATCACAGCCCAGCACATCGAGATCCACCCTGCAGCAGTCTTTTTTAAATCCGACTCAGGTATGCTGATCCAGAAGCTCACAGACATGGGGCAGAGCTGCTACTGCCTCTCGCTGTGCCCAGTCATTCACGAGGTGCCCAGGAGTGATGGCGGGTTCTAGCCCTGGCCTGCCACCCCGGCAGAGCCTTGCAACAAGCCAGACGTCACCCCCACTCCATGAGGGCCTCCATTTTCCACATCTGAACTTCCCTCTCATCAGAACTCCACCAGCAGACCAGCCTATCACAGCCCGGCAAGCGCGGCCACGCGGTTCATCAATAAATGCTGGATTTAGAGATGACTACAAGAGTATGACACCTGCACTGCAGAGCCTGGCAAGCTACCCATGTCATATGTGATATGCCGAATACCAGTAACAATTTTAGACCTCCTTCCTCTGACCTGATGGAATGGTTTGAGGCTCTTTATGTTCCTGGAGCAAGCAGGTGCCCTTGCGCTCTTCTAGCATGAGACAGGACATATGGAGATGTTACTGGTGCCTGCTCGAGCCAATCGATGATGAATGGGAAGACAGTGATACAGTGATTACTATAAGAATTTAAAGTGTTTCTACGCATTTTACATTTGTAGTTAATAATTGTGACTTCTATTAAGAGTTCAATGCTTTATTCTTTAGTTTCAAATGCTTTCCCCTTGCTGTGACTGAAATGAAGATATTCCAGGAGTTGCATCACAACCAAAAAATGGATGATTAATAAAGCAAAATATAAACAAAGTTGCAACTCACATAGTTTATTACTATATATAGCATTTTATTGTACCATTCAAACACATTATTACAACTCTTCTTCACTTGTGAATTTTTTTTTTTTGCATCACACCTGGGAATGCCCAGGGGTTACGCCTGGCTCTGCACTCAGGAATTACTTCTGGCAGTGTTTGGAGAACTCTCTGGGATGCTGGGGATCGAACCAGGGTCAGCCCTGTGGAAGGCAAATGCCCTACCTACTGTGCTATCACTCCGGCCCTACTTGTGAATTTATAACACAATTAAAAGGTTGAAAAAAAAGTGTCTCCTGAGAGCTTCACAAGCGGCTGGGGAGGCTGGAACTCGGCTCGCGCGAGCCCAGCGCGTGGGATCCCAAGGAGGGCAGATGGGTTTTGGGTGTTGGCCCATCACCTCTGGGGGTTCCCGGAAGCAGCCGGATGAAACTCGCCCATCACACTAGCCACCATTTTTGCTGTCGGGCTGGGAAACTGCCTCACGACCAGATCAACAGAGCAAAACCAGTTCGAGCCCAGGTTAGCGGCTGCGGCCGTGCGGTCCACTAAAATAGGAAACAGTAATGTCTTTTAATGCCTGTATTCCACGAAGAGCAGGAAAGTTTGTTGGGAAGGAGATATAAAGAGGAAAGAAATGACATACAGAATCTGCCAAGTAGTTGAGGTGCGGGGGGAAGGGGGACATTGGTGATGGGAGATGGGTTTGGGTGGAGGGATGCGTGTTGGGACGCTGTAGAACCAAAACTCTACAAGAAAAGGTGTAATAATATTTGGGGGAAAATAATAAAATTAAATTAAAAAAATAAAATTTGATCTAATAACTAGAAAAAAAGTGTCTCTTCATATTTATATTACAAAGGATACACTCCACAAGAGTATATGGGAAAATATTCCACATCACACATCATATATATATATATATATATATATATATATATATATATATATATATATATACATGTATATATATATGTATGTATGTGTGTGTGCATTTATACACATATATACATCACTGTCACTGTATCACTGCCTTCTCATTGTTCATCAATTTGCTTGAGTGGTTACTAATATCATCTCCATTAGTCCTGTCACAAGCAAGTGTAACCCAAGGGCATCTGCTTGCTCCAGGGGCAGAAGGAGCCCCAAACCATTCTTCAGGTCATGGAACTGAGGTCCAAAATTGTTACTAGCTTCTGGCATAACAAATAAATAAAACAAGGGTAGCTTGCCTGGCTTTGCTGCGTAGGTGGTATAGTCTCAGTAGAAGGCTCTCATCTCAGGGGCTGGAGTGATAGCCCAGTGGGTAGGGCGTCGCCTTGCACGCAGCCAGCCCATGCCGGCCCGGGTTCGATTTCCTACAGGAGTAACTCCTGAGTGTAGAGCCAGGAATAATCCCTGAGCATCGCCGGGTTTGACCCAAAAAGCAATAAAAAAATTAGGCTCTCATCTCAAGCATTTACTGGTGAAACTTAAAGGGGGAAGATCAGGTTTTCTCTTGGATGGAGCTCTGAGGAACTATGGAGTCTGGATGTTGAGAATGACTAACTGCATTATGTGTGGTTTGCTCTGGCTTCTTGCTAGGCTTACTGGTATCAGTTAGAACCTGTCTAGAACTGTATACAATGTATAAATGTGAATGATCTTGGGAAGGACCTTATCCTAAAATCAGCATTCTCTAAGAATATTTTGTGGCCGCTTTGCGGCCATGCACCAAGGGAGCTGTCGGTCTGGCATAGGTGGGTCTCTCTCTTCCGGGGCAACTGGCATGGAGGATATACAAATACATATATATGCTTATATACATATATATTCTCATATGGGTATTCTAACATATATATCTTACCTCAATGAATTTTTCTATCAAAGCTTCTTTTCTAGAAGTTTGGATTTTGCTTTAGGACCACACCCTACAGTTCTCAGAATTTACTCATGACATTGTGTTCAGAGTTAACTCTTAACAGGTTTGAAGGACCAAATGATGTGTTGGAAATGGGGCGTGCAAGGCAAACCCCCTACTTGCTGTGCTATCTATTCAATGCACCCTACTTGCTGTACTATCTCTCCTTGCAAGGCAAACACCCTACTTGCTGTACTGTCTCTCCAATCTCCAGACCTGTATTTTTGACTGTATGCTTTGGGGTAAAACGTGCTTTCTTGTCTTTTGCAGTCTAAAGTCTTTCGTGTCCCCTCTTCAAAGTAGAATGGACTGTTAGCTCTTTCCTACTGTGATTTTCCTCTTGTTTTACATTTACAGATCTTTGGACACAATCATACAAGCAAGGACTGGAGAGATAGTACAGAAGGTAAGCAATCCCCATGTGTGCAGAGGCCATGCTTGATCCTTGGCATCACATATCCTGGAGCACCACTGGGGATCACTCCTGATTGTAGAGGCAAGAATAGTTCCTAGGAACTAGTGGATGTGTTCCAAATGTCCAAAAGAAAAGACAATGACATAATTTAATGACCTCCATGGTTTGCTATCACCTCATTTAGCAAAAATCTAATCTCTGCTGGTTCTGGAGATAGGCATTGGAGAGCCTCTCTTTGGAGGGTGTCCCTTTATCCTACTTACCACAAATCATTCACTTGTATCACTTGTCTTCCCGTTCAACTCTTGCTCGAGTGGGCAACTGTAACATCTCCATATGTCCTGTCACATGCTAGTAGAGTCCAAGGGCATCTGCTTGCTCCAGGAACATAAAGAGCCCAAACAATCCATATCGGAATGAGGTCTATAATTGTTACTGGTATTTGGCATATCAAATATGACACAGGTAGCTTGCCAGGCTCTGCCGTGCGGGTGGGATACTCTTGTAGTCATCTCTGATCTCCAGCATTTATTGACCACAAAACATTGAAAAGTAAATTGAAGCAAAATTATATGTTCTTCTAAGAAAACTCCACATTTCAGTTCTGTCACTGAACAACCCCAATTCCATGGTCAGACTTGAAGATTTAAGTAAAGTCTATGAAAGGTGCTTAAAATTAGACTCCACCTTCTTGTCTCTTGCTGTCATGTTGCGATCTCAGATGAAATCCCTAGTACAGCTTGATGCAACAACTTTGATGATCCGCTATTAATATTGTGACTGGTGGCAAGTAATCAAATCTTTCCAGGTCCTGTGGATGGAAAATAATTTAATTAATGCAAACTGAATGAACAGGAGATACATTCTGTTTCATGCACAGAGAGATGAAGCAAGGTCTATGAAAACTGGACTTGAGCAGACTAACATGCCTAAATTCTTTAAACAAAGGGATTCATTTTAAAAGTTTTGCTCAGTTGTTAATTTATTGACCAGCAATATGCTCAGAAAAAAATTTGTCTGAAGAGATAAGATGTATCCTACCCTGCTAGTCTAGGAGATTGCCTGTCACAGGGAAAATTTATTTCTTGCTTTTACTGATAGAGAAGAGAGTAGAAAAATTCTCGCTCCAGCCTTTTCCTCAAGAACTTTAAAATAATCAGTTGTTCTTAGGCATAGTTGGGCAACCTGTTCTCTGACATAGAATTATTGTACAATTAATGATTATGAATTTTGTACAAATTCCAAAGTATAGACTATAGATTTAGTTGTGCAAATGTTCCATATAAAATGAAAAACAATTCACATTTTTAATCTAAAAAATAAAAATATTTTAATAAAGGAGGTAGAGAGTGAGGGTGTTAGGACATATGGCATGTATACGTGTGGACCGGGTTTGGTCCATGACACCATGAAGTTCCTGAAGATCTCCGAAGAAGCCGTCGAGGTTGCCGAGCACTGCTGAGGAGGCCAGAGTAATCCCCGCATGACAGCCTCCAAGCACGTCACGTTCTTGAGCCATGCACTGACAATTACCCAACCGAACAAGTATTGCCAACATGACCCAGGTCCTATGAGGGCTACTTAAGAGCCCCCACCTCAAAAAAACAAATGAAGAACTCCAAAAATTTTTTTTGATACTAGAAATTGTAATACCAGAACTTTTAATACAAGAAACTTATATTTGTAAACGTGATCATTTCAAAGGCAGAAGCTGTCTGAAGATTTACTATATTATTTAATAGAAACATTTAACAACCTCCTGGGAAACACAGCATTCTCCCAAACATAACAAAAGCATAGTATTTTGCTCAAAATATATGTTGCTTACCAGGTTACAATGTTTATATAACATGGTCTTTCATATGACTGTATTCATATTGATATATTAGCCCAAATAAGGGAGTAAATAGAAGTATTCACTATCACGATCTTCCTGTTCATCATCTATTTGCTAGAGCGGGCACCAGTAATATCTCCATATGTCCTGCCTCATGCTAGTAGAACCCAAAGGCATCTTCTTGCTCCAGGAACATAAAGAGCCTCAAACCATTATATTTGGTCATGGGAATGACCTAATATAAATGTTACTGGTATTTGGCATATCAAATACAACATGAGCAGCTTGCCAGGCTTGCCGTGTGGGTGGCATACTCTTGTAGTCACCTCTAAATAAAGCATTTATTGATGAAGTATTAGTCTATAATATAGTATTAGTCTATAGTATAGTATATAACTTTATTTCCAAATATTTTATAAGTAAATATTTTTGTTATCTTTTTTAAATTTGTTTTGAATCACCCTGAGATACATTGTTACAAGGTTGTTATGATTCAGTTTCAGCTGCATGTTATTCGAGCATTTCCCCCCACCAGTGTTTGTCATTTCCCACCACCGATGCCCCCAGTTTCCCTCCCGCCACCTCCCATCCCTCCCCCAGGCTGCCCTCACCCAGTCTGTCTCTATGAAATTTCCTTCTCTCTCTCTCTATCTCTTTCCCTTTCTCTCTCCCTCTCTCTCTCTCTTCTCTCTCTCTCTCTCCCTCCTTTTTTCTCTCTCGTCTTTTGGGCATTATTGTTTTCAGTACAGATACTAAATGGTTATCCTATTTAAGGAAACTATCTTCTTGAGAGTTGGGGGTCATGCCTTGTTGTGCTCAGATCTTACCCTTTGTGATTAGGAATCACTCTCCTTATTCTGCATGGAGACCATATGTGATACTTGCAATATGAAATGATTCATATACTTAAGATAAGCAACTTAATCATATAGTATTATTTTAACCCATAGGAAAATAATTTTTTTGATATCATCCTAATGAATTGGCTGCCCTTAAATTTTGGATACCTATAACTTACATATACTTTGGATACATGCTTACTAATATACTGCACCTTACTAAACCCTGAGCAAAATAATCCAAGGAAACATGCAAATACCAATATTATGGGATATATACTGAATTGTTTTATTTCTTAACAATATAACTCTATTACCTTTACTTTTAATTCCTACCTAATGCATTTTTGTTTTTCTTCTACTCATGACTTTCTCCTGGCTCTGCTCACAGGAAAATCTCCGGTATCAGTACTGAGCATCTAACCAGGTGACCACATGTGATGCAAGCGACCTACCCACTGTATTAACTCTGTGGACCCCTTGAAATGCTTGTTTTGAACTTTGGGATCTGTGGTGGTCAAAAAATAAATTTAAAAAAAGAACATATCAACCTTCTGAACTGAAGTATATTTTATAGCAATACTACTTAATAATTATGATATTATCATTAGTTTAAGAGTCAAATAATTTAACCTGAAGGATATGACAGTCTATGAATGTGAGTACAGAGTTTTTAATAAAAAATAATGCAATTAAAATATACATTAAGTAGGTTTATTTATTTTTGCAGTGTGCATTTCTCCCAGTAATTCATAATTACAAACTTCTACTTTTCATATATATTCTATTGCTCTATATGTAAAAGGTGGTTCCACATATCTACTTTAAGTTATACATAATCACTAATACTATTTACAATGTTGAAAGTAAACCTAGGGGCCAGAGTGATAATTAAGCATGTTAGACATTTGCTTTGCATGTGACTGAGCTGGTTTGATTCCCTGTAACCCATATGGCCTCTGCACCCACCAGAAACGATCCATGAGTGCAGTGACAGGAGTAAGTGCTGAGCACCTCCACATGTGGTCCAAAATTAAACACAAAACCCATATATTTTTTGGTTTTGTCATTTTGTATTTATTTTTGAAATTACAAAATTGTTCATGTTTGGGTTTAAAGCCATACAGTGTTCCAGCATCCATCCCTACACCAATGCCCACCTCCCACCACCAATATCCCCAATACCCTCCCCCTCCCCCAGTCTGCCTCCATGGCAGGTTTTCCATCTCTTTTCTCTCTATCTCTCACTCTCTCTCTCTCTTCCCTCTCTTACATGTTGTGGATTGTAATAGACTTTTGATAATCATTGGTCCACTGTTCCTTTCTCTGTCTTACCTAACCTTTGCTCCCACACATTTGTGGTAGTTTCGACCTTTGGCAAGACCTCCTGATCTACATTTCGCCTGACCTTGGATGTTGGTATCATAATATGTATATTATTATACATCTTATGTATAATAATACATTATATATATATATATTGTTATGCAAATAAATGCAGTCATTTTATATCAGTCTCTCTCCTTCTGGTTAATTTCTCTCACCATGATCCTCTCCATGCCCATCCATTTATAGGCAAATTTTATAACTTCATTTTTCCTAACAGCTGCACAATATTCCATTGTGTAGATGTACCAAAGCTTCTTTATCCAGTCATCTTCGGGCACTTTTGTTGTTTCCAGATTCTGGCTATTGTGAATAATGCTGCTATGAATATAAAAGTATTCAAAAACTGCTGCGTGTTTTTGGCTTCCCAGAGTATATTCCCAGGAGTGGTATGGCTGGGTAAAATGGGAGCTCAATTTGTAGTCTTTGGAGGAATGTCCATATTGTTTTCCAAAAGGCTGTACCAGTTGACATTCCCACCAACAGTGAATGAGTGTCCCCTTTTCTCCGTATCCACACCAGCACTTGTTGTTCTTGCTCTTTTGGATATGTGCCAGTCTCTGTGGTGTGAAATGATATCTCATTGTTGTTTTGATTTGCATTTCTCTGATGATTAACGATGATGAGCATTTTTTCATATGTCTTTTGGCCATTCGAACTTCTTCCTTGCTGAAGTTTCCGTTCATTTCTTCTCCCCCATTTTTTGATGGGGCTGGTTGCTTTCTACTTGTAAAGTTCTACCAGTGCCTGGTATATCCTGGATATTAACCCCTTATAGATGGGTATTAGGTGAGAATTCTTTCCCATTCTGTGGACTCTCTTTGTATCTTGGTCACTTTTTTTTTTTGAGGTGTAGAAGCTTTTTAGCTTCATATAGTCCCATATGTTTATCTTTTCTTCTAGCTGTTTTTTTAGTGCTGTTTCTTCTTTGAAGATGTCTTTAGCTTCAATTTCTTGAAGGGTTTTTCCTATATTTTCTTCGATGTTCTTTATGGATTAAGGTCTGATATTGAGATCTTTAATGCATTTTGATCTGATTTTTGTGCATGGTGATAGAGGTCTAAATTCATTTTTTTACATGTAGCTGCCCAGTTTTCCCAGCACCACTTGTTGAAGAGGCTTTCCTTGCTCCATTTCATACTTTTTGCTCCTATATCGAAGATTAATTGTTCATGTATTTAAGGCTGGTTGTCAGGATACTCAATTCTGTTCCATAGGTCCACAGTCTATTTTTATTCCAATACCATACTGTTTTAATTACCAATGCTTTGTAGTAGAGTTTGAAGTTGGGGAAGGTGATGCCTCCCATCTTCTTTTTTCCCAAGGATTGCTTTAGCTATCCGTGGGGGTTTATTATTCCATACAAATTTCAGAAGTGTTTAGTCAATTTCTTTGAAGGATGTCATGGGTATCCTTATAGGAATGGCATTGAATTTGTATAAAGCTCTAGGAAGTATTACTTTTTTGACAATGTTGATTCTCCCGATCCATAAGCTGGGAATGTATTTCCACTTCCTTGTGTCCTCTCACAAAACCCATATTAACCATTAAGAATTATTTTTATTTTAAACAATATAATTCATACTATTTTGATATTTTACTCAAATATCTTTCTAAATTATGTTAATTCTGAATAAGGAAGTATGAGCACTCAAAATAAGAGGAAATCTAAAAACGAATTGTATTTTAGTGTTTCATTTTGATTATTACAAACACAGGCACTTGATTTTTTCTAAAATTTATAATAGTTCAGATATTCAATTTATAATAGTTCAGATATCCAATTTTATGACAGGAAGCATCAGTTTTGATTTCAATTTTTTATTTCATGTTGGCTAAATCAAATTAGTAAACCCATCACTTTGGAACTGCATACGGGACACGCACCTGAGATAAACCTCACAAATACATCTACATGTAAATTAGAAATAGTACAATTAGATAGAATAATACTACCAAATAATAAATTAGAAATATTACAACAGAAACATATGTTATATTTTTCCCATGAAAGAGGATTGTGAATAGTAACAGAGCAGAGGTAATGGAAGAATAAAGGTTTCAAATTATGTCCAACTCTCATTGTGCCACAAAATCTCTATGACATAGAAATTGTTTGCAACCAAATGCATAAAATGCCTGGAAGAAGAAAACTATAAAATAAGAACTCATTATTTTGAAGAATAACATAATAAATTTAATATACATATAAAGAAATCTTAAAATTCATGAACTTTATGTTTAAATTTAATTTATATCTAAATAAATCTTAAAATTGCATAAACTTTAACAGGCAAAATTCTTATAAAATATATGATAGATAATAACAAAGTGTCAACAGATATGTTATAAACTTTCTTAAAATTGATCTAAAGAGAGATTAAAACCCATAGAGAGAAAAGTTGGTGACTTCATATATTGATGCTGTTTATTGAAATGAAATGTTTACTATATTGCCTTCTGGATATTAAACTAATCAAATTTACTATCAATTAATTTTCATTTCAATGCTTAAACATATGAAAAATAGATCTTAAAATGTTGGAAATGTTTTAAAATCGAGCTTGCAAATGTCCATTGGCATTTCTTGAGGGATAAGAACATGACAGATATATTGAGGAAACAACTGTTTGTTGTCACAATTTTAGGTTGTTGTAGATAAAATACATTAGAAGACTTATTTATTGGACTAATTCTAATTATTTTAGATATGTTGAGTAAGTTTTTGGATAAGTAGATAATGTAAGGCATCAACCTAATTATTTTAATATATGTTTACTTTTGCGTCAGAAAGAGCAGTCTAAAGCAACGATTTTCAGTATAGCATTGGAAAAAAACAACACAAGGATGAGGTATTTAGATTTATCACTGCTATGCTGTTGATGAATGCTAGGTTTGGCCTGTGACTACTTAAAGGAACTCATGAAACATATCTTGCTATGAACTGACAAGAACCGAGAAAGGGATGATTTAGCCATCAAAATCTTCAGCTAATAGATGAGTGACAGCTCCATCAGAACAGCATTCACTCTGTTTTCCCAGATAGGGATGTGAAGTTGATTCCTAACAGCAGTGTTGACCTGTTGCATTAGATAAATTACACAATGGCAAAAATAGTGTGGTTATGTGTCTAAGCAGAAGATGATAGATATACTGATTCAAACTTGGAAAAACTTACTCAAAATTGTTCACTGCATCAAAAAATAGAGGATGTTTTTAAGCTAAACAGATTTTCTATGGAGGTTGGAGGATGGGTAGGAGGGAGAGGAAGGGAGGGAATAAGGTGCTCAAGGGAGAATGCGGGCTTATCCCAAGGTGGAGAGAGCCCAGAACATGCATTCCAGCATTGGGTATCAAAGCATGAAAGAGACATCTCAAGACAGGAGATACGGAGACACATATCTAAGTCACTCTGCTTAAGCAGCATATGGCCTGGGGGCACCAGATGAGACAGAAGATAGAGGAGATTTAAACCTGGCATTTGCACTGGTGACATTTAACATGTCCTCTCTCCCATGAATCCAACAAGAATTTAAAAAAAAACCCAAATTTGGGTTATTGTACTATAAAGCAACTGTAGTAAAATACAAATTATTCACAGAAAGTAGTAGAGAAAATACTTCAACATTTAACATATTTTAAGTACTGGTCAAGTGAATTCACTCACTCCTGGTTTGTCCTCTGGCTTCAAGCCAAGATATCTTATAAATGTCTCATATATGAAGTATGAACAATGGTACAGTTGGATATATAGCATTTATATATCCAACATTGTAATGATCGTTTTAAAACATTATTATGAGTCTACTGCAGAGAAAATAGTTATTTTTAAAAAGTATCCTTTTAGGGGCCGGGGCGATAGCCCAGCGGGTAGGGCGTTTGCCTTGCAGGCCGGCCTGTGCCGGCCAGGGTTCGATCCCCGGCATCCCATATGGTCCCCCGAGCACTGCCAGGAGTAATTCCTGAGTGCAAAGCCAGGAGTAACCCCTGAGCGCCGCCGGGTGTGACCCAAAAAAAAAAAAAAAAAAGTAAAAAAGTATCCTTTTAAAAGGGTAGAGTTACAAATTCTCAGTGGTTAGACATAGACTTTTGCATGTTTGAGGCCTTGACTTTTAACCCTTGATCACTTGATTACTTCACTTGATATCCCGTTATTCATTGATTTGCTCGAGCGGGCACCAGCAATGTTTCATTTGACCCTATCAAGGGCCAGTGTAGCCCAATGGCATCTGTCTGTTTCGGGGATATTGAAGTCTTCAAATTGTTTGTTTAGGTTCCTGATAAGGAAGTCTGACTATCTTGCAGGTGGGCAGTCACGCAATCTTTTGGCATCCCGTGGGATCCAATTGGTAATGGCTCTAGTCCAACGGTCCTCTCCCGATGGCATTACATGACCAGCCCATCTGATTTTCGATGTTCTGGCAGATGAGACAGCGTCCTTGATTTTAGAATAGTGATGGAGGTTGGAACTCCGGATTCCCTCTTTCATTTGAGTGAGGCATGATATTCCAAGCATGGCTCTTTCAATTCCTCTTTGGGAGATCCGAATGGTATTCTCATCCTGCTTTCATAAGACCCAGGGCTCTGAGGCGTATGTCAATGCAGGGAGAATGGTGGAGTCAAAGAGGTGTGCCCGTAGCTGGAGGTTCTTTGTTCTTTTGACTATTGTTTCGATGTTTTTGAAGGCAGTCCATGCTGCTCTTTTTCCTCTTGTGCAACTCAGGTTTCAGGTCGATCATCATGTTGACTTCTCGACCTAGGTACACAAAGCTGTTGCATTCAGAGATGTTGTTCCATTGAGAGTGAATGGGGACTCTGGAACTAGTACATTTCTCATGAACATAGTTTTGTTGAGATTCAGCTGTAGACCTATCCTTCCACATTCTCGGTCAAAGTCTGCCAGCATTTGTGCCACTTGGCTGATGTTTGGTGTTATTAGAACGATGTCATCAGCGAAGCAGAGGTGGTGTAGTTACCAGCCATCTATCTTCACTTCCATTTTTCCCATTCTAATTGTCGCATGATGATTTCGAGGGTGGCGCTGAAGAGTTTTGGTGAAATGGTATCACCCCACCCCTCTTTTGATGTTGATGATCACTTCCCTGAAGAATGGTGAGATCCTGGTGGTGAAACCGTGATACAGTTCACGAAGGATCTTTATGTATTGGGTTTGAATGCCCTGTTTGACTAGGGCTTCTTTGAATGCTTCAGTTTCCACAGAATCGAAGGCTTTCTTTAAATCAATGAACGTGAGACAGAGCGGCATCTTGAATTCTCTATGGACTTCAATGAGTTTGATTAGCTTGTGGATATGGTCAATTGTGCTGAATCCATTCGGAAGCCACCCTGCTCGCATGGTTGTTCTTCATCTAATGTTCTACCAATCCTGTTCAGGATGACTTGAGTGAACAGTTTGTATATGACGGACAACAGGCAGATGGGGCGATAGTTGCCAATGTCCTGAATGTCTCCATTCTTGAACAGTAGAACTGTCCTGCTGGTTTTCCATTGGGAAGGCACCTTACTTTTCGGTCAGGTAGCGTGTGAAGAGTCATGCCAGTGTATTAATGAGAACTGATGGCCGATTCTTCAAGTGTTCGGGTTTGAACTTGTCTGGCCTGGTGCTGTTCCCTTCTTAACTGGCGAAATGGCATGTCAGATTTCAGAAGGGAGAACGTTGGGAATGACATATCCATCCTGCAGAATTAGGTATGTGGGTAGGTGGACGTGGCTATCAAAGAGATCTGAGTAGAAGTCTATGGATAATCTTCTCCATTTCCTGTCTGTGGAGGAGTGGACATTATAACCACGGCAACCGCGGTGCCAGAGAGAAACAGTGGAGAGGATGCTGTAGCCACGGCAACACAAAGCAAGAGAGAAACAACTAAGACAACGGAGCGCACACTGCAGCCACAATGACAGCAACAAAGAAGGAAACACAAAGCTGGTGAAAAGGTTCCTCAAAGTCCATCCTCCTGAGAGGAGGCTACTGAGATGACCCGGGACTCTCTTCATCCTCTTTGTTCCACTTCTTTCTCAGCAAATCATCACGCCACCTCTCATTATCACCTAACTGAAGAACACTGCCCCTTCTAACAGCTGCTTTGCAAGGTAACTTAGGAATCTCTGGTGAAGATTTCTTTTTCTGACTTAAAGCTACCTTCTCAAAAAAAATATACGTATATATATATTTTTTTTTGGAGGAAGGTAGCTTTAAGTCAGAAAAAGAAATCTTCACCAGAGAGTCCTAAGTTACCTTATAAAGCAGCTGTTAGAAGGTTTTATATATATATAATGTATATTATATATATATCTTATGTATATAAGGTATACCTTATGTATATGCATCGGGCAGCATGCCAGGCTCTGCTGTGCGGGTGATATACATATATATATATACACATATATATATAACTTATGTATATATATATATATATATACCTTATGTACATAAGGTATATGTGTATATATGTATATATACATATATACATATATATACATACCTTATGTACATAAGGTATATATGTATATATGTATATCACCTGCACAGCAGAGCCTGGCATGCTGCCCGATGCGTATTCAATATGCCAAAACCAGTAAAAATGTTTATCTTCCAGACCCTGAACGAGTCCTTCATACGACAGCACTAAGGAAGAACAAAGAGGGTCTGATAAAATCTCAGGGCCATACTAAAATGCCAAAACGAAGAAAGACTAAAATGACTGTCTGTACTTTCAATGCATGTACTCTGGCATCGAAAACATATATCGAGGACCTGATAATGCAAACACAAATGATCAAGTATGAGATCATTGGTCTGACTGAGACAAGGAGGCATCATCCATATCATGCTGTCTTTGACACTGGAGAAGAACTGTTCCTCGGAACTTGCGAAGAAAAGAGGCATTGGTGGCATCAGTGTCCTTGTCAATACAAACAAGGCCACAAATATTGATTCATTTGAATGCCTAACAAAGCAGATAGGACGATTGCACTTGAAGAGATGTGGCCCACTACCAGCAGTTTCTCTCTTCGTTGTCTATACACCAATATCCACATACAAAGACAAGGAAAATGAGAAATTCTACATAGAACTGGAGGAGTTCTATAAAAATGATCACACCTTCTACAAAATCATAGTCGGTGATTTCAATGCCAAAATAGGACCGAGAAGATCAGCTGAAGAACTTCACATCGGGACCCATGGCCTAGAATGGTTTTAAACCTTGCACTACTTAATTAAAAATAAATAAACACCTCTCCTTGTTGAAGTATAATGCTCACCCAAAGTATTTTTTAGCAATTATTAATGAAGTATATATTTTATCAAATCTATATAATACATAAATATATAAAATATTTTATATATAAATGTTTAATATACTATATAATATATCATGTATAATATACTATAAATAATTAATATACTATATATAGTATATTATGTATAATATAATAATAAATAATATACTATATAATATTGTGGTATAATATAATAAATATGTAATATAAATATATATATCTATGTAGAATAGATATATATAACATTAGTAATGTTAATTCTTTATAGCATTACTAATGATAAACATATATGAGTGGAGAGATAGCATAGTAGTGTAGTGCTTATGCTGTATCATTGGAACTGCATATAGTCCCCGAGCACTTTTAAGAGCGATCCCTGAGCTTAGAGTCAGGAGAAAGCCCTGATCACTGTTGGTTGTGACCACAAACACACACACACATGTGCACACTTACACACACACACATACACATGTCTGTGCCCATTTAATGGACAGATCAATTTTAGAGCCCATTAAAATGAGTTGTAAATATACCTAAAATACATACATGCACATATATACAGGTAAGCATATTTGCATATATACGTTTTTTTACAAAGAAATTTTATATGCAACATTTATGCAATAATGTCTTAGATTTGTCACTGAGAACACATTATAGAATGTAATGGTGTTATTACTACTTTCATTGCCTTCACATCTGCAACTCAATTAAAAACAAAACTACAGAAGAACCATTTAGCATTACAATAATTCTCAAGTTATTGTACACAATTATAAACATCTATTGAGCAATCAACATATCAAGGGCATTGCTTCAAAAATATAAAACTGAAACAAAAAAGGAGATGCAATTTAGAATGGGAGATCATAAAACCAAGCAAACGATTGGCATTAATACTCTAGAATATCCAATATTTGTGTTTTGTATTTTCATGACCTCTGTAATTGGATCTCAATATACAGACATTAAAGCCTAAAGTATGAAAATAAACTAACCATAATGATATGTTTATGTAACAGTATATTTTTCAGTCTTTCAGATAAATTTTCTTCAGCACATATAATTGAAATATTATAAAATGAACTTTGAAATTGAGTCTTCTTTAACGTGTACAGGATAGCACACAAATTGATTATGGAGTTTTGATATTTTTTCCAAGAGGTACAGTCTATTACTGATCTGAGAATCATAGAAAACATCATTTGTAAGAAACTATAAAATTTTAAATGAAGTGCTTACGTAAGGATAATGCACTTTATAACTTTAAAGAGACTGGGTCCAATGTTTCATATCTATTTATATATATATATATAATAATTATGCAAATATATCTCAGAATATATTTGAAATTTTTGTCTATATTATCTGTTCATAAACTTTAGCCAAGACATACTCTTCAAGCTAACATAATTCTGCTTTGTAAAATGAAATGCTTCTCTTTTCAAAACTCTGGTTGATGGCTGGAGCAATAGCACAGCAGGCAGGGCATTTGCCTCGCATGCAGTCAACCAAGGTTTGATCCCCAGCATACCATATGGTTCCCCAAGCAGTACTAGGAGTAATTCCTGAGCATTGCTTCTGAAGTTATCTATGAGCATCATCAGGTGTGACTCCTCCAAAAATAAACAAAAAGCCCCTCTGGTTGATGACATGTGCAAACTCCTGTCTTTTTTTGATGTTATGTAAACATGCCAAAGCACATATACTGCTTCTATGGATCATATAGAATACTGACTACCCTAGTACATTTTTAATTAAACTATCTGAACATAAAATTATTTTTTACTATTCAGTAAAGTTATTTTTATAATTTTTAATCTGTTTACATGGATAATTTAGTAGTACATCATCTTAATTATTCTTATTTGGAATAAAAATAACATTGGTGTGTTAGTATCATGTTCCAAAAGGAGTCAAGGTTTTACTCAATCCAAATTTTCATACCCCATAATTCTAACTAAATGTATTACTAATTTAAATGTTAGAATTTAGACACAGAAGATTAAGTTCAACATCTACCTAAGTTTTATGTAAGCAACACACATTTTCTCTGTAAATCTAACCAGCATTTTATGTAAAGAAAAGTACAAGGTAAAAAATGTTGCAACTACTTATTTTGTTCAATGGACATGTATTGCATCTTCTATGCTGTTGAACTTATAACTGAACCGCAGTCCAAGAAGCAGTTCTATATAGCGCAATTAGAACTCTGAATCAAAGACAAGGAAAGAGACATTGGCAGCCCGGAACATTACGTTTCACAGGGCTTGGTTCCCAGCAAGGCGGTACAGGTGTTCCTGTAATTGCTGCACACTAGGAAATGTTGGTGCTCAATGGCCTTCAAGTTCTCCACTGCTGTGAGCGATGTGCTGTGCAGATCCACACGGCTGCTGCCGCCTTCTTCTGTGATAAATGTCATTATGTAAAATGTGGGAAATTTTGTGGAGCTCTGCATCTCTAAAGTTTAAAACTTTTATGTTACAATGATAGAAAATACAATACGCATTTGATATTTTTTTTCAAAATTGAAAAAGATAGCTTATAAGGTTGTGTTGACAAAACATTATATTTTGAATATGACTTTCATTTTCTCTTATTAGATTGTTCCACTCATGCTCTGACACTTTAGGAGCCAGTTTGCAATAATAATCTTTAACACCAGGTGAGAATAACAGTTAGCAATATGTAAAGAATTGAGACAGTTTCTTTTATTTTCATTTTACGTGCTAGATTTATACTGCTTCATATTGGAATCCCTAATCTCCTTTTTTCATGACTCAGTGTAGGAGAGGAAGAGGTTTGGCATAAAGTAAGAAAAGCATGTAATGCTTTAAGGTCATGATTTTTTTTCCACTTTGAAAAACATCAGATACCATAAGATACTTTTAGAGAAGGAGTCTTCTAAGTTTAGTGGTTTTTTTCTTATTTTATTTGGGGGTCACACCCGGCAATGCTCAAGGGCTACAATCTGCACTCGGGAATTACTCCTGATAGCACTCAGGGGGACCATATGGGATTGCTGAGGATCAAACCAGGCTTGGCTGCCTGGAGGACAAACTCCCTACTTACTGTGCTGTCGCTCCGGCCACGTTTTTTTTTTTTAGATCAAAATGAAAAGACTGTGACAACATTATTGCAAAACCATGGGCTGAGTTTTAAATTTTAAAAAATTCTAACTTTCAATTACACTTATTGTAATATTTTTTAAATTTTTTTCTTTTTTAATCATTTTTATTCATTACTTCAATTTGCAGTATGACTAACTATTCTTCTCATTCATATATATTCCATGGCACAACCCTCACCAGAGCTCCTGTTTCTGTAAACTGGTGTCCCAAGGACGCATCCTCATTATGCCTCCTATGGAGGGTCACTTCTATAGACAAAAATTTCACTTTCAATTACTTTGAATGTTTCTTTTTTCACTTACTATGTGTCTTCTTTTGCCCACATATGGGTGTCATATTTTTATGTTATTGTGGGGATGGTGTGAGAGTCTCTGGACCAGCATACCTGGGCGGATTGAGGAAAAAGCTGTGGCAGGGTGGGTGTCGGTGATCCGGGCTGTGATGGGCTTGTCTGCTGGGTGAAGTTCTGACGAGAGGGAGTTCCAGAAGTGGAAAATGGCGGTGCCCGTGGAGTGAGTGAGTGGTCTGGCTTGTTGTGAGGCTCTGCCGAGGTGGTGGGCCAGGGCTAGAACCCGCCATGCCTCCCGACTGCCTCATGAAAGGCTTTGCACAGGAGAGCAAGGAACAGCTCTGCCCCCACGTGTGAGAGTCTCTGGACCAGCATACCTGGGCCGGATTGAGGAAAAAGCTGTTCCTTGCTCTCCCTGTGCAAAGCCCGTTCATGAGGCAGTCGGGAGGCATGGCGGGTTCTAGCCCTGGCCCACCACCTCGGCAGAGCCTCACAACAAGCCAGACCACCGCCTCCTCACTCCACGGGCGCCGCCATTTTCCACTTCTGGACTTCCCTCTCGTCAGAACTCCACCCAGCAGGCCAGCCCATCACAGCCCGGATCACCGACACCCACCCTGCCACAGCTTTTTCCTCAATCCGCCCAGGTATGCTGGTCCAGAGGCTCTCACACATGGGGCAGAGCTGTTCCTTGCTCTCCCCTGTGCAAAGCTGTTCATGAGGCAGTCGGGAGGCATGGCGGGTTCTAGCCCTGGCCCACCACCTCGGCAGAGCCTCACAACAAGCCAGACCACCGCTCCTCACTCCACAGGCGCCGCCATTTTCCACTTCTGGACTTCCCTCTCGTCAGAACTCCACCCAGCAGACCAGCCCATTACAGCGCGGTTCATCAATAAATGCTTTATTTGGAGGTGTTTAAAAGAGTTTGCCTCCCTCTCGACAAGCCTGGCAAGCTTCTCGTGTTGTATATGATATGCCAAATTCCAGTAACAATTATATTAGGTCATTCCCATGACCTAATATAATGGTTTGAGGCTCTTTTATGTTCCTGTAGCAAGCCGATGCCCCTGGCTCTACTGGCATGATACAGGACATATGGAGATATTACTGCTGCCCGCTCTAGCAAATAGGTGATCAACGGGAAGATCGTGATCGTGATCGTGGGGATGGTGACACCTATATACATGTAGACATATAAAATTAAATGCCTGCAATTACATAGAATTGTAAATAGGTAATTAGCTGACTAAACAATTTCAAAATTATGTATCTTTCTTTTTTTACAGAAAAAAGTTTAATAATAAAACATTATGAGTATTTCCATGAATAATAAATATTTCAAATATAAAAATTAGTCAAGCTGAGGAAAATTAAGAAGATTTGAGGGAAATAGGAATATTTCTACAGAAGTATAAATGCATGTTTTAGCCTAAGAACAGTAATATTGACTTTCTGTTAGAAAATTATTTACTATAGGCACTGCTTAAGTATATGCAGTAATAAGTAAAATATTGGATCAAAATTCCTGTGGATGTTATTGTATTACTTGTCCTGTATCACTTGTCTTCCTGTTGTTCATCAATTTTCTCAAGCGGGCGCCTGTAATGTTTCCATTTGTTCCTGTCTTGTGCTAGTACAGCCCAAGGTTCCCTGCTCCCTCCAGGAACATGAAGAACCTCAAACCATTTGTTCAGCTCATGGGAATGAGGCATATTATTGTTAATATTTGGGCATATTGAATATGACACGGGTAGCTTACCAGGTTCTACTGTGTGGGCACTCTCGGTTATAATGTTCTTGTATCACTAGTATCACTTGTCTTCCCTCCCATTGTTCATCAATTTGCTCAAGCAGGCACTAGCACCATCTCCATACATCCTCACATGCTAGTGTAGTCAAAGGTTATCTGCTTGCTCCAGGAAAATGGAAAGCCTCAAGTCATTCCTTAAGGTCATGGGAATGAGGTCTACAATTGATACTGGTTTTTGGCATATCAAATACAACACAGGTAACTTGCTATGGGTAGCTCTGTAATGTGGGCGGGATACTAGTAAGCTCTCATCTCATGCATTTTTTTGATGAGATGGGAAAAATGGACTTTTCTCCTGGGTGGAGCTCTGATGAGCTGTGAAGTCCGGAGGTTGAAAATGGCAGCTTTCATGGTGTGGGGGTTCCTCTGGCTTATTGTGAGGCTCTGCTGGTGTGGCAGGCCAGGGCTAGACCAGCCTTCCCTCCTGGGTGCCACATGGTCAGTGGCGCACAGGGAGAGCCAGTAGCAGCTCTGCCCTGCTTATCTGAGGCTCTGATTCAGCAAGGTCTATTTCAAGCCTAGGTATGCCTGATCCAGTTTTAACTTAAAAGAATAAAACTAAAATTTCTGATCACACATAGAACATCCATCATAAATAATGTTAATTCATTTTGAAAATATATCTTAGCAAACTAGGAATAAACAAGCCCTTCTTAATTTAATGAAAAGATAACCACAAATGCTGTGAATGAGTGCCAAGCTTAATGTCAAGAGCTGAGAATTTTGTCTTGTCTTTTAAAAATGCTCTTTAATGCTATTTAAAAAACTGGTTTTTAAGTTATGAATTCCCTAAACCTACCCTTCAATTTCATTACTATTCCTTCAGATCTGAACAATAATCTAGCTGGATGGAGTACACTTGGTGTGTGTTTATGTCATTGGCTTTTGTACCATATCCTGCCGTTCTCTTCTGGTTTATACAGTTTCACTTGATAGAGTTGTTGTGAACGTGATGGAGTGATTTGGGTTTTGTCATTATTAGTATAATGTGTCTCATCAAATGTCTAGTTCAGTCCTTTTCCCTGGGCCCCTAAAGGCCTATGAATGTCTGAATTCCTCAACTCTGGGAAATTCCTATTTAAGGTTTCTTTAACTATTGTTTCATCATCAATTTCTTCTTCATGTTCTTCAGGAACTTTAATGATTCTTATATTGTTCCTTTTGAATTTACCCAGCAGTTAGTTCTCTAATATTCTGTTCATGGTTTTTCTTAAACTCATGTTTCATCTGTGTTTTCTTGATGTTCTCCACACTTCATCCAGTAGCCCCTTCATCTTTTTTCTCAGATCCTGTTATTCTGCTGTCAGAGCTTCTACTGAATTCAGTATATTGAATACTGATATATATTGATATATATTGATATATACCTATCATGCTCTTCATTTTTGTCATTTTCCCATTGTGGTTTTCTCATTTGGTTCTCAAGATTTATTACATTTTTCTGACTTCCTGTATCATTGTATTTTTTTAGCTCATGAAACATTCTCACCTTGGTGTCACTTAAGTTATTCTCAGAGACTTACCCAGAACCACTTGTTAAATAGGCTTTCCTTGATCCACTTCATATTTCTTGGTCTGTTACCAAAATTTAAATGATCGTATATTTGAGTGTTTATATCAGGATTACTTGCATCTCTTGTCTTCTTCTTGTTTATTGATTTGCTTGAGCAGGCACCAGTAACATCTCCATATGACCCGTGGTGTGCTAGTGTAGCCCAAGGGCATCTGCTCGCTCCAGGAACACGAAGAGCCTCAAGCCATTCCTTAAGGTCATGGGAATAAGGTCTATAATTGTTACTGGTTTATGGCATATGGAATAAGACACAGGTAGCTTGCCAGGCTCTGTCATTATTTATATCAGGATATTAAACTCTAATGTATTGTTATGTGTCTGTATCCATGCAAAAAAATAAATGCAGAACTCTATATAAACCTATGCACAAGAGCTAGATCAAAATGGATTAAGACCTCAATATCAGACCTGAATCCATAATTTACATGGAAGAAAATATAGGCAAAACCCTCCATGCATTGAAACACCACTGACCAAGCTGGTGGACACTAAGATAACAAATAGTACTACATTAAACAAAGAAGCTCTCTACCTCAAAAAAATGGTGATCGATATATGAAGACATGTCATGGATTGGGAAATACCTATATGGGAAATACCCAGTACTTATCTGATGCAAGGCATTGTAATGGTCCATTTCAAGGTGATTCAATTAAAAAGTCTGTTTTTGTAGACATTGATTTCATGATCCATGAGACATGATTGACAATGTTCAAATCTGCAGAAATTCTGATTTTCTAGGATTAAAATGACAATAGCTCAATATACATGAGAAAATTACCAATGAGATGATATCATATCATATGTATAAACAATGTGTTATTCTTATAAGTTAATTTATACATAATTTTAAGTTAAAATAGAAAAATCTCGGTAAACATGAAAGTAGTAAAATCTTAATTGGTAATTTTTACATGTTGGTGTTAACACAAGGTTTAGAGTGATGTTTCTAGTATATTCTTAAATTCATTGATTAGAGACTTTTTTATTCGCAGATAATAGTACCTACACTGAGAACATAAACAGTTTTATTATTTATTTCAAAAGCAATATTACAATTTAAATGATGAATTGAATCACACCATTTCTTTAATTTCCTGCCACTTACCACTTAAGATCTGTCTTTATTTTAGTTAAAGACAATTCACTCATTACATTTTTTTCTAGAATAAGATGCACAGTCCACATACTCTGCTTCTTCATGTCTTAAGGTTAATTCATTTCCATTGGTTAGGGATAAGTTTAGCAGTTTTCATACATTCAACATGAGGATAAAATGTGTGATGTTTATTCTTTTTATAATAAATAAAGGATTCAAGCCATCAAATGATATAGCTATGGTTAAAGTAGGGCAAAATATGTCAGTTACATGATTACATAGTAAATGAAAGGATCTAGCAATTCTTGAGTTGCATCTTAAAGCAGATAATAGCCTCAAGCTACATAAGCAACTTTGCTTATGGTGAAAAGTAGAAGCAATAACGATTATTCATAGCTACATATACAAAGTAAAAACTGATTTTCTCTTTGTCTTACTTCATACAAAACAGAAATGTTTGCTCATCAAATTTTCCACGAGGTTTACTCATGTAAACCATTTTACTCATATGTTGCTTCACTTATATCTATAATTTCTGAGAAACTGCTAATGATTCAATTGAAGACTTACTATATTTCTAAAAAAGATAACTTCAAGTAACTTTATACAGGAAGTTGTCTCTTATATCTTGCAGATACAAGTCTAAGTTGCAGATAGAAGTTTTTCTTGTGAAAAAGGTTACAGGTAAATATCTTTCAGTTCACAACCATCTCCATGGTCTGTCCTTCCAAAAACAACTCAAAACTCCAGCTCTCTATACCTAGGCGTATGTTTTGACTTGCTAGTTACTCCCCTACTTACTTGTGCCTTACCTAAAATGATTGTTCTATTGGTATGGGTGACCTTAGTTATAGGGTATTAGGGTGTCTTCCCCCTTTAGCCCTGGCTAATCAGTCGGTTTCTAGCAATTTCTTTCACGTGCTTCTGTCTGTTCCCTCAAAGCTCATCCATGGATATCTCCTACTGATATCCAATTTCTGTTTTCACACGTGGGTGTCTCTATCGCTCTTACTAATTCATGTCCCATTCCCTCCTGCCCTGCTATACACCTGATATACTCTCCAAAGAGAGTCGCCAAAGTATAACTGTTTCTCCCTCCTTTAATTTGGATCCTACTGGCTTTTCAGGAGAAGTCGACCTCCGGTCTCCAATGATCTCTAGGTCTCTTTCCTGTGAATAGCTGATCCTTCCATTATTATACTGGCTTTTGCTCTATCTTTTTTTAAGTCAATTCAGAGACCACAGGTAAGTTAATATCTTCAGTTAGACTTGAAAAAGATTTTAACTTATTTACTTACACACATCATTTTCATAAGGCAACCTTCTCTATAAGATTTAACACAAGATAGATTTCTAACTACATATATCATATCCTTCTGAACAATCTAATTTACCTGTACATCTATTAGATGAAAATGTATACTCATATGTTAATATAACTATGTGCAGCAAAAGAAAATCAAGCACAAAACATGAGATGATAGTTCCTCCCTCACTCTATGAAGAGGGCTCATTGTAATTTTTATTCCTTTAAAACTCATTGTAGTACTTACTAGAGCAAAAGTCTGGCTGTTCTAGAACCCAAAATAAATATACAATATTTTCATGTGTATTTCAACAAAAATACGTTCTGAATGATCTAACTTTTCTCTCATAATTTTTACTAGGCAGACACTTCAGAACATCTAGAAACACTTTAAAAGAATTTAGCATTGCCAACTGTTCATGTTTAGCATTTTTCAACTGTGTAAGAATGAAGTATATTCAAAGGAAAAGTGCCTTCTATAAAGGTAGACTGGGGGAGAGGGGAGGGAATTGGGGACATTGGTGGTCGGAATAGGGCACTGGTAGAAGGATGGGTGCTGGAACAATGCATGATGGAAATTCAGTCATGAACTTGTACCACTTGTATTAATTGTCTTCCTATTGTTCACCGATTTGTTCGAGCAGGTACCAGTAACGTCTTCATATGTCCTGTCACATACAGGTGTAGCCCAAGGGCACATGCTCACTACTGGAACATTAAGAGCCTCAATCCATTCCTTCAGGTCATGGGAATGAGGTCTATAATTAATACTGGGTTTTGGCATATCAAATACAGTCATAAACATTTTTTATAATTGTATATAGTATGGTGGTACAATAAATATATTTTTAAAAAGGGAAAGACAGTCAAACATAAAGCAAGAAGAATGAAGTACACACAGAGAGCAATGGTGATGATAAAAATCTTTCAAACATGATGCACCTAGTGTAGAATCTTCTCTTCCTGTAGTGACCCTGTACTCTACCATACTAAACTGCTATACAAACTTAGACTGTGGTAATCATATTGCTCTTTCTACAAGATGTACTCTAAGGATTCAATATTTGAAAGTCAACAAGAACATGGTTTCTCTATAAATTTTGAGGATATTTTGACAAGCATTTCAAACTTATCAAAATAATATATGAACAACCTCTATCCTTCTAGAAGACCTTTACATAACAAAATAGATTTTCTTAGCAAGAGATCAAGGAAAGTTTGAGAGTAATTTATTTACATCTACCAAATAACTTTATAAGTGGCCTATAAATGTTACCAAATGGTAGGGATTTCGAATTTTACAAGAATGGCACATTGTTTTACTCTATTTTCTAATATCAGTAAAACAAAGCCTGCACATTGAGAGACTAATCATGTCCCCATTTATCTCCTTCAATTACAAGTTAAATTTCACCTGACCAATGGCGTGACCCCATGGTGAAGATCCCCGGCTCCAGATATTGGTTGCTTGTGACTTGAACCTGAGGTGCTGGAATAGTTAACCACTTCTATAGTTTTATCGAATCTCCTTGAGATCTAGAGAACTCTTAGTGTCAGTATGGTTAACAAAGTCATGTTCTTGGGGATGGAGCAATTGCACAGCGGTTAGGATGTTTGCCTTGCATGCAGCCGACCTGGGTTCAATTCTTGGCATCCCGCATGGTCCCTCAGGCACCACCAGGAATGATTCCTGAGTGCAGAGCCAGGAGTAACCCCTGAGCATTGCTTGGTGTGACCCAAAAATAAAAAAAAGAAAAAAGAAAGTCATGTTCTCATTCTTTCCTTCTATTATCATAGTATCCTGAAATCTGCTAGAGCTTCTTGGAACAGTCACCAAAAGCTTCTTTAGTCCATGGGAAACAGTTGGAATGTAGCTCTGGACATTAATTATGTGCTAATGTCATAATTACCAGTGTTTTATTTGTTATGCCAAAAACTAGTAACAATTATGGACCTCAATTCTATGACCTGAAGAATGGTTTGAGGCTCTTCCTGTCCCTGGAGCAAGCAGATGTCCTTGAGCTACACTTGCTTGCAACAGGACGTATGGAGATGTTACTGGTGAGCACTGGAGCAAATCGATGAGCAACAGGAAGACAGTGATAATCTAGAAAAGCTTGTCATAATGTCAAATTAGTTAATATAGAACTAATTCAGGAATTGTAGGCTCCTTCTAAAGAGAGTGTATACCACATCACCATCTCTTGGACCTACATGATTGGATGCATCAATGCAACCTTCTAAGAGCTCAGCCTGCCAACTTCTTGCTTCTCTTATTTTAATTACTGTCTGCACTGATTTCTAGTGAGAGGTTGATCCTAGAGGATCTGATAACTAAATTTTGTACTAATGTAACATTTGCATACCATATATCTCCACTTTTATGTATTTTATAAATACTCCAAGCATGACAGAAGCTCATGACAGAAGTCATGTGTGGGGTGGAGGTTTGGGATTAGGGATTCAGGGCAAACTTGTCCTGGCAGTGCAAAAGACAGCATGTGCTCAGACACTTCTGGGTTTGTACATGGGGTGGGGATGGGAGGAACACAATATAACTGTGTACAAGATGACAGACACTTGCTTTGCCACTTGAATGCTCTACCCAGCTCAACACTGCACCCTTCAGAATTCTTTCTCTTTATTTTTGGTGGGTCACCCCTGAGAGTGATCAGTGCTGACTCCTAGCTCTTCACTCAGGGAAGACTACCACAGGCGTTTGAGGGAATCTAAAGGGTGCCAGGAATTGAACCCTCTTTGGCTCTGCGTAAGTCAAGAGACATTTTTACTCTCTGTTTGCTCTTCAGCCCAAACATTCTTTTATAAATGAATCATATTCATGGTGTTTTATGATCATCACTAGTAATTTCACAATATTTTCATATCTCAAAGAGACAAAGCTTATTTTTAGCTTTTATTCCTTATATCCCACTCTTCTAGAACATCACAAATAATTTGCATTCCATACTTTATGGATTTTGTTCTGAGGATTTTATGAAACTGAATTTGTACTTAGTTTCTTTCATTTGATTCTGTAAGCTTCCAGAGTTCATATACACTAAATTTTATATCAGTGTCACATGGTTTATTATTTCTAAATAATGTTATATTCTAGTGTATGTTACTTTTGTTGTACAATAATCACTTAATACCAAGTATTTTATTTCTATTGTTTTTCAATTGTGTGTAATGCTGCTAGGTGAAAAACAAAGAGAGAATGTTTTCTTTGGCACATATGTACCAATTTTGAGTCATGTGATTACTCCATTTAATTTTCTGCTCAATTACTTTTCATGATACTTGCATAATTTTGAAATATCGTTTTTCATACTTTTGCTATTAACTGTCTCTCAATTGTGTTAGTGACAGTAAGAGACATCAGTGTGTCATTCCTACATTATATTCTGTTTAATAATACTGAGCGTATTTCCATGGTTTTATAGCTAGGTCTCATTGGCATATTTTCATGGTCTTTATGTGACTATATAGGGAAATTTATATATACATACAGAGAAAAGGAAGTGCAGATAGAGCTAGATGGAAATGGAAATCTTGTTTTGATTAGTTTTATTCAAATTCATTATCCACTTTTCTGTTAGAGTTTTGATAGACATTTATTTAAGCAGGATGCACAGATAGATAACATCCAAGAGTTCAAGAACACTATTCATCAAATATACATGAATATGTAAAATATTACAACTGACAATAGACTGATAGTTTTCCTTTAGCTTTAAATTTGCTGAGGTTTTGTATTTATGTTCTGAATAGAATATTCTTTTGAGGTATATGCTTTGCAAATTTATTCTTCCATTATTAAAGTTACCTTTTAGGTTTCCTGGTAATATTATTTGAAATGCACACCTTAATTTTGATAAAGTGATGTCCTTTGGCAAACGAGACTCTGTCTTGTTTGCCAAGGCATCGAAAATCAGATGGGCTGGACATGTAATGCGATTTGGAGATGACCGCTGGACTAGAGCCGTTACCGAATAGATCCCCTGGGATGTCAAAAGATCACTTGGCAGCCCACCTACAAGATGGTCAGACTTCTTTGTCAAGACCCTGAATGAACGGTTTGAGGCTCTTTGTATTCCTGAAGCAACCAGATGCCATTGGGCTACACTGGCACATAATAGGGTCAAATGGAAATATTACTAGCGCCTGCTCAAGCAAATCGATGAATAACGGGATGTCAAGTGATCAGGTGATGTCCTTTTATTCTCTTTTATCACTTATGCTGTTGGTGTCATAAAAGTTATTTTATGGGGCCAGAGCAATAGCACTGCGGGTAGGACACTTGTCTTGCACTTAGCCAAAACCCGAGTGTCACCAGGAGTAATGCCTGACTGAGAGTCAGGACTAACCCCTGAGCAGTGCCAGGTCTGACCCAAAAAGCAAAAAAAAATAGCTTATTTTATAAGCTTATATAAATTTTATATACATAGTCTATGTATACTCATTTGTTGATGATCAGTTTGTCATCTTGATGAATGTTAGTTGGCCATAAAAATTGTAATTTTGGGGGCCAGAGCGATAGCCCAGCAGGGCATTTGCCTTGCACGTGGTCGGTCCATGCCGGCCCGGGTTCGATCCCCGACATCCCATATGGTTCCCCGAGCACCACCAGGAGTAGTTCCTGAGTGCAGAGCTAGGAGAAACCCCTGAGCATTGCCGGGTGTGACCCAAAAAGCAAAAAAAAAATGTCATTTTTCATTGGCACCCAATTTAGTTTTTAGCAAATCATTATAGAGCCAGAAACAGAATAGACCTGAGAGTAAGTCTGACAGTTTTGAAATATCACTATCTTATTTTTTGATTAAAATTCTTTTGGTTATTCTGAATCCCTTGGGTTTTCATGTGAGTTTGACTTACCTTGCCAATTTCTGGGAAAGTCTATCTATATTTTCATGGAAATGACTCTCACACTATAAAGAAATATGGGTAACCACTTCCAAAATCTTTCAACTCTAAGTCATCAGCACAAGATAACCTTTATCTATATAGGTACTGTCTAATTTCTTTCAATGTAATTCTGTAATTTGCTCAGTGCAGGCACTAAATTTTTGTCATGTTTCTTAAATGTTTTATTCCTTATAAATTAAAAAAGAAGATTTAAATGCTATTTTAAACTTTTGTTGATATATATGCATCTAAAGTACACATTTGGGCAATAGAAATACTATAGCAGGTATGGCTCTTGCCTTGTGTGACGACCAGTAGTTGATCTCAAGCAACTGTCTCTCTGAGCACCACCTTGGTGCGGAGCCATAATCCCTGAGCACTACCAGATGTGCCCTCCCTGTTGCCCCCCATTCCCCAAAACAAGCAAAATAAAAAAGTGCACAATTAAATGCATTTGTTATATTCAGGCTTTGTGTCCATAATTTTTTTTAATTCTCTCAATAACCTAAATACACATTCACTGTGACTCCCATCTTATTACTTTCCGTACATGAACTTCTGGTAACCATGAATCTAGTATCTTTTCTAAGGATTTGCCTAGCAGTATTTTCTATCAATTAAATCATGCAACAGGTATCTTTTCTAATTGGCTTCCTTCACTTAGTAAAATGTGTTTAAGGCTTGCCTACATGTGGCACATAGTAGCCATGCTTGTTGATTTTTAATTTTTTTCTATACAGGTGCAATGAAAAGATTAAAATAATTTTGTATCTCACAAATTTTATCAATGCAGTGTTTACATATGTGTTCTTTAGAACATTGTACATATGAGGCCATGTCATCTGCAAAAATATGAAGCTTTATTTTGATTTTTGCTTTCAATTTGAAATCCTATTAATTCAGTCTGAAGCTTAATTGACTGACTAAGACTCAAACTGAGTAAAAATGGTAAGAACATTTACCTTTCCCTTGTTCTTAAATTTGGAAAATTATTGAGCAATTTACCATTTAGTATTTGGAATGTGTATTTATACAGATTTTGTTATTCATTTCAGGATTTCCATTCTTATTTTACTTGTTCAATTTTTTCACACTTAAACCTCATGTTGGGGGCCAGAAAGATAGCACAGTGAGTAGGGCAGGTTCAATCCCTGGCATCCCATATAGTCCCAAATATTTAAAAATAAATTTTAAAAAATAAAAATAAAATAGTGAAAATAAACATCATGTTGGTCATGATGCATTCAATATTCAAAACACAATCCCACCACCAACGTGGCCTTCCTTATACTATTGTCCCAATTTTCCCAACCACCCCTCAAGCTTTCTTCCAAAGGAGTTCCAAATAACTTATCTGATATTGCTTGTTACCACTAACTGGGTAATGGTATTATCAGAAAACACTTCAGTAAAAATAAATTTGTGAAAATTTTAAAATCTCACCATGTAGCGCCCAGTTAGCCTCCTTTAATGCCATGTACAAAAGTCAGATCAATGGATTATAGATCTCAACATCAGACTGAATCTATAAGGTACATCGAAGAAAACATAGGAGAACGCTCACGACATCGAAACGAAAAGTATCTTTAAAGACAACACACCACTGACCAGGCAATGGAAAAAGATAAACAATGGGATTATATAAAATTGAAAAGCTTCTGCACCTCAAAAGAAATGGTGACCAAGATACAAAGACAATCCAAGAGGGAAAGGATATTCACCCAATACCCATCTGGAGGGGTTAATATCCAGGATATATCAGGCACGGGTAGCACTTCACAAGAAAAAAACAGCTAACCCCATAAAAAATTGGGAGAAGAAATGAACAGAAGCTTCCAAAGAAGAAATTCGAATGGTCAAAAGGCTATGAAAAAGTGCTCTTCATCTTTAATCATCAAGGAGATGCAAATCAAAACAACAATGAGGAACCATCTCACACCACAGAGCTGGCCACATCCAAAAACAAGAACAACTGGGCTGGCGTGGATGTGGGGGAAAGGACTCTCATCCACTGTTGGTGGGAGTGCCGACTAGTCAGCCTTTTGGGAAAACAATAGGGCATTCCTCCGAAAACTAGATATTGAGCTCCCATTTGATCCAGCAATAGCCTCCTGGGAATATACCCAAAAGACAAAAACACATAGAGAAACACTATCGTACTTTTTTTAGTATTACAATAGCTAGATCTGAAACAACCTAAAGCCGAGACAGAGGGGACAGAGGTGTTCTAATAGGTATAATGATCAGTGTTTTACTAATGTGGGAAATGGTAATGGCAGATTAAAACTCACAATATCACAAAGAGACTTAATGATAAACCTAAATATTTGCAGGGACAATGTAAAATAGAGGGAGAGAGTGCGAGAAGAGAGGAGAGAGAGAGAAAGGGAAGGGGGACTCTATTGAGGCATCCTGGGGGTGGGCGGGGGGGTGGGGTACTTGGTGGTGGTGGGGGCACTGGTGGGGGTGGGTGCTAGATACTGTTTACCAAAGAACAATTATGAACACCTTTGTAATTTAACTTGGTTAATAATTTTTTAAAAAGAAATAAAAAAAATCTCACCATGGAGATATTAAGTCCTTGTCTGAGGTTTTACTAACATGTTGATGCACTGTGTTGTTTTTTTTTATTTTTGTATTGTTTTTGTTGTTGTTATGAAGTTGAGTAGAGGCAGACAACTTCTGTAACTTTATAAAACAGACACTTTCATACACACAACTTTGGCGTGGAAGCTAAGTGTCCAGCTAACAATTCTGGATTTTCTCAAGTGTGCAGCCTTTGCAACTGAAGGACAGGTCCAAATTCTACACTACTAACTTCCCAATAGGAGCACACTAGATTGGATTGGATTGCTACAGAGACGCTAAATAAAACGTGTGCATTAACACAGAAGCCTCATGTAGTTTACTAAATATTTTATTCATGAAAAGATATTAGTGACTGCAGTCGTGTATTTACATGTATTCAAATGACCTTGCATTGTTTTCTCCCTCGATTTGATTAATGTAGTACATTGTCACTTGTCACTTGTCTTCCCATTCATCTATTTGCTCCAGTAGGCACCAGTATCATCTCCATTCGTGGGAATGAGGTCCATTATTGTTACTGTTTTTGTCATATCATATACACCACAGGCAGCTTACTAGGCTCTGTCGTGGCTCTTGGTTCATTCCAGCATTTTTCTATTTCAGATCATCTACCATCCAGGGCCCACAGGGCAGAGCCTGGGGGTGTAGACAATCCTGTCTCCTGTCTGTCACCTGCTGACACTGCTGGCCACTACAGCCACACCTGCAACACCTCAAGGGGAAGGGTAGTACATTGTATTGATCAATATTTTATGTCAAGCCAATCGGTGTGTTTCTGGATTAGAAGTATTTGGCTACCAGTGTGTATAATCTCTTCAATATGTTCCTATTAGTTTCCTATTAATTGTATTTGAACTTTTGTTCCTACATATTTTTAAATTCCTGATTAAAAATTTAATCAGCCTTTTTTGCTAAGGTAGTAGTACTAATCAGGTTTTTCCAACACCAAGTTATAGAATGTTAACCTTTGCTTAATACACTAATATGGTGTAGGCAACCTGATTGGGAAGGCCCTGATGGCAATGGGATTGCTGGGAAGCAAAAACCAACTAACTCTAAGGCTGTAGGGACTCATCTTCTGAGCTCAGAATCTAAGGACTCAAAAGGCCTTTACCTAGAGCTACCCCCGACCAAAGAAGACAATACACACCCCACAAGGGAAGCTCCAGCAGGACAGAGATAAAAAAAAGAGTTTCTAAGAACATCACCCAACTCTGTCCCCTTGAAAATCACACTGGTGACGGACTTTTACCTTGGTAGACAAGCTCTGCATGGGGCGGAAGCAATAGTCCAGCAGGGAGGGCATTTTCCTTCCTCATCATCACTTAATGGTTCCCCACACACTGCCAGGAGTAACCTTGAGTGCAGAACCAAGAGTAACTCTTGAGCCTCGCTGGGTGTAACTCAAAAAGACAAAACCAAAAAAAAAAGAAAGAAAGAAAGAAAGAAAGAAAGAAAGAAAGAAAGAAAGAAAGAAAGAAAGAAAGAAAGAAAGAAAGAAAGAAAGAAAGAAAGAGAGAGAGAGAAGAGAGAGAGAGAGAGAGAAGAAAGAAAGAAAGAAAGAAAGAAAGAAAGAAAGAAAGAAAGAAAGAAAGAAAGAAAGAAAGAAAGAAAGAAAGAAAAGAAAGAAAGAAAGAAAGAAAGAAAGAAAGAAAGAAAGAAAGAAAGAAAGAAAGAAAGAAAGAAAGAAAGAAAGAAAGAAAGAAAGAAAGAAAAGAAAAGCTCCACATAGGGCATCCTAAGACAATTTTTTTTTTTTTTTTGGGTCACACCTGGCGACGCTCAGGGGTTACTCCTGACTCTGAACTCAGGAATTACTCCTGGCGGTGCTCGGGGGACCATATGGGATGCTGGGGATCAAACCCCGGGCCGACACAGGCCAGCCGCGTGCAAGGCAACCGCCCTATCCGGCCCCGACAATCATTTTGAACAACAGAAGCATTGAATATGCTGCCCGAGTCCATGTGCTATTTGTGTCTAGGAGCACCTGTTTGCCTGAGCACGTATGTTGTTAGTTTGTCCCTTCTTGCGATGTGTGCTGGGGTTGTCTCCACTTTTGGAGAAGCCCACATTCTCGTGAGTGTGCTTCTCTCTCTCTCTCTCTCTCTCTCTCTCTCTCTCTCTCTCTCTCTCTGTCTCTCTCTCTCACTCACTCTCTCTCCCCTTTCCTTGTACAAATCATCCAAATAAAATCTAAAATCAATTGCAACTTAATTGCTCATCTTCCCCTGAAATTCTTTACTGCAAGAAAATATATTTAAATTATTTTCATTTCTAACAATTTTATGTATTTTCATAGTCGTTTTCATAGTAGTTTTAGGCAAAGTTTATTCAACAGACAGATGAACTTAAGTGAAGTATGAAAGGGATTACACACGTTAACTCTGACCTATGTGCTTTTATAAAAAAATAAAATTGTAATGTTTGCTTTGGTTAACACAACATTATAATAGAGTATGTATGGCTTGGCAAAACACTTGTCATTGCCATAATTGGTTTTTACTTAGAACAAGCAAAACATTCATCACATTTTAGATGGAACTCATAGCATATAGAACAGAAGGCAGACTGTGATTGACAAAATGTTTATGTGACAGATACAATCATCATACAAACACACATCTGATGAACTTAAAAATTAACTTGCTGTGTGAAGTGCATGTTTTCAGAATTCAAATTCCACATCTTCTTTCAGCATAACAAATAAGGAAAATTCAAGAACTAAATACCAAAACAAAATTCTTTTTGACTAAGCCATTTTGAACAATTGATGACTAGGAGATAAAGAGGCCAAAGACTTTAAGGACTTTAAATCCTCATGACTTGCAACAAGTGAAATGCCATTTATTTTAGAGATAGAGAGAATTTTAAATTTTTACTGGATGATATTTGATACATTAATAATGTGTTCAGTGAATAAATGTTGATCTTAATCTTAGGAGCCAAAAGTCATATCTAGTGAGTAGCTCAGCATTTCTTTTGGCTTGCTAAACCTTATTTACAAAACCAAATTCCCTAATTCTTCTTCCTGTTTTCCAGCTATATTGTTGACCGTTGACTTTCTCTCTTTCTTTCTTTCTTTCTTTCTTTCTTTCTTTCTTTCTTTCTTTCTTTCTTTCTTTCTTTCTTTCTTTCTTTCTTTCTTTCTTTCTTTCTTTCTTTCTTTCTTTCTTTCTTTCTTTCTTTCTTTCTTTCTTTCTTTCTTTCTTTCTTTCTTTCTCTCTCTCTCTCTCTCTCTCTTTCTTTCTTTCTTTCTTTCTCTCTCTCTCTCTCTCTCTCTTTCTTTTCTTTCTTTCTTTCTTTCTTTCTTTCTTTCTTTCTTTCTCTCTCTCTCTCTCTCTTTCTTTCTTTCTTTCTTTCTTTCTTTCTTTTCTTTCTTTCTTTCTTTCTTTCTTTCTTTCTTTCTTTCTTTCTTTCTTTCTTTCTTTCTTTCTTTCTTTCTTTTTCTACAGTTTACCTCAATATCATCTTTAGGACTTCAGACTGAGTACCTAATAACTTCAGAATAATTTATGTTGTAGCTTTCTTCCAGTCTAGCTCAGTTTCTTCACCTCTAACCCTGAAATGTCCTTTTTGCTGACACACAACAAAGAGAAAGCAGGGCCAGAAGCCAAAGGCAAGGAAAAGCAATCAGACCCTAAACTATTGAGAGAACAACAAGAATTGCTGTCAAATCTGACAGCTGAACCGCAGTAAGTCTCCCCAAAGTTTACAAGGTAATGACAGAAAATGTGCTGTGTATCTTCAGTTTCTCAAAGTCAAAAACTACCTCTTATCATACTACTAATAATGAACATTTTTTAAAAGTTTTTGGGCAAAGCTAGACTGTATAGAGTGGGAATATTGTGTTAACATTGACAGTTTTCAGAGAAAATGTTTTTTAATTTGGTACAGTATTTCCTTTTTATATCAAAATAATCACTGGACCATTTAATTTAGCACAAGACAGATTAAGAAATAGACCAGAGTTGGAAAAAAATGCCAAACTATAATGGGGTTTGCTGTTTGATACATTGAAATGCAAAGTTCAGTTCTGCAATTTTACTCCTCTGTGACTTTAGCATAATGCCCTGCCATTTCCAGACGTTATTTCTACCTATCTTACAGACAAATTGTAGTTTTTAACAAAGATTTCTATGTAAAGTGAATACCCATAACATATAAGGATTCGAGTTATTTCATTTCCTTTTCTAATAGATTATACATTGATATGATGAGCATAAATGGAAAAGGCTGCAGAGAAACCTCTTCGCTGATCTGCTTAGAGCTCTCAGAGCTAATGGAACTCTGTAGACCCAATTTCTAACCTCTTAGAAATGAAATGCTAAAATAAAAATAAATGTTATCCATGAGATTAGAAAAGTCTACTTCCTCAATAAATATAAAATAGATACCTTATTAAGTTACTTTTAGCATGAATCTTTAAGTCTCTTGAGTAAGATACCTATTTTCTATGAAAAAAATGACTAGATATTCAAATCATTTAAAAATTAGAAAAACGTACACTCTTCCAATAAATGTTTAAAAAAGGAAATAAAGTGCTGTTTTTTAAAGGGGTCTGGAGGGGGCTGGAGTGATAGCCCAGTGGGTAGGGCATTTGCCTTGCACCTGGCCGGCCCATGCCGACCTGGGTTCGATCCCCGGCATCCCATATGGTCCCCAGCACCGCCAGGAGTAATTCCTGAGTGTAGACCCAGGAGTAACTCCTAAGCATTGCCGGGTGTGACCCAAAAAAAGCAAAATATAAATAAATAAATAAATAAATAGATAGATAGATAGATAGATAGATAGATAGATAGATAGATAGATAGATAGATAGATAGATAAAAATAAATAAATAAATAAAGGAGTCTGGAAATCATCATGACAAAGGAGAAGGAAAAAAGTACTGTAGTATCATTGTTTTATAATTAGAAAGTAACCTGTGTTATTTTATAAAAGCTTAAGCAATCATGTCTTTGATATTAATAGGATTTATAGTACAGCACATCTCCTAAGGATTTTTAAATGGTTATGCATACCATTATGTGAGATCCTTTCATCCCTTTGAAATCACTCATATTGCATTACTGAACTGCTTTACAGCCTTGACTATAGATTGCCATACTCTGTGATGACGGTTGGAAAAAAAAATTATCCTTGGAGAAATGGTGGTTTGGAACCCTAGCTTTCATGATGAAAACTGTTATGAACTGGCTATAAAAGATCAACAGTTTGTAATTCTATCAAGGGCTTAATCTAGTAATGAAGCCTGAAAATTCCATTTTTGTTAATAGAAATAGAACCAGCATGAAATATAGAG
This sequence comes from Cryptotis parvus, assembly GCA_021461705.1. NCBI lineage: Eukaryota > Metazoa > Chordata > Mammalia > Eulipotyphla > Soricidae > Cryptotis > Cryptotis parvus. Next base: position 27,203 of record JAJIBD010024616.1, on the reverse strand, counting down.
AGCAAAACATTTTACCGGCAGCTAACACAGCCATACTGAGTCATCACAGAGTCAGCATATAAATTTGATTTAATTATATTGAAAAGAATGAGGACAAAAATGGACTGAACCAGCATAGTCAGCCAAATGCAAACAAGGCAAACTACTCAAATTGTATTACCAGTGGAGAGGTAATAATGCTGTAGGTGTAGAGATGGCTGAGATTTTCATCTTTGTGCCATTCTCAAGTGTTCTTAGGCTAAGCAATACCAGTTTTATTTTTAAAGTATCCCTCCATGCTTTATATTTTCACTTGGAGAACTATTTCAACTGTACTCATACAAAAGAAGAATCAGCAAGTGGAATAGTCATTACCTGTAATACATTAATGTTTCCAGGAAAAATTTGTTCTTTTTTTTTAACAAAGCAATGTCAAATGTCATCTCCACCCACTCACATACTGATAGTACTAACTCATACTGGCTTTCCTTAGGACGCACACTGAGGGAACAGTTGTTCAAGAAATGGCGACAGTGGATGTTCATCAATTGCATTTTAGGCAGAGAGGTGGTATAGTGTGGCAAAATACCTCTTGATTAGAATCAGGAGACATGGGAATTTCTGCCAGGCTGGATTCTATGGTGAATAATTCAGTTCTGTTTATAAAGGTTTCTGAGTGACCTTTCAAGTACTTAAAGATTTCTCATTTGTGAAATAAAAAGACTCGCTTGGAGAAATCTCCGTAGACTGACAATTCTATGGTCTCAAAGCTTTTATTAGTTTTATACAAAAATGCATCAGCATAGACCTATTGAGTGGCGTTCATAATATGAATGTTAAGCTTTAGAAATTCACAAACGACCTAAAGTAATGACTAATATCACTAAAAATTATTAAAGCATTTAAAATTATGGATATTAAATTTTTTGTGTTTGTGTGATGGTGGTGTCACATATGACTACGCTCATGTCTAACTCTAGGCTCTATTCTAGCCTCTGTGCTGAGAGGTCACTCTTGGTGGTACTTAAGGACAATACATGGAGCTGGTGATTGGACCAGATTCTGCCACATGCATGCCATATGGTCTCTCAGGCACATTCCTTTAGTTTCTTTGTGGTTACAAACACAGGCCAAAAAACAAATGGTTAGGTTCAAAACATTACATGAAACACCATTTAACTATTGTTCCAAAACTGGCATATTTGGAAACTTCACCTTTTCTTTAACATTTTCTGTGTGTGTATGTATGAGTATGTGTGTGTGTGTGTGTGTGTGTGTGTGTGTGTGTGTGTGTGCTCACCCAGCAACCAGAAGAGAGACACTCCAGACACATAGCTGTGCAGCTAGGCCACACATGGAGCAACCCATGGAGTTCCAGAGGATGGTAAATGTTTGACTAGCCCCTGGCCGAGTCCAACATAGCTCCTAGGGTCCCCTCACATGTGCGGGGGGCCACGCTGGCCAGACGACATTCTCAGACAATAATGGAAGTTAAGACCAGTACCTTCCCAGGATCTTTCAAATTCATACACTGTAATGATCATTGTCCTGCAAGGCAGAGCCTGGCAAGCTATCCATGTTGTATTTGATATGTCAAATACCAGTAATAGTTATAGACCTCATTCCCATGACCTGAAGGAATGGTTTGAGGCTCTATGTGTTCCTGGAGCAAGCAGATATTCTTGGGCTACACTAGCACATGGCAGGACATATGGAGATGTTACTGGTACCTGCTTGAGCAAATCGATGAACAACAGGAAGACAAGTGACAAGTGTGTGTGTGTGTGTGTGTGTGTGTGTGTGTGTGTGGGGGGGGGGGTTAAGAGAAGCTATGGGGAAGGGTCAGGTGTCCTTGTTGGAAAGTGTTCCAAGCAATGCACCAGGTCAGTGGCCTTGCTAGTGATACTTAGCCAAGCAGGTCAAATCTTAAAAACCAGGATCTTCAGCCTCGAGACCCGCTGGTCTATATCTGGTCGTGCCAGGTGACTGGGATGAAACTTAGGCCTGAATCATGCAAGGCATGAATTTCATCACTTTAAGCTATTTCTCTCGACCCTATTTTCTTAAATCTGACAGGGTCTAAAGTCAGGCATAGTATGGAAGATCATTATATCATGTTTCCATAATTCCATAATCAATTATACATTATTTTCTAGTTTACTAATAGCCTCCCTAGTGTATTTTCATCTGAGTCATTTTAATGTTTAACAGTCTACAAAGTCTTCAAGTCTTAATTTACTGCATTATTTTATTATAATATTTAATATTACTTCAAAAATAATCGAGTTGACAGTGTTTTTATTTTGTTTTTACTGGATGTATAGCAGTTATATATTCTAATACAAAACCAGTTCTTTGTTTTTGCAGTTTCTTCCATGGATTTAGTTCATAGTACAGGTGTCTAATTTTAAGAGTTGCCGCAAAGGTTATTTATTAGGTGAACACATCTGTAAAACCATCCTTCTTATACTACTTCTAATAAAGTGATGAAGCCATTATTACATTTGTTTTCTGAATAAGAAGTAAACCTGATAGATGTGGAAATGCAAAAACAAAAAAAAAAAAAATCACTCCAGAGCTAAAGAAAAGAGTTGAATGCATCTGCTTGTTGAAAGAGTTAAAAGGGGGAAAAAAAAGTCTTATCTGCCAGCTATCCAGAAGTTAAAACAGAATAGGGTTTATGATGTTTTCCTTTAAAGTTGAAGCAAAAGAACAAATAATTTATGATTGCTTCAGGGCTGTTATTTTCTCTTTAGTGGAATCTTGGTGCCCCCTATTGATACTAAAATGATGATTTTTTTTTTTATTAATGACGTATTCTGGTTTTCTTTTTGATGAGTACCTTTGGCTACAGTAATTGCATGACTCTTCCAAAAACATAGTTTTATTATATAAAGGTGTTGTAAGACAGTGAGTTTAAGATTCCTGTACACAACCAATATTTGCCAGTTCAATGCAGAGCTCTTTTATAATCATCCGATTTCTTTTTTTTTTTCGGGTACCATTGTTTCTGAATCTTAATCTAAACAGGTGATATAGCTAGTTGTTTCTATGTTTGTAATTTTAAAAGGTTAAAACTATTATTTGGCAAAAAATAGGCCTAACAATCTTATAATGGACAATAAATAAAGGCACCCTTAGAAATGTCTCTATTTTTAATAAATCACATCTCTTCATTTCTATTTTTATCCTTTACCACTTGCTTTTCAATTTACATAATTTCTACTAACCCTTTCCAGTGGAAAATAGGAACTAAACTTTCTATAACTGATTTTTCAAGGACACATACACGATCATATTCTTCTTGTCCTACCACATATTAAAAATATATTACACCAAGCTCTTTCTTTTTTATAATTTATCAACTTGCCAGTATAAGATAATTATTAATATTTTTGGAGTACATATTTGGTTGTCATGAAAATAAAAGTCACTTACTCATTCTCTTTATAATAATTATCTATAAATGATCGTGTATTTTGTGTTATTTGGATATCCAGTGATAAGTATGCTCTGCCAAGAACAGGGTTTCTTTATTTAATTCAATGAAGTAGTTTTAAGTATCTAATAAATTTTCACGTAGAAGAGTTACTTTTCCATTATAACTACAATAGATTCTAGAGACCTGTTGAATAATCAGAGCTCCTCTGCTTACTGATATGGACACTTGTGTAAGTCATTTTACTCTTGAAAGTCTCTGAATTTTCATACTAAGTTCAAGAAATACTCATATCCTTTATCAAGTAATTTGATTTTTGTTATAACATAAAATGTTATCATACAAGAGTGTATTTTATATTAATACATGATTATATTTAATGTACATAAAATGGATAGGGTATCTCAATACAATAACATTACTCCATTGCATAATCCTGCAAAGATGAAAGCAAGTTCTTTCCTGTGTTTAATGCATGATCTAATCGTGATGCAAAAAAAGTTTCTTCTATCATTATTGTTATGTCCAAGTGAAAATCACTTGGATGAGAGGAAATAGGTGTTTGCATGATTAGGAGGGAAGATCCTAGTTTTGCGCCTGATTTCCACCGCTCTCTAGGTCCGGGCTAGCTCTTACTCAGCTCAGACTTAGGCAAGTAATTTTCATCTATTCAATTTTGATGTGTGGCTATTTCCCCAACAAGGAATGTTTGAATATTGATCCTAACTGACCTGTGCCTGGCACTTTTATTTCTAGTTCTCTAACTCATGAATGTGTCTGAGCTTGTCTAGACATGTCTTGGCCAGGGGTCAGTGAACTACATGGTTTTACCTACCCAGATTCACTAACATAAAAATATGTGCAGATCTTGTCATTTTAAAATCCTACAGATACCAATTATTTTGGTGCTTGATGTTTATGCTTTTCTCTGTGCTTTTTGATGTATAACCAGTGATATTTAGGGGTTATTCCTGGTTCTGTGCTTAGAAATTACCCCTGGCTCCCAATGGTACTTGGGGTACCATATTTCATACCAAGGAATTGAACCACCAGTTGGCCACATTAAAGGCAAATACCCTAACCATGGTACAGTCATTCTGGACCCCAAAATTTTATATGTAACTAAAATGTATACCCAGAGTATATTATTATTAAAATCTGTGAATCTGAGGATAGCCCTGAATTGCTGGTTCAATAATTATAGTCACAAAACACCATTAAAAATTTGAGAAACTGCAGCTTAATCCCAGTTAAATTCATGGTCATGTATCTGTGGTACTATATCAAATGAATGAGGATCATATACCTTGTCTCACATCTCAAGTTATGTGTTGATATTTTATTTGGATATTGAGAAAGTTTTAATGCTATTCTAATATAATTTCATAAACAATGTATAAGTATTACCTTAAACATTAATGTAGATCATTGAACTTATATAATTGGGGTGATGTTACACCAAGCTATGTTCAGGGATTACTCCTAGTTCTGTGCTCATGGATCACTCCTGACAAGAGGAACTGTGCCTGGTATTTATAGAACTTTAATAGGACTTAAACACATGAAAAGACAGAACATTTTGATTAATAATTTCAATGTCAATTTATATAATACACAATCTTCACTTAATATCATACTTACTGACCTTATTAAGAACTTTTATATTAAGTTAACTAATGGATATATTTCATATCAAGTTTGCATTTTGTAAAATCTACTTAAATTGCTCATGTGTCATTTTAGATGCAAGTAATCACTTCAATTTATATAACTGAAGTATTTAATTCCTCCTCAAATTCCACCATAATTCTCTATTTTTAATTTTTCTCTGATTTATAGTTAAATATATTTAAATAAAGTTTTCTCTGATTTATAGTTAAATAAATCAGAGACATAATCTCTGATTTATAGTTACTATAAACACTCAATTACCAGATATGACTACTAACTTTGTTCTCTGTAGGATGCATTTGTATGAAAAACTTTCTCATATAAATTATTTTATCCAAAGTATGTCCTCAAAAATAAAATTAGGGGCCCAGAGCGATAGCCCAGTGGGTATGGTCCTCCGAGCACCGCCAGGAGTAATTCCTGAGTGCAGAGCCAGGAGTAACTCCTGAGCGTCACCGGGTGTGATCCAAAAAAAAATAAAAAATAAAAAAAAATAAATAAAATTAGACTGTCAGAAATAGAATTCTGGTAATTTTAAGAACATGGTTGAGACTACTAGAAAACAGTCTGCTTAGAGCACTCTGTGCTGGCAGACCTCTGTCAGAAGGCACTGGGTTGAATCAGTAGCACTTCTTTCTGTAGATTATCAGGAAAGACCATGAAATGCAGTACACACAAAAAAAAACACTACATCTAGCTCTAAGACCACCTCCATGAATCATTTGCTTTGACCTCCGAGACCTCATTTCACTACACCACAGGAAGGAAAAAAGATTTCCACTATTTCCTCAAGAAATCAAGAAAATCAAAGTCAATTTCCTTTTGAACTCTCTTTTTAAGGTATCAAGGAGAAATAATCATCTTCTCACAAATCCTCCCACCACCTTCGTTTTAATGCTCACAAGAGAAGTGAACAAGCCCCCCCATTCAACAACGGAAAATGACTTTCCTCAAGCCGGAATTAAATGAACAGTCAGGCCTTCTAAAAGAGGTCTTGATTAAATCGATCAAATATGTGTCCTTTCCAGGAAAACATAGTAGCAAACAGTAGCTTTTATTATCTAAAGTTGTTTTTCCCAAGTAGAAGCAAGCACTTTACTTGTTTGCATATTAATTTATTATAAAAGTAGATATGCTGTCCCTATCTGTATAATGCTCTAGGCCATCCTAGCAGATTTGCTGATGAGAAAGACAGTTTCATACCCTCCCTGAGCTTTTCATCCTGTGGTTCTAATGTGACCAAACTCAGACTAAAGCCTAGGTTCTCGGATTCTTCACTTTTAACTTCCTTTTTTTCCTGAGGCCAGAGAGATGCTATGGGGATTAGTCAGGTGTTTGTTTTTATGCAGCTCATTCCAGAACCACAAGTGCTCCCTTGAATACCAAAAAAAGCACAAAACAAAAAAGTAAGCCATATGCATAACTGATATATAGCCCTCAAAAAATAATGACTTTTTTAATTTCCCCCCCCAATAATTTTAATAATTACAATTTCCTGTTTTCTAACAACAAAATTATATTGACCTACTGAATCTCAATTTTTGAGAAAAGAGAGAATTTTGAGACCTAGCAAGTAATTTCATCTGAGTGAAACCAAGATGTTTGTGCTTTAAATTTTTTATTATTTATTTATTTTGAATAGTTGTGCCAATATTAGAGTATAATGCATTTCAGATCATGTAGTTTCTCATTAAACCATTTCCTAGACACTGGGCGCTAGTCTTCTCTGTGGCTTTAAATGTCAGTAGATAAAACAAATGATCATCAAAAGAGGATGAGAGAGCAATGAGGAGGCTGGTGACTACCAGAGAGACAGGTTCAAGGAAGAGGTGAGAGGTACACTGGGGACATTAGTGGACGAATATGTACACTGGTGGAGGGACGGGTGTTGGAACATAATATGACTAAAACTCAATCATGAGAAACTTTTTTAACTGTGTGTCTCACAGTTTTCGGGAAGTGCTCGGGTGCCTAACAATATCAGGAAACAAATTTTCTTCTACCTCTGAGGAAGGCAGGAAATTAAAACTGCTGAGTCCAAAGCAGTTACAAAAGGCTTTTACTAATTATCAATAATAAACAAGCTCTGCTACAACAATCCAAGATAATGAGATTCCTTAGACCTCTAGCTCTTGGTCAGAACCATGCACTAGGGTCCAAATCTTCCACCAACTGGTTGACTACCTCAAGTCAGTCCCTTTATATTTACCCAAAAGCAATAATACTATCTTCAGGGATGGTAGCTTAAAAACAGATCAGGTCCTAGGTGTAGATGTAGGGTGGTGCCACACTTGTTTCAGGTCTAAACAAATGATTATGCCCGGGCCTAGACCCTTCCTCCAAGATAATCTCAATGTCAAACACTGGAGAGAGAAGGCTGGTATAAAGAAATACATCTTAATGAGTATATATTCATGGGCAGAAGACATCAGTAATTTCATGGGCTTTATGCAATCTAGATGGTTCCCACAAGGTCCTTTTTATTTATTATCTGCTCCTTTTTACTGAAAGGGTCATGTTTACCTGCTTGAGGGAAAACTTGCATGATCCTTCCTTTAATTTTAATCTATAGTATCAAAGTAGCCAGGTGGTGGCCTCTGGTAAATTCTAACTGTTGCAAGCTGGGACCAATGGGTATAAAGAGGTTATCTAGATTGTGCCCAATCAGATCATTGAAACCAACATTGAAATCATAGATAAGATCATAGTTAAGATAATAATATCTCAGAAGTTATTAATCTCAGAAGTTATTAATTTTTCTATAACAATAAAACATTTACAGCGTGATTTAAAACAGAATATGACATGATTATGCATTTATAATGCCAGATAATTTCTTAGCGGTGAAGTGCACAGGTACACAGGTACACTCGGCACAGGTACACAGGTACACAGGTACACCCGCTGTACACAGGTATACCCGGCAGAGCAGAAACCAGCTTTCCCCATTGCACGTGGCCGTGGGGAGTTTTACCTCCAAATTACCGAAAATATTCTACCCACCCCTTGAGGAGAGCCCCACAAAGTAATGAGAATATAGCGCCCGCATGGCAGAGCCTGGAAAGCTGTCAGATGCGTGTTCGATATGCCAAATCCAGTAACAGAAATGTTTATTTTCCTGACCCTGAAAGAGCTCTTAATATGGCAGCAGTAAGAAAGGCAAACAAGCAGTGCCTGATAAAATTTCATGGCCATCCTAGGCTGCCAAAACAAACATTGGCACGTGATAGGGTCCAATGCAAATGTTACTGGCGCCCACTCCAGCAAATCGATGAATAACGGATTCAAGTGATCAAGAGATCAAGTGATCAAGTGATTAATTTAGAGAAAATGACTCCTGTAACTGCCACACCCTGTGTTTGCACAGAAGAGAGATCACATTAGCATGAGCCCTGGCTTAAGGACATGTAAATAGCTTAAACTGTAAGTAGCTTAAACAGCAAAGATCCCAAGCTAGCTAGGCCCCCTTTATCCAGTACACAGTGATTCAATAAAAATAAGTATCAGCAGAGGCAACTCTGCATGGGCAATCTCCATGTTAGCATTGGTTTTCTTCATGTATTATGTGTATACTCATGTGGGTATTTAAGAGTAGACTGGGAAATAAAATTCATAGTATATGTACAAAATGCATTAACTGAAATTGTTGTTAGCTCTAAGTGTAAACATTAATATAAACATCTAGCACTTCACCGCTAAGAAATTATCTGGCATTATAAATCCATAATTATGTCATATTCTGTTTTAAATCACGCTGTAAATGTTTTATTGTTATAGAAAAAAGTTTCAATTTACCGTCCAGATCTAAAAGCGTTTGTCTAATTTTGGTAAAATAACATTTCATGATGGTTCCCAGAACATGCCTACCCAAGATATTCAAAGCAAGGCTTTTCAAGACATGCTCTATTGCCATGTGGATTTTCACAATTGTGGGTCAATTGGGACTGCAGATTTTGGATATAACTTTGCTTCTTTTTAACTACATAGAAGAATGAAAATTGGGAGCATTTTAACTCTAATAGATATGACCTTTCTGAATATTCCTTATCTATGTCAGGGCAAATGTAATAGCAGAGCAGCTGTTCATCATATTCTGAGTCACTCTTCATTATGAGACATTCCCCCTTTTTTGAAAACTCTTTTAAGCTTGCATAACTCAGTGGATTTTAGTTTCCTGCAACTGACAGCCACTCTAATCTAGCTAATATTTACAGCCCCAAGAAGAAACACAAGAAAAACGAGAAAATTTCCACTTCACTCTTACATGATTTAAAACTAAAAGTCCGATATATTTGAAATGTGAAGATTTTCTGGAAACTAAAATGCAACATTTTTTTTCAGTGCCCAGATAAAAGAGAAACAGTAAAACATAAAGGCAGCAAGCTGGGAATTTCATACCACATTTGGCATGGTTTAGGGAAGAATGAGACAGAGAACACAACGATGTTACAGTGATTAGCCCAATTCTGTTGAGCCATTTTATATAATCCCTTAAAAACCCCAAGGTCTTTGTGTTCAAGGTGTCTATAAAACAATTAGCTGAACCATGAGAGAAAAATATATATTATTTCACATCTAAATCAAAAGGCCTATCTGAGACTATCCCTTATTCTGAATGATCTTCTTAAACAAAATGAATTATAAAATCATCTTGAAATTTTCTTTAAATATAAAATATAATTACATGAATCAGTTGTCTACAGTTTGGCTTTGCTCATATAACAGATTATTTTTACACATATTGAGGAACATTTCTTATCTATAAGTATTTATGACTCCTTTTATTTTGGCCTCATTTTTAATTTAAATCGAATCACCATGAGGTACACAGTTTCAAGCTGAACAATGTTCCAACAACCATCCCTCCACCAGTAATATGATTTGTACCACCAATGTCCCCAGTTTCCCTCCCATAAACCCTCCTCACACATTTCCTGCCTCTACGGCAGGAGCATATTTTTCATTTTCTCTCTATACTTTGGGCTTTATGGTTTGTGATACAGATGCCAGAGCCATCATGTTTGGTTCTTTACCTGCTTTCAGCACACGTTTCATCCAGAGTGATCCCTTCCAGCCATCATTGTCATAGTGGTCCCTTCTCTATCCCAATTGTCCTCTCCCTTAGCATTTGAGGCAGATTTCAACTGGTCAATAATCCTGGATCTTACTTCTGTTGTCCTTCGTGTTATTCTCATACTATGGTTTTCTTTATCATACACCACATTAAGGTCAGTTATTCTATGTCTGTCCCTCTCCTTCTGACTCATTTCATTCAGCACTGCTATTCTCCATACCCATCCATTAATAGGCAAATTTTATAACTTCATTTTTTCTAATATCTGTACAGAATTTCATTGTGTAGATTTACCATAGTTTCTTTAACCAGTCACCTGATCTCAGTCACTAGGTTTGTTTCCAAATTCTGGCTATAGTGAATAGCTAGAAAGATCAACTAAACCAATAGCTGGTTCACTGAAAACACAAAAAGAAAACCAGATTGATAAACCACCATCCAGACTCATAAAGAAAGAGATAACCCCTAATAAACAGAGGCAAAATAAAATGAAGGTCATAACCACAAAAACTACAGACATTCAAAGGAATAATCAGAGATTATTTTTAGAAATTTTATATCATCACCTTCTGCCCCTCAATGTGTTGCAGGTGTGACTGCAGTGCCTGGCTGAGACAACAGGTGGCAGACAGGAGACAGACTTGTCTACACCCAGGGTTCTGCCCCGTGGGCCCTGGATGGTTGATGGTCTGACATAGAAAAAGACTGGACCCCCTGGGAACAACCCAGAACCATGCCAGAGCCTGGCAAGCTACCCGTGGCGTATTCAATATGCTAAAAAACTATAGCAATAATCAACCTCATTCCCAAAGAATGGAGATGTTACGGTGCCCACTTGAGCAAATCAATGAACAACCGAGAGACAAGTGAAAAGTGATGCCATCACCCGAGAATCTCAGTGAATTGGCTAAATTCCTGGATTTCCAAATCTAAACCAAGTGATTTGTGATAACAGAACAGACCTATCACTGTTGAGGACATGTAAAAGGTAGTCAAAAGTCACCCGAGACACAAAAGATTTTGAATTTTTAATAAAGGTAAATTTTCAGAGTAGACGAGATATTTGAATAATAGGGCTTTTACCAAAAAAGGCACAAGGTAACTGCATTGCCTTACCTTATTGACAATATAATTTATTTTAAATGCATTTATTTATTTTTTTTCAAGTTGTTTACATATTTTATTTTTTTTTAATTTTTTATTATACCACCGTGAAACACACAATTACAAAGGTGTTCATAATTGGTTCTTGGTAATACAGTATTCCAGCACCCATCCCTCCACCAGTGCCCCATTTCCACCACCAATGTACCCCTCCCCCTCCCCCCCCCCCCCCCGCCTTAATAGCAGGTACCCCAGTTTCCTCTCTTTCTCTCTCTATCTCTCTCAATGTCTCTGCATCTCTCTCCCTCTTATTTTACACATTATGGCTAGCCCTGCAGATATTTAGAGTTTATCACTTAAGTCTCTTTGTGTATATTCAGTGGTGAGTTTTAATCTGCCATTACCATTTCCCATATTTATTAAAACACTGGTATCTATATCCTATTAATGAATGCAGTCATTCTATATCTGTCCTTTTCCTTCTGACTAATTTCACTCAGCATGATAGACTCCATGTCCATCCATTTGCAGGTAAATTTCATAATTTCATCCTTTCTGACAGCCGCATAGTATCCCATAGTGTAGATGAACCACAGTTTCTTTAGCCAGTCCTCTGTTCTCGGGCATTTAGGTTGTTTCCAGATTCTAGCTATAGTGAATAGCGCAGAGATGAATAAAGAAGTACAGATAGTGTTTCTGCTATGTGTTTTTCGGTCTCTAGGGTATATTCCCAGGAGTGCTATTGCTGGATCAAATGGGAGCTCAATATCTAGCTTTCGGTGGTCCAGCCCTTTTGGAAAACAATATGGGCATTTATTTTTATTAATTTTGCTACTCTACATATAATGATAAACTTTCTTATTTAAGGTATTGAAAACATGTGATAAAAATTTTCTATCAAATTGAAAAAAATCTCCCCAACTAAACTTACAAAGGGCATGTAAGAATATAGAATCTAACTTAAATCAAACTTTTACACTAGTTTGTTTCTCTTGGAAGGAGTGGGCTTCATTGACAGTTCCGGGCTGACCAGTATTGTACATAGCAGTAATCAGTGTATTGGGTAGATCTAGGGATCAAAATTGGGGTCTTCCTTTTGCTACGCTTATACTCTAGCCTTTTAAGCTATTTCCTCAGCACCTAGCACTAATTATTCCTCAGGGGTTGCCTAGGTTTAGTATATTGTCTTAGTAATCTCTCATCTTAATTATCTTTATTGTTATATGAATATGGACTGTAGTTTTGTTAAGGCTTTATGTCAATTCATTTTTGGCATAATTAAGTAGAAAATTTAATTATGGACTAGTAGTGATTTCAGAAATAAAATAAGTTCATATAAACTCAATTTATGATATTTTAAGGAAATTTTAGACAAAGTTAGTCTCCTGTGGTTTATCATGTTCAAAGAGTAAAGTCCACATCACTGCTTCAACTAAGAAATGGTATTCCAAATTAAGTGATTTTGTCTTGGAAAATTCAATATAGTGCAGTTGTTTTAATTACATTTTAATCACACTTCTTCCCCCCTAAGCTTTAAGTTTATTGCTTTTGACAACTGGAGGTTTATCTCTAAAATTTTTCTAGGTATTGCTTATTTTGAAATGTTTTTAATTCTCAAGACATTTCTCTTAGCGTAATTAATAATTTTTGTATATCTAATGAGAAGATTTTAAAGGATTGTGAGTTGAAGGAAGTAGTCTTTTGATAAATACTGGGTTTTGAAAGAAGGAATGATCATTTTTAAGGTATTTTAAAAACCAACAATCTCTGGATTCCATTAAAAGAGATGTACCATGGTTGTCTAAACCCAGGAACCAGTAGGCCTAAACTGAGCTCTGGCAGTAATAGAAAGCTTTTCACCATATGGACCAGAGAAAAAGTACAGTGGGTCTAGTTTTCGCCATACATTGAATCAACATAGGTCCAATCATTGGCATGCCATAAGAAGTCTAGATGGCACTAGAGTGTTCCCTGACCAAAGAGCTAGAGTGAATACAGTCTGGTTTGACCAGCTTAAATAAAACCTGGTTCAGCCCTGTAACAACAACAAAACAAAAGCAAACAAATAAACAGAAAAGACATGTTATAAAAACAATTCATGAGAAAATGTCCAAGTCTAGCAAATCAGAATTTATCTAACAATAAAGACTGTTTTCAATCTTCTATTTAACAAAACCCTCAAGGATATCTACTATCAACTAATAAATCTCTAACAAGACAAATGCTTCCCTGAAGAGATACTTCTATATGAATTTGATATTCAACTTATCATGTTATTTAGAAGATTGTATAGGTCAGTGTTCAAATTATAATCAATTTATTTCAGTTTTGAGGTTTGGTCTCTTTCTTGCCACACCCATCTGTGCTCAAGGCTTACTCCCAAATCTGTGCTCTGGACTCATTCCTGGCAAGTTCAAGGGACATGTATATGGCTGGAGAGCTGGTGTCAGCATGCATGATTCAGTTGTTTAAAGCCTAGACTGTTTCTGAATTTGATGTGTTTTCTTTCCAATTAAATGCAGAACCAAGCCAGATCATTTGTTTTAGGAAATTCCCAAATGACACATATAATAATACCTGCATATACATAGCCTCTGTGACTGTAATTATCAGTGTTTTCCTTTCTCGTTTCTGAGGAACCTATAGTTATTTGAGGAAAATGTTGTCTCAAGTAGTCCAAGCTTGCTTCCTAAAGTAATACTATTTATAATACTGAATTATGGAGAAAGAACCAAGCTCTCAGTCATATTTACTCCAACCTGCAATCGATGATACCTGTATTTTTAATGACATTAAAAAGACATTTAAAGAATTAACAGAGAAAATGGAAAAGGGGTAGGAAAATATCACAATATAAAAAGACAAAAGCTATGATTCAGTTTCACATCATAGATTTCTAAATTGAGTATCCAAGTATAGAAAATACAGGAGTAGTCTTGAAAATATTTCACCCTGTCTGCTTCAGTACTTAAGAAGAAGAGAAAAATGGGCCCGAAATAGTATAGTAACCAAGGTCCTAGCATTCCAAGATGTTGACCAGGGCTTGATTCCTGCAGTCCAGTATGGTTCCTTGAGCACTACCAGGAATGATTACTGAGTTCAGATCCAAGAAAAAGTGATTTTTGCCACCAGGTTTGACACAAACACAATAAAGGTGAAGTTTGTGTTTAAAGGACATTTATAAAGAACTGATACTTCAATGATATCTTCTTTTCTTTCTATAAGAAACTTTCTATAAGAAACTATCCACACAGGTGGCCTTATATATCTGTTTCAGTTGGAATATGGTAATTGAAGAAAGCAAATGAATGTAATGGTAACAGGAACTACAATAAAAAAACATTGTTTCCCTTACAATATTAGTTATTAGACAATTTTTGTATACAAAGAAAACAGTTCAAAAGAAGAATACACAAACTGAGAGTCACATAATTTCTCTGTATGCCTTTGACTATAGGAAACTTAATGAAATCAACAAGCCAATAATATCTTAATGTTATTTATTTTCAAATTTATGTTCCCCCTTTATTCTATGGGTTCAGAAAAATGTTGCATTGGCAAAAGGTGCTCTATATGAAAAAACTGTAGGTCATGTAAACAATATTTTCTGTTAGTATTGCATCATTTACCAACAATCTCAGCTTAGTCATAATAGATAATGGTACTACAGTGAATACTGATTATATAACTATAAGCAACATAAGAAACTACCACTTTGAGTATAAAATGTAGCTCTATAAATTTATTGATGAGCAAAATTGAACCAAGGAAAATGTGTAGACATTTGTCCATGGCCAAAAAGAACCATCTGTATAGTGTGGGGTAACCAGAACGAATGATGATCAATACAGAAAGACATAGTCTACAATGGACATAATGCCAACTTAAACCGGCTTCTTAAATAGTTATGGGTTTTCATTGAAGTAAATAAATGCTGCATCCTAAGGTCAATATTCTGTCTTATGGCAAAAAAAAAAATTGATCCTATGAGTGAGGGCAAGCGGAAAAGTTTTCATGCAGTAGACTTAAAACCTATAAGCTATTTACAGAATCATCTAGCACTAAAATACACAAAATAAATATATTTTCTATTAGTAATTCATATTTAAACCTACTTATGTATAATATACACAATAGATAGTATATAATGAAATCTGAAAAGACATTTAAAATGATGAAAGAAATAGTACATGGTAGGTTTTCTTACCATATGATATTAGTTAAGGATCAGTAAAAAAGGCAATTTTTGTAACTGTGTGCTTCAAGCTGATTCAATAATGAAAAAGTATGTGGGGAAAAGAGGACACTCATCCATTGTTGGTGGGAATGCCGGCTGGTACAGCCTTTCTGGAAAACAATATGGACTTTCCTCCAAAGACTAGAACTTGAACTCCCATTTGACCCAGCCATACCACTCCTGGGAATCTACTCTGGGAAACCAAAAATACGCAGCGGAAACACCATCCTTACTTTTATGTTCATAGCAGCATTATTCACAATAGCCAGAATCTGGAAGCAACCAGAGTGCCCGAAAATCGATGACTGGATAAAGAAGCTTTGGTACATCTACACAATGGAATACTATGCAGCTGTTAGGAAAAATGAAGTTATAAAATTTGCCTATAAATGGATGGACATGGAGAAGATTATGTTGAGCGAAATTAGCCAGAAGGAGAGAGACAGATACAGAATGACTGCATTTATTTGCATGGCATAAATATATATGTACATATTATGATACCAATATCCAAGGTCAAGTGAAACATATATCAGGAGGTCTTGTCAAAGGTGGAAATTATCACAAACGTGGGAGTCAGAGTTTAGGTAAGACAGAAAATGGAACAGGGTGCTAATAATAGTCGAGGGTACTAATGCCAACCTAGAACTGAGCATTAAATAGAGGCAAAAGGATTCACATGACAACCTTTTAATGTATGTTCTGTAATCCATAGTCTGGAGGGAAGGAAAAGAGAAAGAGTGAGAAAGGGAAATAAATAAAGAACCTGCCATGGAGCAGGGCTGGGGAAGTGGGGAGGGAACCGGGGATGTTGGTGGTGGGAGATGGGCACTGGTGGAGGGGACGGGTGCTGAAACACTGTATGACCAAAACCCAAACATGAACTTTTTTAATTGTATATCTTTTTATTTGTATATCTCACGGTGGTATAATAAAATACTTAAAAAAAGTAATCAATAAAAATAAATAATCACTGTCATCCCGTAGATCATCGATTTGCTCCAGCAGGCACCTGTAACATCTCAATATGTCCTGTCACATGCGAGATAGCCCAAGGGCGCCATCCCACTCCAGGAACATAAAGAGCCTCAAACCATTCCATCAGGTCATGGGAATGAGGTCTAAAATTGTTACTGGTAGTTGACATGTCAAATACCACACAGGTAGCTTGCCAGGCTCTGCCGTGCAGGTGGGGCACTCTAGTAGCAGGTGAGTATAAGGAAGAAAAACAAAAGCATGAAAAAACAGACAGTTTTGTATATTCAAGGAAGAGAAGTAGAAAAATGACTTCAATTTTAGGTCAGAATCCATAAAATGTATTCAATAAAACATAAGCAGAACTTTTCTGCAGGTAAACCACAGAGGTGTTGCAAATGTTCTGACATTGGAGGCAAAGATAGAAAAAGCCAAAAGTAAACAAATGGAGACCACATAAGATTAAAAAGGTTTCACGTGGGCAAAAAAGCAGTCCAGACCAAAACCGGAAGAAAATATTTGCACGCATAATATTGAATAAAGAACAAATATCCAAGATATAGAAAGTATCCACAAAACTCACTAATATGGAACCCCAATAACGGATGCCAAAGGGAGGTGCATGAACATGCTGGCTGGCAGCCATAGAAAAGCTGTTAGAACAAAAACAAATGTGAAAGATAAAAATGCTAAGTAAATTTTGGAACAAAAACAAAGTGCCTGAGATATTTATCTTAACAAAGTACAAGAAATTATATGCATAGAATTATAATTAAGTGTTGGATGACAGGCCTATCTAGCATGGGAACTTCTCTGTTTTATCCAATCACAGCTTAATCTACTGACATGTTCTTAAGCCAAGGTTCATTCTAATGAGATCTCTCTTCTATGTAAACACTGATGGAGGGCGTGGCAGTTACAGAAGTCACCTTGACCCTGAATGAGTATCTTCTGACATATTATTATACATCTATTAAGACGTCTAAGTTATCTAAATTGGGTAGAGTTCCTCTTTATACCCGCTGCACCCAGCATGGGATAGTTACAATTTACCAGGAGACTCATTCTGGCTACATTGAGACTATTGTTTAAAGTTATAGGAAGAATCATACTAGTTTTCCCTTGTGCAGGCGAGCATGACCCTTTCAGTATACAGAGATCAAGATACTCAGAATCAACCTGGTGCAGATAATAAATATGAAGGACCCTGTGGGTACCATCTAGATTACATGAAGCCTGTGAAATTAAGATATATCACTTTATATGACCCCCTCTTTCCAGTGTTATACATAAGAGATAATCTCAGAAGAAGGGATTAGTCCTTGGCATAATCCTTTGTTTATATGTATAATAGGGTGTGGCTCCACCCTTCTACTTCTTGTATCACTTGTCTTCCTGTTGTTCATCAATTTGCTCAAGCAGGCCCTTGTAACATCTCCATATTCTCCATATGTCCTGTGACATGCTAGTGTAGCCCAAGGGCATCTGCTCGCTCCAGGAACATAAAAAGCCTCAAACCATTCCATCAGGTCATGGGAATTGGGTCTATAATTGTTACTGGTATTTGACATATCAAATACAACATGGGTAGCTTGCCAGGTTCTGCCTTCTAAATGCTTTTACTATTTAGAAGATGCCCCACAATTAAGTATCTCAGAACTGAAATAAAAGTATGCTAAAGAAACAAAATAAAACCCAATATCTTAAATATATAGCATTATTATATAATTTACATTATATAATAGAGCTGTTATAGGAAATTCTATTTTGGGGGAGGTTTTGAGTCAAGTGTAGTGGTATTAAGGGTTCACTCTTGGTTTTGTATTTAGGGTTTACACCTGAGTGCCCTAAAACCCCTTTCAGGCGCAAATAAGGCTCTATCCACTTTGCTGTTTCTGTGGCCCATAGATAGGAAGGTGATGGCAGTTTCCTTAAAAATCATAATTGTCAGTGGACAGTAGGGATTTAAATAATAACATTTAACTATTAAAATAACTCATTGTAATTACATTTTAAAGCATTTGATGTCTTCATCTCTTTATACAATACTAGGAACTGATCTGGCTTCCATAACAGGGAAGAGCTAGGTAAACATGCCAAGTCTTGTATGCAAAATATTCTTACAGTCATGAAAAGCAGAAGTACAGAATTTCTGCTTTTCAAATACATAAAGTTAATCATTATGAAAGCACAAATATTTCATTTCTACTGTCAAGAATACAAAATTTTGAAGTGAATAAAGTGAGAGCTATTTTAAGGAAATAATAATTATACTGGGATTATCTTTCCCTCTGCATGCACACTCATGTATTTTGTGTTTGATGTGATTGTGTGTATGTCTGTGTGTCTTTAAATTAAATGACAGTGGCTGTATGGAAGAATTGTGTGCAGACCAAAAAAGAACAAACATTGAGAAGGTGCTGCTTACAGTGTTATTATTCAAAAAAAAAGAAAGAAAAAGTAATTGTGGAAAGCAATTCTATTGTAAATGATTAGACACATTTTGTTTTCCTGTTCCTTATTTCTACTGCAACCTATTCATCCTCATTAATAAGAAGACACACAAGCAAACATGTCTTTCACTACTTATTTTTAATCCCATGTCACAAAACAAGCAAAGAATATCGGGGATGATCAGGTGAATAAGATTATTATCTATATTTTTAGCAAGGATGATGTAATTCACTGCAATTAGTTGGGTTTGATTTGCAAACAAAAAGTGTGTCAAATAGGGAGAATAGAGAATTAGTTGAATTATGAGAAACGATACATAACTTTTTATTTTCTTTTCAGCAAGTAATGAAAGTAGTTGCCTTTGACAAAAGAGGACAAATTTCATGAAGCAAAACATTTATATTTTTGTCCAAGCACCATTAAATGCAGTGCAGGCGGGAAGTTACCCTTTATACCTGATGTGGAAAATACCATTGACATAATGGTACATACTTAAATAACTCTCACACAAACTTACTTATAAGGCATTAATATTTTGAGTTAGCTACTCCACTTTATAACTAACATTGACTTGAAATTGTATAATTACATGGATAATAAACTTGTCCCTAAATGAAACCACTTTCAGTGCGTCATTGATTTTAAAAGGCCAGAACAAAACCTGACTCTTTCCTACTACACTTTAAAGAATCAGCACAATTTAATTTTGCTATGTCATTACTACCTTATACATATTATATATACACCGATAGGGGCACACAATAGCCACAGGCTTGTCTTCTGTTATACGAGGAATCTGTTATATGAGGAATAGGAGAAGTAAATAACGTATGAGTGAGGAACCATCATAGACTCTATCTATAAATATATATGTGCTGTGATGAATGATGTCTTATTTGTATTAGAAACCTAAGTACTCTAATAAGTTAAAATGTAAACAATTAAGCTTATATTACCTTTTATATCTGTTTGATATAAATTGAAGTAATTATTTTAAAGAGTGACTAAATAAAGGATAATTTTACAATGTATGGAAAGAAGGCCTCAGTGAGAAAGATATTATTCTAATATTCTTAAATTGTTGAGTCAATCAACATATGATACAGAAATCCCTCCTGGTAGATAAAAAATAATATATGAAAACACTAGACTATACTTGATTCACTAGTAGAAAGCTCAAGATTTCTGTAGTGGTGAAAGAAAACAAAGTAATTCAGAAAGATTAAAGAGCAGGTAATCAGTAGAAATAAATGGAAGACACTTGAGCCTCCTACTTGTAGGATGAGACCTATTAGCTTGTGATGGTTGTCTTATTGGCCCTCCACATGATTTCTTTGTCCTCATTTCCCTGTTTTGAGAATCCACAAATCTGACCTGTGTAAATCCATGATTTATTAATTGATTCTGTTTTTCTTTAGACTTGATTAGTAGTGACATGAGAAAGACATCAGAGGACAAAGGAAAAATGAATTTGTCATCTTTGAATCCAGCCACTTTCCTACGCAGTTACCCCAGGAAAATGGAAATCATCACTGGACAAGAATGCTTAGACTCTTTCAGACAGTCCTTACAACATAACTACTCTTTCTACTCTCCTATAATTGACCCAACCCTTAAGTCCAGGTTGGAAGAACTCTCCTATTTCTTTCATACCCAAAGCACTGTCCTTCCCACCTACTTTGCCTGAAAGCTCTGAAACAGTTCTATTTTCAATCCTTTCAATGATCAATTTTACTGAGTGTCTCTTTTTAGATTAGACCATGTCATATACAAATATTGATTACAGTATCTTATTAGCAAGAAGCATCATATGCTTATTTATAATTAAGAAACATAAAGAAAGCACTTTTCTTATCAATGTGGGAGGCATGGAGGTACTCTGTTCTTTAGGCTAGTACAGAGCAGCAGTTAGCTCATGAAGATTTCTCTGTACCCTTAGAAACACAAAGTTGCTTATTTTGAAATTGTCTGCATCACAATTTTTTCTAATATTATGACTCAAAAATGTAAAGACAGTAAATATACCATAATTTTTGAAAGGAAGTTACAGGTAGTTTTAAGAAAATATCCACCAACACAAAAATTAAAAATGATGCAATGAGAACATAAAACTTGTGGAATTGTTTCTATCTACATAAGTACAGTATAGGGAAAATGTTTTGTTTATCTGATATGAGCATGGTAAAATGGACTACTAAACTCCTTGAACTTATTACTTCTAAAATATTGCTGATACAAAGCATTTATTAGAAAACATTTAATAATATATTCACTTCTCTTAGAGAAACAAAAATTGATTTTGGAATACATGTGATCTAAGCAATGTTATTTAAGAAATATACAAATCCTATTGAGACAGCCAAGACCATCTGGTTTCTCTCACTATAGCTACCAATAGGCTACTCAATATAAGTTTCTGTTTTGTGCAAACTTAGATAAAAATTCTTGAACTATTTTCCAAAGCTCTATCAATTCTTCCCTTCATACATCTAAAATAATCTGTTGTGTTTGCAAGATAAGCATGAACTAAAGGATAACCATGTGGAATAGATCATAATAGACACTTATTCATTGAATTTTCTGGAACATAAGTCAAAGTCCCAGACCTAAAGTAAATTTTGTAGAAGTGCAGTTTTTGTTTGTGTGTGTTTTTTTTTAAATATATTCAGTGTTGGTTTTCTTTCTTAAATGTCATTTCTAAAGAATAATATTAATAACACCATTAATCACCTGAAAACAGAATGGGATGTGGAAAATGGCGGCCCCTATGGAGTAGGGGGTCGTCTGGCTTATTGTGAGGCTTTTGCTGGGGTGGCAGGCTAGGGCTAGAACCCGCCATGCCTCCCGGGCACCTCATGAGCGGCTGGGCACAGGGAGAGCAAGTAGCAGCTCTGCCCCATGTCTGAGAGTCTCTGGTTCAGCATACCTGCCCCCATTTTCCACATCCAGACTTCCCTCTCATCACAACTCCACCCAGCAGACCAGACTATCACAGCCCGGATCATAGACACCCACCCTGCAGCAGTTTTTTTTTCAATCCGGCCCAGGTATGCTGAACCAGAGACTCTCAGACATGGGGCAGAGCTGCTAGTTGCTCTCCCAGTGTCCAGCCTCTCATGAGGTGCCCGGAAACATGGTGGGTTCTAGCCCTGGCCTGCCATCCCAGCAGAGCCTCACAACAAGCCAGACCACCCTCCCCTACTCATGGGGCCCGCCATTTTCTACATCCGGACTTCCCTCTCGCCACAACTCCACCCAGCAGACCAGACTATCACAGCCCAGCTCACGTGGCCGCTAGCGGCGCGGTTCATCAATAAATGCTCTCTTTAGAGGTGACTACAAGAGTATGCCACCCACACGGCAAGCCTGGCAAGCTGCTCGTGTCGTTTTTGATATGCCACATACCAGTAACATTTATATTAGGTCATTCCCATGACCTAATATAATGGTTTGAGGCTCTTTATGTTCCTTGAGCAAGCGGTTGCCTTTGGGTTCTACTAGCATGAGACAGGGCATATGGAGATATTACTGGTGCCCGCTCTAGCAAATAGATGATGAAAGGGAAGATAGTAATAGTGATAGTGAAACAGAATGGGGACAGAAGCACATTTAATATTTCTAAATAACTGGACCTGGGCTATCAGAGTTCTGCCTATGTGTTCCTTTATATATTTGATAGATTAATGACACATTCTAATAACACCAAACATTAGTCAAGCTGCACAATGCTGGTTGACTCCAACCAAGAATGTGGAAAGATAGGTCTACAGCTGAATCGCAACAAAACAATGTTCATGAAAAATGAACTAGTTCCAGAGGCCCCATTCACTCTAAATCGAAAAAAAATCTCTAAATTCAGCAGTTATGTGTACCTAGGTCAAGAGTCAACATGATGAAGGACCTAAAATCTGAGCTGCACAGGAGGAAGAGAGCAGCATGGAATGCCTTCAAGAGTATCGAAGAAATAACTGCATTAACATACACCTCAGAGACCTGGGCCCTAAAAATGCAGGATGAGAACCCTATTCGATCTTCCAAAGAGGAATCGAAAGAGTTATGCTTGGAATATCATGCCTCACTCTAACTGAGAGAAGGAAACAGGAGTTCTGACCTCTGTCAACGATCCAGAGTTAGGGATCTGTCTCATTTGCCAAGGCATTGAAAATAAGCTGGACTGGACATGTAATGCAATTTGGAGATGACTGCTGGACTAGAACCATTACCAACTGGATTCCACGGACGTCAAAAGACCACGTGGCTGCCCACCTACGAGATGGTCAGACTTCTTCATCAAGACCCTGGAATGAATGGGTTTGAGGCTCTTCATATTCCTGGAGTAAGCAGATGCCATCGGGCTACACTGGCACATAATAGGCCAAATGGAAACATTACTGACACCTGCTCGAGTAAATCAATGAATAACGGGATATCAAGTGATTGAGTGATCAAGTGTCAAGTGAATGTCTAATGTTAAGATCTTCATGTAAACAATGATATAGAAGAGAGAGACATTTAAAAATTTTTCATTCACAACTGTGTCAAATAAATTAAGCACCTAGATCTCAATAAAGAATGATTGACTTATTTGTTGTAAACTATAAAGTGCTTTGAAAAAAATTAAGGACAAGAAACAACAAAAAGGAAAATTATTCCATGTATGGATTGTATGGATTGTAAAATAGGCCTTCCTATCCCCATCTCCATAAAGCATAAATAAAAACTCCTATATAATTTTTCATGACATTGTTCAGAGACATAAAACAAATGGTAATAAAATCTTGTATGGTACCTTTAAAATTCCCCATAAGAAAGTTCTGAAAAAATAATTTCATTTCTATAAACTATAATAGAAATCTATAGAATCAACAGTGTGGCAACGATATAAAAGCAGACCAACTGCCCTATGGAGAAGAAATGAGAGTGCAGAATTATCCACTTCTAGATATGGCAGTCTTTGAATACAAAGGTGCCAATATAATAAAGCAGATAAGAGAAATCATTACCAAGAAATGTTACTGGGAAACCGTTAATCCAGGCAAAAACAAACCAGATCCAACACTTTGCACTATATACAATGTTTATTTCAAATTAATTCAAAGACCTTGATGCAGATCTGGGATCACATACAAAATCATGCCGTTCAATACTACATAGTGCTCTTCCCAACTGAGAATGTACGAACTTTCTTACTAGTGCTGATTTGTGACTTGATTCAGCTAACAGAATGCAGTATCCATGGCAAGATATTTTTCGACCAAGATGATTGATGTATTTCTTTGCACTCATTTAGAATAGCATCCACTGGTTAGTTATACAGAACGGGTGTCTAGAGTAGGCAGAGGTAGTCCATGTCTAAAGGCTCCATGCTACTTCTCAACTGATAAAGCCCAGGAGCAGTCAAGGTTAGCTGTTTAATACAGATTTTCAAAGCCAAGACTCAGTCTCATGAGAAACAATACAATTATATTAGTTTCAAACTTACAATCATATGTTTCAATTTTTATATACTTAATTCAGCTTGTTCTAGTTTTAACAAAATTAATTCATTTTCAAAATACTTAGATTGGCTTCCCTGTGTTGTATCTTAAAATTGAGAAATAAGAGGTTAAGAGGAGTCACACATTCAAGCAGACATCTAAGCATAACAACTTGCATCTCTGATTTTTCAATTAAATATGTACTCTTCCAGTTTACACGATCACGATCACTATCTTCCCTTAATCATCTATTTGCTAGAGCGGGCACCAGTAATATCTCAATATGTCCTGTCACATGCTGTAGAGCCAAGGGCATTGGCTTGGTACAGGAACATAAAGAGCCTCAAACCATTATATTAGGTCATGAGAATGATCTAATATAATTGTTACTGGCATTTGGCATATCAAATACAACACGAGCAGCTTGCTAGGCTTGCCGTGCGGGAGGGCATACTCTATAAACACCTCCAAATAAAGCCTTTATTGATGAACTGCATGGCCGCAACCGCACGAGCCGGAAGTCCAATGTGGAAAATGGCGGCGCCATGGAGTGGGTGGGGCTCGGCTTGTTGTGAGGTTCTGCCGGGTGGGTGGGCCAAGGCTGGAACCCACCATGCCTCCCGACTGCCTCATGAACGGCTGGGCACAGGGAGAGCAAGGAACCGCTTCTGCCCCATGTCTGAGAGTCTCTGGACCAGCATACCTGGGCTGGATTGAGGAAGTAACTGCTCCAGGGTGGGTGTCGAATGATCCGGGCTGTGATGGGCTGGTCGGCTGGGTGGGAGTTCTGAAGAGGGGGAAGTCCATGGAAAATGGCGGTGCCCATGGAGTGGTGGGGGTCGTCTGGCTTGTTGTGAGGAGGTTCTGCCGGGGTGGTGGGCCAAGGCTGGAACCCACCATGCCTCCCGACTGCCTCATGAACGGGCTGGGCAGGGAGAGCAAGGAACCGCTCTGCCCCATGTCTGAGAGTCTCTGACCTCTAGTTTACAATGATTACAATATTTAGTTGTTTACAATACTGATACTACAACAGTTGTTCTATTTATCTTGTCAATTAAAGTTTTTTTTATGACACAAAAGACCTGAAAGTGATTCATAATTTATATTTTTTGGCCGGAGCCGATAGCACTGCAGGTAGGGTGTTTGCCCTGCACGCAGCCGACCCGGGCGCTTGATCCCCAGCACCCATATGGTCCCCCAAGCACCGCCAGTAGTAGTTCCTGAGCAAAGAGCCAGGAGTAACCCCTGAGCATCGCCAGGTGTAACCCCCCAAAAAAAGCAAAAAATAATAATAATTTTATATTTTTACTTAGAGTTGCAAATTATTTTAACTTATGGAATAACATTCCTTATAGGAACTTTTTTTTTTTACCATGATAGTAGCAGTATCATGTATGAGACTCCTATATGAGACTCTCAGACATGGGGCAGACCTGCTTCTTGCTCTCCCGTGCCCAGCTGCTCGTGGAGGCAAATGGGAGGCATGGTGGGTTCAGCCCTGGCCTGCCACCCCAGCAGAACCTCACAACAAGCCAGACCACCCCTCCCCTACTCCATGGTGCCCGCCATTTTCCACATCCGGACTTCCCTCTAGTCACAAATCCACCCAGCAGACCAGACTATCACAGCCCGGCTCGCGGGCCACTAGTGGCCGTGGCGGTTCATCAATAAATGTTTTATTTAGTGGTGACTGCAACAGTGTGCCCACCCGCACGGCAAGCCTGGCAAGCTGCTCGTGTGGTAATAATATGCCAAATACCAGTATCATTTATATTAGGTCATTCCCGTGACCTAATATAATTGTTTGAGGCTCTTTTATGTTCCTGGCGCAAGCGGATGCCTTTGGGTTCTACTAGCATGAGACAGGGCATATGGAGATAATACTGGCCCCGCTCTAGCAAATAGATGATTAACGGGAAGATAGTGATAGTGGTGATAATATCAATATCAATTTATCAGTATATGTGGCTAAGAGAGTAATCAACAGATATCCTCTTCAATAAATGAGAAACATCCATGTTCTGCCCCTTGACCGGTCAGTCCAGTCAGTGGAGTCATTTGGCTACATTTAAAAACAAGTGTCAAAAATGCTGCGCTTTGGGGCGGAACGATAGCCCAGTGAGTAGGGTGTTTGCCTTGCACGCAGCTAGTCCATGCCGCCCCAGGTTCAATCTCCGGCATCCCATATGATCCCCGAAGCACCACCAGGAGTGATTCCTGAGTGCAGAGCCAGGAGTAACCCCTAAGCATTGCTGGGTGTGACCCAAAAGCTCTACCATGTTGTCCTATTTGTCATTTTGCTTTTTTTTTTTGCCTTTTGGGTCATATCCGGTGACGACTAATGGTTACTCATGGCTCTGCACTCCAGGGAATTACTCCTGGTGGTGCTTGTGGACCATATGAGATGCCGGGGATCGAACCCATGTCAGCCATGTGCAAGGCAAACGTCCTACCTGCTGTGCTATCACTCTGGCCCTTGTTTGTCATTTTGGACTTATGACTTCGAGATGACAACTTTGCTGTCACTACACACATCAGACTCCACAGACAGCACACTGTTCTTATACTTCTGTTCTTTATCAGAGAAGCAGTTTTTTTCCCTGTAGAAGGTCTCTAGAAGATTTCTGGTTGTACCACATTGCCAAAACTGGGTGACACAGTTAGTGCTAACAAACAGCACGGAAGTTTAGAAAAAGGAGTATTTTTTTCAAACATTGCTATTCTTTTTTTTAAGCTTTACTTTTTTTTTCTTTTGGGTCACACCTGCGACACTCCAGGGTTACTCCCTGGCTC